>CP092092.1:36408255-36488255 GCA_029203775.1 Neoneuromus ignobilis
AACTAATATATGCATTTTTTATTAATATATACATTTTATATTTTTCTAAATTAAAAAAAAATGAATTCTTTTTAATATACGTGCTAATTATCATATCAAAAAATATAAATACAGTCGTCAACTAAAAAAACATATAACGATATTGATGTTTAATGTAACAAGAAAATCTAGTTTTTATTTTATTTCATATTTTTAAACTCTATAAAATATCTGATGAAATTGCAAAATCGATAAAATACTTTGTGTAATTTGATATCAGTTTTAATACAAAAAATAAATATTTCAAAAAACTGCAAGTTACCATACGTAATATGTACATATAAAATAATTTCTTTAATAAAAATTGAACATTTTTTAAAGTGTTATCAAAGTTGTCATTAATGTTATATATCATATATTTTTTTTATTTATAAAATATATCTTATATTCGATACTTGAGTAGAAAATAATTGATAATAGTAATATTATTTAGCAGTTTATTCTGCTATTATTTCAGTTATATTTAATAATGACCTTTGTTAACTTTGTAGATAGAAAATACTTGAATGTGTACACAAATATACATTATATATATATATATATATATATATATATATATATATATATATATATATATATATATATATATATATATATATATAATGTCCTTTTTGATATTTAAATAAATTTAAAAAATATTTATAATTTATTATATATACTTTAATGAAGTATATACAAAAATGAATATTTTTAATAATTTTTGCCTTTAAAAAATGATTATTAAATTCATTTATTGTTGTAAGTTCATTTTGTTGAATTTATTGTTGCAAAATTAATAAATTGTTTTTAAAATATACATTTCTCTTAGCAATTATTGTTTTAGATATTAAAAATAATTTTAGAACAAAATAAACATATATTACAGTAATTTAAAGATATTTTCGAAAAGAATTACATACAATATATATATATATATATATATATATATATATATATATATATATATATATATATATATATATATATATATTTATGAAGCATGCGCTTAACGTCATGTATTTATTCACACTGTAAAAATTGAAATCTGCATGCCATGGACTCATGTAACAAGAAGTTTGTGAGGTCAGACGGCTCGTTTGGCCATTGAACGGTTAATCGAAGACAGAGCTCTGCGAAGAGCTGGTCATACGTGTTGAAACGTAGATAAATTATTGTAAATTCATATTTGACCTCACTTTACAATCATTCCATAACAGATCTGATCGTGGTGTCAAGTGTTATTAACACAGTGACGTGTTTACATTGTCGTACGATTGTGTCAATGTGTTATTCGATTACTGTTGTGTTGACGGATGAAAAAGTACATTCGTTGTGTGCACGAAAACGTGAAAAGTATGTTCGAAATGTGTGACGAATCGCAGTTAAAACGATCGATATTAAAATTATGTCAACATAACCTAAAATCATAGTAATAATTGACAGTTGATTTCGATCAACATGGAATCGTTATGGGTTGGTTCAGATGTGGACTTATCGACATTACATCAGTGTCGAATTGCCGATAGGTTAGAATACCGATTACCTGGTGTTGTTAGATCTAAGAAAATTGTTAATAGTACTTCAAAAACTGCACGTGTTGATAAGATGATTAAAGTGGAGAGTGCTGGTTCACCTACTGAAAATTGTACAGTCACTAATTCAAACAGTGACAGCAATTTCAGACGTCGAAGAAGGTCAGGAACTTGGCCGTAAGTTATATATAAGTAAAAGGCATCAGATCTATGTGTCCCATATGGTCTAGTGGCTAGGATACCTGGCTTTCACCCAGGAGGCTCGGGTTCGATTCCCGGTATGGGAAAGTTATGTTTTTGATTTTTTTTATAAATGTTTTTTTTAAATTATTATTGAAAAATATATTTTGTTCAAAATTATTTTTTCAGAATGAATATTTATTTATTTTATCATTTTGTTAGGTTTTGTTACATTTACTAATCATTATTTTACAACATTAAGAAAATTAATTAAAATCTTCAACATTTATAGTTTCTATATAAAAAAAATGTAAAATTATATTCTCAACCTGAAAAGTATGTATATATTTTAATCTATGTGATAAGATGGGATGTTTTATTTTTATTAATACATTTATTTATTATTCAAGATCATATTTTTTGAATATAAAATATATTTACCAATTCTATCAAAACTTTATCCATATCAATTACATTTCAATTCCTATTTGAAATAATAAAGTTGTTAAATTTTACAATTGTTTATTTACATTATTAAATTGCTTAGGAATATATTTTTTCTATATAATAAGTTCTATATTTTATTACTTTTATATTTAAAAGTGAAATCACTTAAATTCTAATTAAAATGTAAGACTGCAAAATGTTTTAAAAAGTATTCATTACTTGAGATATTATCCAAAATATACTTTTCGTTTTTTAAATATTTTTGTAATTATTATAATTCGTTTGAAAATGTATATTTATAAACTTTCACTTTAATTTAAAAAATTCTTAATTAAATTATTTAATTAATTAACGTGCACACATATATACATATATATATATATATATATATATATATATATATATATATATATATATATAAAGTAAGATTGTATCTGTATGAATTTTTAGTTTATTTGAAATTTTAAGCTATTTTTATTAAATTTAATTAATTTGGGTAAAACATTACGTAAATTTTATACAATTAAGAAAACTACAATAATATTTTAATTTTTTCACTTTCCTAAAAATATCTATGCATATATAAAAAGTTATAAAAATAATAATTTAAATTTATATATATATATATATATATATATATATATATATATATATATATATATATATATATATATATATATATGTAAATCAAAATATATGCATATTGGTTTTTCAACTATCAAAGTAGAATGAATACTTTGTATTCATCACGACATTACATTTTTAATCTTAAATTCAATCGAAACAGAAATTGAAAAGTAGAACTAAAATTTAATTTCAAGAATACGAAAAATGAACCGAATGCAATTTTGTGATATGCTTACAAAATGAAGTTTCATCGTATACATATTCTTTGACACATAATCAAACATCTGTGCCTAGAATATTTTATTAATCACAAGTTATGTATGGTACATATTGATATGTTGACAAAAATAGCAGTATATAAAACTCAGTTTGACTTGAATTCCTGAAAACAGTTCTATTTCATTGAAAAAAAACGTAGTATTACAGTATTAATGCCATTATCTAGAATTCTAATACATATTTTTGATCAGATGAATGTACAGAAAAGTTTTTGAATTTTTCAAATAACACCACTATATAGAAATTCTCAGTAACTATTATTTGCAGTATCCTTTTTACTTAGAAATGTTAAATAATTAGTTTGATGAATTAAACTTATGTGTTGTATAGGTGTTTCTTTAAACGTGATAGGACTTTAAATTGAATTAAATAGAATTTTTAAATTCATTTGAATTGAACTTTAAATTGAATTATATATATATATATATATATATATATATATATATATATATATATATATATATATATATATATATATATATATATATATATATAAAGTGTTTTTTTAGGTTAGATAGAACTTTCGATAGGGATTCAATTCAAAGTTCTATCACAAAATTAAAAACATCTATATATTCAATTTACTCTATAAGAGTTTTGTTTTATACTTTTACTATGCATTTACTCATAGTTGATATTGTTAAAAAAAGAAAATTATAGTAATATGGCTTGAATATTATCCATTGTTCAATGTATTAAAAATTGCAATCTGATTTATCGGTGTAAAAACTGCACACGTTTTTAGATATTCTTATGAGCTATATCATATCGAGTATTATTATTGTTAAATAAAAAAATAATCCTCATTATATGTGCTTAAATAATAATCTTTACTTAATAATACTTATGTAATGATATTTATTTAATAACATAAGCTGAATAAGTCGAACCATTTTATTCGATATAAATCTAATATAAAATTGTAATTCTGAAGAGTATATAATTACAAATATTATCGTAAAGTAGATTATAAATTAAACGTTTTGATAAGACGATCAAATCTATATAGAATAAACGATAAATAAGGTAATAATAAAATTCGATTATAATTGAAATTGAAAATGTCTTATACACCATTTATTTTCATTATTATAGATATTGTTTTTTGATATTTTCATTATATAGAGTAATCTAAATGTGACGCCTAGATTTGTGTTTTATTAAAAAAACATGTGTATAGTTTCTTGTTAATAAAACACAAATCTAGGCGTCACATTTGGATGACTCTATATTTCTTTGATTATTCATGCATATTTCTTATTTAAACTACTAACTATTCCTTTTTAATCATTTTGCCTCACGTTGATATTCCATAATTTGAATAGTTGTTTTTATTAAATGATATTAAACTTACAAGGCATTAATAAAAAATAATAATTGTGAATTAGTTAGTATATAAGTTTACTAAGTAAATAAAAAAATCAAATAGGCATTATTATTAAACTTAAATAATAAAATTTCATTTATATAAACATGTGTCTTTGTGTATATTGTTTTGTATATTTTTTTCGTAAGTAGTGTCTGTTTGCAATATACAAATAAAAAACTGCATTTATATTTTTTCCGAGTGATCGTTCAATTTTAACCTTAACAAAAATAGGTGGAACTAGTAGGATATGAATAGTGGGCGATTACTTTCTATGCATATATATATATATATATATATATATATATATATATATATATATATATATATATATATATATATATATATATGATAAGAAAGTGACCATGAGTGTCAGATAATATTTAATGACTAGTAAAATTCTTTTTTCAATCTTGCGAATTAATTTGCAAATTTAAAATACAGAATTAAATAAATCGTTGACAGTATGTACCAAAGTGACGTACGTTTATCGTTTAAAAATAACACTTTCATTACGCAAACAAGAAAAACATCTCAATTAAAACTGTTTTATCATATGAAAGAAATCTTGCTTTTCGAAAAAAAATAATTTTATCTAATGTTATTTTTATTTGTGACGTAAATGGTAAGTAAATATAAGCAAACGCTATTATTAATTTTTTATGTAAGCAGTTAAGTGTTGTTTTGAGTAAAAAAATTTGAATACGATCTAGTTAAATGCAATTTTTTAAAAAAAATCTTTTGATTAAGGTAGATTTTCCGTTACGATAATACTATCGAAATTTGTCATTTAAAATGATATGATATTGTAAAAAATGTAATTAAAAAAATATTCACTTCAAAATTAAACATGATTAATTTACACCTTTTAATTACTATTAGTTCAATGTATTTTTTTATTTAAAAAAAAAATAATAAGTTCAACATGTATGCAATTGTGTTTGTGTACAGTTCATTGGCACTGCTATGATCTAAAGAGAAAAGCGAAGATGTAACAGTTAAATGATACAGATAGCATAATAACAGAACCGTAGCTCGACTTTCAAGTTTATGACTAGTAATTCAGATTTTTAGAATGTCGTATCCATTGAAAATGTGAATTTATTTAATTTAGAATATTTTTTACCTTCTATAAATGTAATTTTGTTGTTTTTAATTATTTGTTTTTGAAATAAACAATCAATTACTATAAATGTATTCTGATTTAAATCTTATAATCAGTGTCTTTTATTATTTTTAATCTTTAATACATATCTGTAACAATTTTTTTAATATATACATAGGTGTTTTTTTAAGCGTGATAGAACTTTAAGAGGGTATTCTAGTCTAGACGCACGAATTTAGGTGTTTTTTTCGGGCGTTATAAAAAAACAACAAATATTTTTACTATCTATTTTTTATCAGTTATGTATTGATATTTTAAGAGTATAAAAAAGTATTATTAAAAACAAAAAATTCAAAATTGAATCCAGGCTGGCAAAGTGGGGGCTTGGAAAAAGGTGTCTCCTGGTTGACGTGGTTCCAACCCTTCTGGTCATTTGAAACAAATTTTTTTTTGAAATTATTGAAAAAGAAGGTTGTAGTAGTATCCCCGCCTAGGGAAAATTAAAAAAAATATTTTTTCGCAAAATGGCAGCAGTGTGAAAACACAGTCATTTTTTGCCCTATTTTTTCAACTTTCGGAATTTTTTAAAAATAGTAAAAAACAAAATTTTCAAAAAATCCTAGGCGGGGACAATCACCGTTATATTGAGAAGCTCTGTACCAAATTTCAAGTAAATCGTTCTATTAGAACGTGAGATATCACGTCAACCGTGTCGAAAAAAGTAGTTTCGAGAAAAACGCGTTTCAAGTTTGGAGTCGAATTTAGACCGGATTGGTTGACGCGTCACAAAAATAGCTATAACTCCGAAAATAATTCGAATTTCGAAAAATGCTCTTAAGGACATATTCTTAAAGGTCTAAACTTTGAAAATATGCAAAAAATCGATTTTTTTCAAAATTCTAGACTAGAATATCCCCTTAAATTGAATTTAACACAAATGATTTTTTTATCCTCAACATCACAATGGTTATGAAGTGTTCAATAATCACTTATTGTTTTTAACAATGTTGGCATTTCGATCAGAGCCTTTTTATTTTATAAAAATAATAAGTGATTGAACATTTCATAACCATTGTGGTATTGAGGATAAAAATTCATTTGTGTTAATTTATTTTTATTAGAATTTCTATTACATATCTATATACCTTTAAAATATTAATCTTTATTATATTATGTGTTAGTTAGAGATAATTTATTTTGGAACGATATATAAATAAATAAATTATTAAGATTCTAGATCAGTATAAATTATATTATAAAATAAACATACATTAAAAACTTAGTTTCGAATTTATTCATTTGAAATATTTATGTTTTATTTAGAAAAATAGTTGTTCTTTCATTTTTACTTATTTGAAAAAATATTTTAAAATGTCTGTTTAAATTCGAGATTATATTATACTTTTTCCATTTCAACATATCTTAACTTTATTGGTATTTATCTGTGTTTTTACAAATGATTCATGTTTAGATAACACATTTGCATTTGACTTCCCATAAAATATTTGTTATATATAAGGAAATCCAATATAAAATTATTACAATTTATTCTGTTTTTCCATAAATTGATAATCTCTGCGTCTATATGTAAAATTGTAGATATGAATACATTTTTTTATATTAATTGGAAATTGTAGTAGCAAATCAAAAATAACAGAAATTAATTTATGTCAATGTTATATTATCAACTTTACATTAATCTGTACTTATTACAATAATGGATTGAAATTGTTTATTAAACGTTTTTAATATTCTAACTATTTCTTAATAAGATGCAGGTATAATTTGCAGAATTGACCTTGTACTCTGTTTATTTTCATGTCGCGTGACTTGCAGCTCAAAGATATATCACTTTTAGAATGTTTTTTTTTCTCTACTGTAACTAACAGCTTCATTTATTTACATGCATTGATCTTATTGAACTCAATATTTTAATTCAATCCCTAAAATGTTCTCTATATATTTTCAATTATACATTATCTATAATTTTGTAATAAAATATAATTCATTTTTTAAAATATTTTCTTAAAAATACCCTACTATATATATATATATATATATATATATATATATATATATATATATATATATATATATATATATAGGTGTTTTTTTAGGTTAGTTAGAACTTTCGATAGGGATTCAATTTAAATTTCTCTCAAGCTTAAAAAAACACTTATAAATCTCATACAGTAAAATATATACATACATCACTGTTTCATTTTCGTGTAATTTTTTACGGTTCATTTTTATTCTATTTATTAAACGAATTTATTTTATGTTGAAATATAATTCAACCTGGCCTTGATGATTGTAATTGTACTATCATTACACGTGCCGTTTTTTTTTTATCAAGTAAATAAGTGTGTTTTTATAATGTGTTCTGATCGTACACTTTTTATTTCAGTGTTATAATTTCTTTCCTTGAAAAATGCACAAATTACTATTTGAATCTTCGCAGTATGCTTATTTCTCGAAAAAAGTTTATTGAAATGCACGTAATTTTTAATTTCAATTAGTGGTTTTAAATATTTTGGTTAAAAAGAATATTGAAATATATTTTGTAGAATAATTTAATAAGAGTAATAAACAACATATATTCATTTATATTTTCTGTTGAATATATTATTTTGTAAGTAATATTTTACATTATTCATTATTTTATTTAGACGTTTTATAGCTTTTATTTAGAAAAAAAACTAGATCTATTTTAATATTTATTCATTGAAATTATTTTTTAAAAAATGTATGAATATCTCTGAATATTATTTTTAATGAGAATTTAAAATTTTTACAGTTTTTCCAAATATAGCATAATTAATTATTACAGAAAATATGTTAATTTAAAAAATTGTTAGTTGTTTTCATAACGAAAGAACAAACATCGTGCCATATTAATAATAAAATTAGTTTTCAAATTCATAAGATTTTCAGCAATTTTCGACTAAATATTTTTTAAATAAATATATTGAGATTTTTAACAAATTCAATGGAGCATTAAAAATTCAAACGAGTCAATATTTATAAATTAAAATGTAAAAATTATAATATATTCACTTTTATTATTGCCATGTATGTCAATGTCAGAATAGTAGTCTTCAGACTAGAGACATGGAATGTTTTTTTTTATTTTTAATTAAAAATATGTATAATGTTGACGGTTTATTTCAGATGTTAGTTAATAAGGAAATTTAGTTAAAATGATAGGAAAAAATACAAATAATTTTATATAAAACTGATTATTTAATATTGTATAGCCTAATTGATATAATTCCTCTTTAAATAAAATAAATTTGTGTGGTGAATGAGTGACACATTTATTAGAAATAAAAACCTTTTTCTTTGATTTGATTTTTTTATGTAATTAAATTTCCTAAAATCATGAAAATATTGCTTGAATTTAAATTATATTTGATAATTTATTCAACAAATCATCGGTTATTTAAAATTTAAATGTAATGTTTTCTTTATATAATTGTTTAATTTAAATTATTCTAAATAATACAGTTTCTCCTATAAAATCAACCTTCATTCACGTGTTATAATTTAAATTATATAAATGTAATTTTTTTATTCCAAAAAAGTTAAAACCAATTTTTAACTCCAAATTGGTAATTCATCGATCAGTTTCTGAGAAATTCGATTAATATATTTTTTAATTCTTCGAAATAATTCTAATCGTCCTTCAGACATTTAAATGTTTAGTGTTCTTGAAAATTCTACAACTTTCTACATTTATTCTATTGTACAAGAAATTTTTATTGACGATCCAAAATCAGTTTACTTATTTTTATATCTGAGAATCGATTTTTCAAAATTTAACATTTATTAATGTTGATGTGATTAAACGTTCTATAAAGATATTGTTTTACTCTGTAGTAATTTTCTTGTGTTTAAATAAAACTAAATTTATAATTCATTGCTTTTTTAATTACAAACTTTTTCAAAACTCTGCTGATTTTCATTCATTCATTCATGATATAAGAGAGTAGTGAGTGATGTCACTATAAAAACGTCTCACCTTTAAATTAGTAGAAATACGTTTAAATTACTTATAAATAAACGTATGTTTGCTTGCTTTCCTTGTAAATGTTATTCGAAACAAGAAAGTAATTGCTAGAATAGGATAAACACACGTATGTGCATATATTCATCATTTTCTATAAATAACACATTGAACTTCCTATTAACAGACTAGTGAATTTTAATATATAGTCAATTGAATTTCTTTGTTCCGCAAAATGTATTTGTCTAATTTAATGTTGTAATCTTCAGCAGACGTGTTATATACAAATTTCTCATACGAGCTCATTAATAAACTGGTTTTCCAATCATTAATATATAATTTAGTACTGTGCTGTTATTAACTGAAAATAGTCATGTGTTTAATATAGTGGATTGTTTTTCGCGGATTATATTCTAATTATTGTATATCTGGATATTTCGTTTTACATGATTGCATATCAAACTGCACGTCCTGTTTAATTCAAATGATAAGGGGACTTTTCACTTTTATTAATTAAAAATATGTGTTTTGAGGATGTCGAGTGCTTTTTTCTGTTTGACTGTTTGTTTATTGTGAAGTTACTCACTCACTGATTGTCTCTTAAACAATTAATACAGATTTCTCTTTTATCTACTTCTCTTCTATTGTTCATAGTATTACAAATGTCGATTGGAATTTGTATTTAAAAATATAATTGATTATTGCAACGTACTACCTGTTCACGTTATCATTTCATTTATTCTCGAGTTACATGAGTGCCTTGAATAATAAACTTGTTAATAACATGAAAGTGCTCGCGCGATGTTCAAGTATGGGAGAAGGGGAAATGTGGTGTGTTTGATTTTTAATTTTATTTAAATTTATTATTTATTTTAAACTAGTACTTTACTTCAACTAATTGACGTAAAAACTGTAAGATATTTTTTCTGTTAAACATATTTTTTTCCGGTCAGAATAATAAATATAAATTCAAATTATATTTACTCGAACTTGTAGTTTGAAAGTTTTCATTAAAAAAATGTTCATGTTTTTTATATTTTAATTTGTTAATTAAAGTGTTAAACAAATTCCTCTTATTATTTACGATTACTTGAAAATCATAAAAAATGAATTAACCCTGACACTATAACATTATAAACTTTATTATAAAATATTTGTAATAAATCTTCAGAAATATAAAATAAAAACATGTAATATCACTATACAAAAAACTACACAAGCAAAGCAATAACATATATATATATATATATATATATATATATATATATATATAAAATTAATTTCATAAATTATTCAAAAATAATTTTTTATTGATGACACATTTTTATTTATTTATGTATTTTATTATTTAATTGTACGAATTATTTTAAAATAAATTTTGTTAAAAATGCATGGAATAAGTTAAAGTAAATAATAATATTATATATTAATTCAACTAACTAAACATTTATATCTATAAAGATTTTTATCTATTTGTTTATATTAGATCAATAATTGATTTATTGAGTGAATGTAAATACAAATAAAATATATTTAACCACATATTAGTATTTTTTAATAAAACAAGTAATTAAAAAATAAAGCTATTATAAATTAATAACTATTAAATGTATTTTTTAAAAAAATAACAGTGTATATGATAAGTTTTTTTTCTTAATATTTCAATTTGTAAATATTATATATGCCTATAATTTGTAATTACTATCCAAAAAAAAATATTTCATTCGAGTAAAAATATTTTATTGATTAGTATAAAAAAATAAGTTACTAATGTTACAATTTATCTACTTTATATCTTGCTTTAAAACCAGCATTTTTTAAAAAATTGTATTCATCATAAACGAGTTTCACTTCCTATATAAAGATAAGTGGACACGATTTTAATAAGATACAGTTTTCCTTATTGATCGTCGATTAGAAAATAATATTTTTTTCGATACTGTACTTTTTTGTACGGGATTTTAATTTTTATCAATATGTTTAAATAATTTCTGAGAGGAAAAATTGATACGGAAATGTTAAAATTAAATGTGTAAATTTCCTTAAAGATAACATTGTTAGATTTATCATCAATAGATTTAATATTCATTAAATAACTAAGTTAGCGAGTCATTAATTTATATATATATGCGAATTCACAGATGTATATGTAATACTTGTAGATAATTTCTTATTACAAATATTTAATATCAGGTTACAGAAAAATAATTAAAAGTACTGTTAATGTCAATACTAATGTTTGAATATATATATATATATATATATATATATATTCAAACATTTAAAAAATTTATATAATTGTGTTGACAACGTTCTACTTTCTATTCAAGGTTATATGTTTGAATCTAGCTCATGGCCAATTATTCTGACTGAGGTTTTTTTTTTTTTTGATTTCATAAGATAATTAAAATTTTAACATTTTCTAACGGTTTTTCAATATAATTCTTCCTTATTATCTGACATTCGTATAATAATCCATTGAATTTAGACACGTTGATGTAGTTACACAATCATGTACGTATTAATCGTTCGACTTGTTCTGCGTAGATATGGATTATTTTAAACCGGAAATTTAAATGAAATGTGTTAAGTAATTTATACATAATAAAGAGAATACACGATAACTTATCTGTTTTATATATGTAATGTTTAACTTGCATGATACTTTGTATTCAATAGAGTATATAGATTTAAAATACATTTAGTTTTTGGAAAAGACTTTTAAGGAAATGTATATGTGTGTATTTATTTAAAAAAATATTTAAAACTCGTTAAAAATTAAGGTAATCTAAGTTTGTAAGAGGAAAAATCTTTATTTTAAATTCAATGCAATGCAATACTTGTGTATTGTATCAAATGATAAAAAAATATGTTAATTTAATAATATATACCTAACCTCAGGTATATAATTATTATAATATAAATATTGATGAATATTAGACTTAGTAATGCAAATATGTAAGTAATAAACCATAATATTTATTAATTTATCAATTACAAAAATATATATATATTAAATATTATATTAGGTTGGCAAGTATCTCCCTTCCGCTTTTTTTTTTTTTTTTTTGTACATAGCTGCGAAATTCAAAAGACCAGAAGGCGGAAGGGAGATATTTGCCAACCTAATATATATTATTAATTGATTTTTTTATATTATATTGTACTAATAAGTTGACATAACAAATTGAAAGAAATGAGTGTATTAATGTATATAATATTTGTATTTTTCTATCTTGGGAAATTAGTGAATAGAAGTTAAGCTGTAATAAATATTTAAAAAATCTTAAGTTATCGATTATTTTTTTAATGTCAGTATATTTTTTTATTATGTGAATTGTGTCTTATAAACAAATAAGTGTGTGTAATCTTTTATTTAATACACTTTTTGTCTATTTATAACATATGTGTGTATGTATATTTGATAGAAATATTTTAAAATTTTATTAAATTAGTTTCTAGGGCTGTAAATATATTTTATCAGTGAAACATATTTTCATTTTGGTTAGAATTTAAATAGATGTTTCATTGACTAAACATCTTTACAGTAATCCTATAGGAATGAAACCGCTAGCCTTCATAAGGATATGCAATATATTCTATAACACGTTTTGAAATAATATAGGTTATCTCGATTTATTTACTTTTAAACTATCGTTACTAGCTATTAGTACTTTATAAACGGATTTTCTTTTTTATAGGAGAACGAGGTCTTTAAATGCACCATCTCCAATCCAACATTTTGGACCATGTGGGCGTATAATGAAAAATTCAGCTATGGTCATGTAAGTATTTTTTTATTTATACTAAATTTTAATTGTTTTATATATATATATATATTAGTATTAAAAAATAATTAATTATAAATATAATATGTAATAAACATAAACTTTATGACAAATAATAAAATAATATTATTTCTTGAAAAAATCTTATACGACTCTAAGAAGTGTTTGTAATAAATGTTTTTTTAATTATATTTTTATGTTATTGCTGTTTTACGTATATTTTTCAAATGATATTTTATTTGTAATTTGCAAAAAAGAATTTATTTATAAATAATAATTGTTATTTTAATTATCTCAGCGCTCGAGGAAATTTTTTTTATAGGATTCAATAGAAATATTTTCATTTTTATAGTTAATAAATATTACAATCAATATATACATATTTTTTGATTGTACCGATCTTGTATATTTCTTTGTACAATAAATGATTATAAAAGAAATAACAAGAAAAGTTTTAAACTCGATTAATGGACAACCATCGTGTGGTGTAATAACGTAATTACGTCATTTTTCACTTTATGTTATACTTGTAAAATAAACGCACTGCTTGATTACTTTGTGTAATTAAGTTATAATTTTGAGTGATTTTTTATTATTTTTTTCATTTCTTTTCTTTAAGTAATATTTCCGTTAAAAAATCTTGTGAATATAATTAAATATGTTTTTTTCAAAAAGATAATAAATAGTGAAATATTGTAATTTGTTCTTTAAATTGCTTTTAAGGTATGATTTTATTTTTAATATCTTGAATGAAAATTTCAAAATATTATTTTGTCAAATGTATCCAATTTTTAATCACCTAAACTTTTTTGAATAGTATTTTTTATATACTGTAATAATACTATTTTTTATGAAATTATGTATGTGTAATTCTATAAATATTTATTTGAAAACATCCGTTTGTGACAATTCATAGTCAGACAATGATATAGCATATTTGTTGGATATCGTAATGTACTTTTTAGCTTAGTCTGATACATCGAATTCGTATTGTTCCCTACTCATTATTATTATTATGGAAACAAATTTAATCACGATTGTCTCTATATCATTTTTAGTTATCATTGCGATTTGATGAACGTCGCGAATTTCATATACATGCTTATATTAATTTTTTTTATATGTCTATGAAAAAAATAATAATGAAATAGTATATAAAATTTGCGTTATCTATAATAATAAGTTATCAAATTTTTGAGTGTTTTTAGTGTTTATTTATTTATTTTTTTTTTTGACAGTATTTACAAAAATGTTTCTGGTTATTAAAATATTTTTAAAAATATTAATAGAAAATGTTTAAATTATAAAATGTGTGCTCGTGTGTGTGTGTGTTTGTATATATTAGGTTGGCAAGTATCTCCCTTCCGCTTTTTTTTTTTTTTTTTTTTTGTACATAGCTGCGAAATTCAAAAGACCAGAAGGCGGAAGGGAGATACTTGCCAACCTAATATTTATATATATATTTCAATAATTTTTACATGAACAATTTTTAATTATTTTTTCCATTCCTTTATTATATTTGTAATCTTCTATACTTCTTGCAGTATATATTTTACTTTTTCTCATATTTAAACCCATTTTTGTTCATGTTTTGTGTAAAGAACAATGCTTTTTTTATATTTGTCATAGTATAATATGTGGTTTTATATCTTATTAATGTTTTATCGATATTATTTTTATTATCAATAATAATTCATTTTTTTTAATTTTTGCAGTAATTATTTTTTATCATATTTTTTTTAATTCGTCAGAAATTGTTTATTTCGAAACACTGTCATTGAGTATAGAATATTTTTAAAAATTCATATTGTTTTAATTAAATTTCCTGAACGACATTTTTTGAATAAAAGTTAGTATGTGTGTTCCATAATAAAGCTGTTATTAAAAAGAATAATAAATATCCTTGGCACATTTTTTTATATTAATATATTTTTAAATTGAAATAACATTCGTTCAACGGCATACTTTCCTGGGCACATTTCATGTAATTGAAAATAATTTATTGATAGATCACAAGTATTGTTACATTAAAAAAAATTCTGAAAGGTTGTTTAAATTTAGTGTATTAAAATCAAAAATAAATTAATAATACATAAATATATGATAAATTTCAGTAAAATATATATCTTTTAAGATATTTTATATATAAAATCAGTTAATGAAGATTTTAATCCAAGTGTATTATTGACAGTTAAATTTTTTGCATTTTTTCATATTTTTAGTAATGTTAAATAAAATGAATTTTCCATTAGAGTAATTCTAAAATATATTTTAATATATAATATATATATATATATATATATATATATATATATATATATATATATATATATACATAAATAAGCAATTGAAGAAATTAAAAAATTGTATTGTCATTTTATTATTCGGTGTTTTTAACTTTCTGTTTTAAAAATGTATTACTTATTTCATGGCAAAAAATATTGATTTAGAATCAAATTTTAAACATGTGACCCATCAATAAAATCAAATCGTTCTTGACATCCATACACTATTCTATAATTAAATACGCTTTATTTAAAAGAACCATAAATTAATAAAATGCCAGTTGAAAAATTCTATAAAATATTTAAGTAATTCCTCGCTTGTCATACATAATCATTTATTATGATAGTCTACTTTTACAACTTATTTTAACAAGTCAAATAGTACATTTTAAATTATATAGTATTAGACATTTATTTTTCCGGTTTTATTGATCGTCGTTTGTGAATAATATATGTGAAATGAATAAATTATTATAAAAAATACGTGTTTTACAATGGTTCGATGTATTTATTGTTTTGTGTAATTATATTAGTTTTAAACGTATGCGTGAAAAATGGTGGCTGATAAAGTACAAGACAACCAAATTATTATCAATAAAAATTTGTGGCTGACTCGATGGTAAAGTGTTTGTAGTTTATTATTAAATTCTTTTTATTTATTAAATTAAATTACTTTTAGATATTAAAACTAGTAAAATGAGATTAATAAAAATCATTAGTTATAATAAATTTATATCTCAATATAAATCTCCTTTATGAAAAAGTATAACTTTTTTTATACGTATTTAAATTTTTATAAGTCAATAATCTTCAACAAATATATTACTTAATTTAATGTTTATGGTTTTAGCGTATTCTGTTTTTTATTCAAGTCGAAGTCTGTAAAACAAAACAGTTTTTAAAATGTTCTGTTTTAGTTTAAATGAATGTTTGTCTAAGAATTTGTTGAAAATAAATCAGTGTTAAAATTTCATTATTTGAAATTATATAATTAATTTAATAAAAAATCAATATAAAAATATTAATATAAAAATAAAAATATCAATATAAATATAAGAACATTAATTTTAATATGTTATAATTTTTAAATAAAACTTTTCTTATATTATGTTGTCAAGTATCTCCCTTCCGCTTTTTTTTTTTTTTACATAGCCGCGAAATTCAAAAGACAAAAAGGCGGAAGGGAGATATTTGACAACCTAATATATAATTAGATATTTTTTTTATTAAAAAAAAAAATACTTATTTCATAAAAACGTAATATATTGTCAAAAAACGCAATAATATATATTTATAATTTATTTCTTTTTTGATTTATATGTAAAATTATTGAACTAAAATATGAAAATACATTTGAATCGAAATTATACTTATTATTTTAAAAATATTTTCATGTGTTTTAAAAATTATTTTTTCGATAATATTGAAATACAATTATAAATAGTAACATTATTTTTTTCATTGAATATTCATTATAAAAAATCAGAATCCTTCTTTGAATATTTTTGACGTTTTCAAAATAATAAAATTTATTATACTTAAATTTTATCGAAATTATAATACATGTATATAATTCTGTTAACAATTTAAATGTTTAAATTATTCGTTTAAAATGATTTAATCCATCAAATAGACAGAAAATACGAAAACAAAGGATCTATATATATATATGAAATAATTTTAATAATGTGATGATTTATTATATTTTTATGTGATGTTAATAAAAAGTAAGCCAATGCACTTTTTATTTATATTATTGTACTTTATTATGTTTAAAATTCGTGAGGTATTAATTGCAAAGGTCGCCGTTCGCTATTATATCTTTAAAAAAATAATTTCATATTTTATAACTCAGACCTTGCATCAAGTAATAACTATCTCTTTCAGCTTTGAAGGAAAACTTTCAAAAAGAAATTTTTAATTGCATAAATTGAAAGTTACAATTTTTTAAAATATTTTATTTATTATAATTTTTGTTGCTATATTTTATTTTGATGAGACATTACGAAACGATAAGGTTTAAATAACATCAATTAATATATCTTTTTCAAATGATTTATTGACATGTAGTATAGTATACATTATAACATATAGGATTTACTTAATTTTTCTGTAATTGTTATTTTCTTAGAGTCGTTTTTTAGAAATATTTATTTTAATTTAATTGAAAATTATATTTTATGTGTAATTCCTATAAATACTTAATTAAACACATAATTTATAAATCAATGTAGGTGATATATTTAAGTATATAAACTATCTTTCACCATGTGATAATGATTGTTAAAAAATATTCTCATTATTCCCCGAAGTTCCAGAAATTTCAGTGTCATTAAATAATTTTCATATTAAAAATATATATATGTTTTTGAAAAGATTTTATGAAAAATAAAAAACCATAATACAAGTAATGAAAAAAACAATATAAATTATTTTTCATATTTTCTGAATTGATTAATTTGTTATTCTATCAATACTTGTTATTTTTAATTTTTGTAAAATAATTCATATATTCAATTTAAACTTTTAATTTTATTGGAATATTTTAAATTTATATTTATGTGGGTGATTAGCATTATATTCAAATTCGATTTGAATTTCTGACTTTCTATTTTAAACATGATTGTTCTATAGTGTTTAATACATTTTCCTGCAAAAATAACATAATTTAAAAATTAATCAAAAAGTAATGTATAGACATGTGTAATTATTAAATGTAATTTATTGTAGGACCATACAAGATCCAGCCAGCCAAAGACTGACATGGTACAAACCACCACTAACAGTTCTTGTAATAAAAAAAGTTCGAGACCAGAGTGTGCTAGGACCGTTTGTTCAGTTAGTTCAATGGCTTATACACGTAAGATTTTCAAGTTGAAAAATGTACTTTTTGTTCGTATTCTTAATTTTATTTCATTCGTTCTAGGAAAAAAGAATGGTCGTATTTGTAGAAGCCGCTGTTATGGACGATGCACTTTTAGAAGGTGATCCTGCATTTGTCGTCATACGAGACAAATTAATGACATTTCGTGATGGCAAAGATGATCTCACAGACAAAATTGACTTCATCATTTGTTTAGGAGGAGATGGAACACTTTTATATGCTAGTTTACTATTCCAACAGTCTGTTCCTCCAGTTATGGCATTCCATCTAGGATCATTAGGTTTTTTAACACCGTTTGAATTTGACAACTTTCAAGAACAAGTCACAAATGTACTTGAAGGTATAGTTTAGTTTTGTATATTTTAATTGTAATAAATTTCTATAAAAATATTACATTGAATTAAGTTAATTTCAGCCATAATTTTAGTTAGTTTCTTTTATTTTTCTATACAATCATTTTTATGTATCAGTCATTTTGCAAGCGATATTTTTAGTAAAAAAATGTTTATAGGTCATGCTGCTTTAACATTACGCAGTAGATTATGTTGTATAATAATACGTAAAAATGATGAACATTCGAGTAGTCCAGAACTGATTGGAAATTCAAAAACGAACAATAATCAACACGGAGGTAGATCGCCTCCAACGAATTTACTTGTTTTGAATGAAGTAGTTGTAGATAGAGGTCCTTCACCTTATTTGTCGAATATAGATCTATTTTTAGATGGAAAACACATTACTTCAGTACAGGGTGATGGTAATGTATTGATTTATACTTGAACATTTTCTATTTGAGAATATAAATAAATATTTGTTTGTGGATTCATATATAATGTTATGTTTATTTTAGGTCTTATAGTGTCTACTCCAACAGGCAGTACAGCATATGCTGTAGCAGCTGGAGCATCCATGATCCATCCTAGTGTTCCTGCTATTATGGTGACACCGATTTGTCCACATTCGTTATCATTTAGACCGATTGTTGTGCCTGCTGGTGTAGAACTTAAGGTAAACTAGAAATTACTTTTCTAAGAGATATAGGGTGCCCAAAATGAGACTGAAAGATGTAACCTTTAGTCTCTATTTACATCCTTCAGATTCATTTGAGCCATGTGTATAATAAATTTATTTGAGTGAATTATTTTTATTATGTAAATAATTATGTACTGTTATACCACAATTCTTGTAGAATATAATAGTAGTATTTTAGTTTAAATAAGATTAAAAAAGACATCAACTAATAAAAGTATTTTATTAAATGTGAATTATTTTAGATTTCTCATTTCTTTGTTTCTTGTTACTAAATTCATGTATTATTAAGTATCAAAATTATTTAAAAAAAAAAATAATAAGTAAAAAGTATATATTACATACATATAAGTGCATATTTCATATATATAGATTTTATGTAAAAACCATATCATAAAATCTGTATAAAATGAGTGGAGTGTGTAAGTATTGTCTGTATGAATACAAGTGGTATATACATGTGTTGTGTAGTGAGTAGGATATAATTAATATAATATGAGTATAAATTTGTGTGCTATGTGATGTATAGAAACATATTATACTTATACTCTACTCACCACAAACACATTCCATTTAAGGAATACATGTCTCATTATATATATATATATATATATATATATATAAACATTGCAATTACATACTACATACATCTTATACACACATTCATTGCATTTGCATTCTGTACACTCAAACTAAATTTACACACCTTATATCACTCATACATATATAATTATCAAATCTTTTCTAAATAAAATTAGTGTTCTTATCACAATATAATGATTAATATGGAATCTGTAGTTGTGTGTATGCTTGTCTGTTTAAATAAACAATTTGACATAAAATGAATCAAATCATATATATTTTTTATACACATCTTAGATAGCAGTTTCTCCTGATAGTCGAAATACGTCATGGGTTTCATTTGATGGCAGAAATCGTCAGGAGTTATTCCATGGAGACAGGTACGGACTTCATGACGTCCCAATTTGTACATAACTGTTAATTATGAAGCATGAACAAATATTTATTACTATCGCTATTGTATTTAATTGCTTGCCTGTTTCTTTTTTGTTGCTTTTTTTAATGTTGAATAAGATTTATGCATATAATTTGAAAATCTGATAGCAAGATAATTTATAGTAAATTTTTATTTATTTTGTTATTGTAGAATATGAAATAAATCCATTTATTATTTAAACTTTACACATAATATCTTATTTATATCATTACTTAATTACATTATTACTCTTAATGTAAGAAATATTAAATATTTTTATTTATTTCAAATATTCAGCCGTATTAATAAAATTCTCATTTGATTAAGAAAATATATGTTAATGAAATGTAATTGATAATGAAATTTTTATTTTACTGTTATAATGAATATTTATATATTCATTATAATCAGTTAATATTTGATATTTATTAAGTTAATTTTTAAAATTAAAGACTAACTTGCTATAGGATTTCAAAATGTAAAAATATTATTTGAGTTAATTTCCATACCGATTGTCCAAAGCAAAATGTGAATATAGATACTTGATAATTTTGTAAATATTGTGATTACATATCATTGTGGATTTCATCTCGTGGCTTAAAAAGTAAATAATTTCTTATTAATACTGGATTAAACATATCATAAAAGTAATCGTATGTCGATTTATTTTATTTTTTAATTTGTGAAATGAAATCCTCGTTTATATTTTTCAGTATCATCCTTTCAATATTTATTACAGCAAATATTTGTGGAGGATGCTGTGCCGTGTTCGTATTGTCTAATTTAAACTCACTTTGAATGTGTGTTCTTTCCATGTGTACAGTTTTTTTTGTAGCATTGAGCTTTGTTTCAGATAATGCCGAATCCTTCAGCACGTAGTACATCGTATGTATCTTTTGACGGACGTTACCAACAAGAATTACGGCCAGGCGATAGGTGTGTTTTATGACACGTTCGTAGATGTAATCTTCAGTGTGCTTTGGGGCAATCGGTGGCGGAATAGTTAGATTGCATTTTTTTTTAGCCGAATGCAAGTTTAATTCGAGTCGAGTTGTAGATATAAGAGTTCTGTTTTATTTTATCTATATTTGATAATTTTTAATGAAATTTCTTTATCCACTATGTTCATTTACATTTTGTATTCAGCTAAATTTGACATTTAAAAAAATACTTCAGATGATAATTTTTTAATTACTATTATTACTAAAAATATCGAACATAAACGTTTTTCTCTTTGAGTATGATGTTTTGATCTCTTCATATTTTATAATTATTCTATAATAATTTGAAAAATAATTCAAAGTAAACGTGATGATTTTTGTAATAATTTAAAATTAAAAAGCTAAAATTTTATTACATATTCATAGATTAAAAATACTAATTCCATGTTTTTAAACAAAAAAAAATATTTTTATGAATATATACTTCATTCCTATAAATATTTGAATTATATACAAACAGAACTCTTGAAAACTGCAATGTATTTTAAATATATATATAATTAGTTTAATTCTTACTTGCATTAAATTAACAGTGTGTGTGCAGGTTTTTCACTTTGAAATTTATTTAATATAAAATTAGTGTGATTTATTATTTATTAATATTGTTTGAAATCATGTAATAACTTGTATATTTAATTCATGTAGTTTACGGGTAACGACTTCAATCTATCCTGTGCCAAGTATCTGTGCACAAGATCAAATAAGTGATTGGTTTGATTCTCTAGCTGAATGTCTTCATTGGAACGTACGAAAACGGCAGAAACATCTCGATGAATTATCAGATTTGACACATTCAAGCTCGAATGACACGCTGGATTCTCTTGAACATGCTGAACAGATTGACAGTTAGGTTGTATTTATAATGAAAATTCAATTAATCTTAAGTTATGTTTTAACCGAGTGAAGAAATAGCGTTAATAGTTAAATATAAAGGATTTGAGATACGGAACAAGTAGATCAATCGACATTTTAACGAAACTTGTATGTAATGTTTAAATGAGTACTTCAACGTTTTGACTATTACAGTATATTTACTTTTTTATAAATTCACATCGATTCGAAAATATTGAATATTTTGTTGAAAATCAGTAACAAATCCTTTCAATAACTGTACTTAATTTTTTAACTATCTGAATGAATTCTCATTAAAGGAAATTTGTTTTTGAAAATAAATACGTTTATTTATTATTATAATCATGTCTGTATAATGAAATTTGTTGATAACATCAAATCTGTAAGTTGAATGAGAATTTTTTTATTTTTTCAATTTTAATGGTTTTAATTAAATTATAAATATCAGAAACGAAGAAAGTAAAAATATAAAAAGAGAAAAAACAAGTAAAGAGAAAAATATTTTTGTAATGTTTCTAAATTGAACTTTTACAAATTGTATTTAATGTATATATTAATGATTATTTCAAGAATTTTATTTCAAGTTATATCAGTAGATATCATAGTTTTTTTTTATGATTACAGGGCACAATGTGCAACACAAACTGCCCTCTAACATGCCTCATATAGAACAAAAATAATTGTTCTTGTGTAAATCTGTGCATAATACTATAGAAATGTTTAAAATATGATAATGGTGCAAGTTTTTTTTTTTTTTAATTTAATATGTATAGTAAGAGAATTAAATAATTCTTGATTGGCATTATAAATACATACATATAGATACATGTATATGTATGTATTTGAGATTATATGTACAAGTACTTGAATGTGTTTATTTGTTAATACATTGAAATATTGCTGCATGAAAAAATTCAAATAGTACTTTAAAGTTTTTATTTCTTTACACTTAGTTTTTCTGATGGGTAGTATAATGTAGATTCTTGCTGAAAGTGTATATTTAAGAAAAAAATAATCTGACCAACGATAATTAACGCCAATCATATAGATCAATAGGCAAAGAAAATTAATTTCTTTCTATCAAATGTGTTATAAATTTATATTTATTACAATAATCGACATCTGTGAAAAATATTTAATATAAAAAAATATGTATAGGTAATAAGTTACTAGTTGCAAATATTTTGTTATTTTAAATAAATTTTATATATAAAACATTCCATTTAGTCATTTATTTAGTGCAAGTTTTATTAATATAGTATTACGTTCAAAAATAGTTAATAGTAATTCTATTAAAAACCTGTTTTTAAAATTGAGTATTGAAAATTACAAACATAATTAAAAAATAGTAAACATATATAATATCGAACAAAGGAAGTTTTAATTTTTTTCCATTTGAAGTGGTGAACATGAGTCATTTCTTTTTACTCTTATTAAATGTGTTCTCTTTCTTTTTTTCTTAGTATATGGTACAAATAATAATTACTTTATTCAAAAGGTGAATGTCTATCCTTATTTAACAGACGATCGGTTCTTTTTATTTAGACACTTATCCGTTTTTTAAAAGTTGGTATTAAAAAATGACTATGGTATTCTTCTATACGCACTAGTCTGATGTAGTGATATCTGAAAATATCAACAGTATATACGATTGATAAAATAATGAGATATCATTGATGTTATTATTTAATTTTCTTTGTTTAAATTGTTTGTGACTTCTTCTAAAAAAGTATGAATGCCAAAAAAATTAATAAATTAAATATAATTTAAAAAATGATACAACAACTCATAATGTTGAGGTTAAAATCTCCAGATTAAAAAAATGTTATATACAACATATTATTGTAAAGCGTTATGTGTGGAATTTTTTTATCTGAAGATTATACGTTAACTAGACAGCTTTTAGTAATAGTTGCTATTTTATCCACAATATTATTTTTTAAAGAGGTTATTATAGAAAACATCAAGTAGTTCCAAATGAGTAATAAAAAGGTATCATACTTTTATAATCCCAATGTGGGAAATTTTCATTATGGTCCTGGCCATCCTATGAAGCCGCATAGATTATCTGTTATACATAGCTTAGTTTTAAATTATGGACTACACCGAAAAATGCAAGTATATCGTCCTTATAAAGCTAGTGCTCACGATATGTGTAGATTTCACAGCGATGAATATATAGAATTTTTACAAAGAGTGACACCGCAAAATTTACAAGGTACGATGAAAACGGTGTAGTTGAAATTCGATAAATATATATATATTTTTTTTATTAGGTTTTACAAAATATTTAAGCCATTTTAAC
The DNA here is from genome assembly GCA_029203775.1 of Neoneuromus ignobilis. NCBI lineage: Eukaryota > Metazoa > Arthropoda > Insecta > Megaloptera > Corydalidae > Neoneuromus > Neoneuromus ignobilis. The sequence goes on from CP092092.1 coordinate 36,432,957, forward strand.
GTAGGAGATGATTGTCCTGTTTTCGAAGGACTTTTTGATTTTTGCTCAATGTATACAGGTGCATCGTTAGAAGGTGCTATGAAATTAAATAATAATCATTGTGACATTGCTATCAATTGGTCAGGAGGTTTACATCATGCAAAAAAGTTTGAAGCTTCAGGTGAGAAATTCACTTATTGATTTTATTGAAATTTTATCTTGAATTTATTTTTTAGGATTTTGTTACGTCAACGATATAGTTATCGGAATATTGGAACTTTTAAAATATCACGCGAGAGTATTATATATCGATATCGATGTTCATCACGGTGACGGAGTTCAAGAAGCCTTTTACTTAACGGATCGTGTCATGACTGTTTCGTTTCATAAATATGGAAATTATTTTTTCCCTGGAACTGGTGATATGTATGAAATTGGAGCTGAAAGCGGAAGATATTATTCTGTAAATGTACCTTTAAAAGAAGGGATTGATGATGTCAGTTATGTTCAGGTAACAGAAATAAAGTGAAAATGTTCTTATAATAATGTACATTAATACAGCAAATTATTTTTTTTAAATGGCATATTTTTTATTTTCTAGAATCTTAAAAAAATTAATAGCAATCTAAATAATATAAATTACAGCATTTTACAGAAAAAGTTAATAGTTCAATTTTATTTTTAATAATATTATTTAATTTTATATAATATAGGTGTTCAAGCCAGTTATTTCCAACGTAATGGAATTTTACCAACCTACAGCTATTGTGCTACAATGTGGTGCAGATTCATTAGCAAATGATAGATTAGGATGTTTTTCATTAAGTACTAGAGGTCATGGAGAATGTGTTAAGTTTGTAAGGGATTTGAATATACCGGTTTTGGTTGTAGGTGGAGGCGGGTAATGTATAAGTCGATTAACCTGATTTCAGTATTTTTTTGTATGAAAATGAAATTTTATTTACAGGTACACGTTGAGAAATGTGGCAAGATGTTGGACTTACGAAACATCACTTTTAGTCGATGAGCAAATATCAAATGAATTACCGTACACAGAGTATTTGGAATACTTCGCACCGGATTTTACACTTCATCCTGAAGTAGTCACACGTCAAGAAAACGCTAACAGTAGACAGTATTTAGAAGCGATTACAAAACACGTTTACGATAATTTAAAAATGTGCCAGCATTCACCCAGCGTTCAAATGCACGATGTTCCAGGTAAATAATTAAATTCGCTTATAAAGAAGTTTATTAAAAAAAAATACTGTCGATAGGAGATGCTTTTAAAGAAGAAGAAAAAATTAAAGAAGAACCTGATCCAGATGTTCGAGTTTCTCAGGCCGATGAAGATAAAATGATTGAACCAAAAAATGAATTCTACGATGGAGAAAAAGATCAAGATAAAACTGAAGAAAAAGTTGATCAATGATGTCACATATCTTACAAAGAATACATATTTTGCCTAAAATTTAATATCACTAAATGCTTCCATCAATTTAGATAAATTTTGCATGTTACAAGTATTTTTTACTTTTCATTTTCGATATTTTGTAATAACATTTATTTTTTTAGAACAACAAAAAAATAAAGTATTATCACCGTCCAATCGTTATTTATTTTATAAAATAATTCGACTAGAAACTACAATTGTATTGCTGTATCGTGTAATTAAAGTATAAATTATGGTAACAAAAACGTTTTTATTAAATTACTTTTTTTTATTTAGTATAAATATATATATGTATATACATATATATGTTTTATGTCATAGAGTGTGGAACATAATCAGAGTGGATGAATCAATGAACGCATATACACACATCTAACACAACACATACACATATAACAAAAACACGCTCAGCACAATACACAAACAACACACACACAATACGTGTATGTAACATTGATGTGGTGTGTGTGTGGTATGGGATGAAGATGTGATGTGGATGTATAGGGTGTGTCTGGATGTGTAATATGGGCATGGTGTGTGTGGTATGTAGTGTAGTATGTAATGTGGGTGTGAGGGTGTGTGTGTGTGGTATGGGATGTGTTGGGTGTATATAGTGTGTGTGTGATGTGTAGTATACATTGTGCGTGTGTATTGTGGTGTATGTGTGGTTGGTTGCTATATGTGTAGTATGGTGTGTGTGAATGTGTGGTGTGTGATTTATGATGTGGATGTGTTGGTTGTGTGTAGTGTAAATGTGATGTATTTGTGAGGTGAGGTGTGTGTGTGATATGTGATGTGGATGTGTTATGTGTGTATGTGTAGTGTGAATGTGGTGTGGATGAGCTGTATGAGATGTGGTGAATGTGTGTGATGTGTATAATGCATATGGATGTGTGTCTGTGCATGTGGATGGGTTGGATGTGTTGTGTGTCACACACACACACACACATTTTGTCTCTGCAATATACATATTAAAAATACAACAGTGAATTTTGTGTCATAAAAACAATCACAATGTAAATATTATATTTTTATTTTTGAATAATTATTTGACTATTACTGAACGATATCAAGCAATTATTGTAAACCTGCATATGTTAATAAAAGTAAAAAAGGTTTGTAGACAGTTTATATCAATTAAATGAAGTATAGTAACTACTAAATAAATACATAACAAACTTATCTTAAATACACTGAACAATAATCATATATGCAATAATATATTTCAAACCAAACAAATGTTTAAAAATTACTATGTTCTTTACAACTCAAACAAGACTTTAATAAGTTCAATTAAGTTAACTTCTTTTTCTATTACCTTTCAAAAGTGTTATATATAATTTAAATATCGCAAAGCGCTTGGTGTCGTAATAATTTAGATGCTGGATATAACTCACAACAGAATTCACAGGGCAACTGAACTTCATTTTCATTCTCGTTTTTATTTAAATTTGGAATCGAAGCTGCTTCAGATGAATCCCACTCTATTGGAGAGTTATTACGACCCCTAGTTCCGATAGAATGAATATTATTTACACTGAAGCGTGCTAAATCAGGACGGCATCCAGTCTGCAAATATTTTTTCGTATAATATTTATTATACTTCTAATTTAAATTATTTTCACCTCGTGTAAAACTAGATTTGATGCTGGAATCATGGCATGGCAGAATTCACATGGCAAATTTACATCCTGATATTCATCATTTTCAGTACTGTATGAATGTTATTACATTAAGTATAGTTTACATAAGTTTTATTATTTGAAATAATAATACCTGTTAACAATTTGTTCTATAGGTAAGTGCATATCAAATGAAGGCTTTTTTGATTTTGTTAATAAATTTTCTACTTTTTTGTCAATGTAACTTTCTGAATTATTTTCTTTAAAATCATCATTATTCCATAATCTGTCTGATAAAATATCTTGTCTTGGATGTGGTAATACTGGTGGAGGTGGGGCCATTCTACGTAACCTTGGAGGCAGTTGTCGTTGAACAGCACCCAAACTTTTATGGCTACTGTAATGGAAGTAACATGATATTTAATTACTAGTACTTATGAATTTATACATGGATGTATACATTCATGCATGCATGTATGTATGTATATATGAGTATGTGTGTGTATAAACACATACACGAGGGTCGTTTGATAAGTATGGTAAATTTATGTTTAATAAAATTTTTCAATTTAGTTCTTGCTTTTTTACCATACTTATCAAACGACCCTTGTGTGTGTATATATATATATGTATGTATATTCCTTATCATTTACCCAGTGTTAATTAATCAATATTTTATTGTTTTTTTTAAAAAAAAAAAAACTACTGTAAAACATTTAAGTCTATTCATTTTGTGGAAAGAACACTATTCACATATTTAAAAGTATAATTAAAATATATGCATGTTTATATAATTTATAAAAAATAAATAATAATTAACATAAATAAATTAATAAAGATCATTACTAAGTGTTATTATATTACAAGTTTTTTAAATGACTTTCTCACATATATATTTAATTTCAAAATAATTAATTATGTACAAATAAAATGACTTACTTTTGACTACTTGTGCTTGAAGGATTTATGTCATTTACACTATTAACATTTATTTGTTTTGATGTAGATGAATCACCTTGATCTTTTTTCAATAAGGATGGTACTGTATTTTTAAGATCTCTCTTAATCTTATCTCTCTCATCACTTTGTTGTTTGCTACCAAAATGTAATGGTTCTTGAGGTTGCATCAATCTTACTGAACTTGGATTTAAACTAATATCTGATGCATTTATTCTAGTATTTTGTGAAATAATAGCTTGTTTATTGCTTAATGGTTGTTTATAGCCAGTCTTTTCTCTTACAATAGCAGAAATAGTTGAATTCAATTGTGACATATCATGCAATGGTTCTTGTGTATTAGTAGATCGTATAGGAATTTTTTTTGGCAGTTTGTTTAAATTAGCAGGTACAAAAGAATTTACTTGGGGCATATCGTTTGTACGTTTAATAGGAGACTGACGAATCGGTGCATTTGTTAAAGTTGTAGTATTAGATTCCCAAGATGCAGTCGGGCCTGGTTCTTTGACAATTAATAAAAATTATTAACATGAATAAAAATATAACATTAAATAATACTGTAATTACATTTTCAATGAAAATAAATAGAAGTTCAAAATGTGTTCTTCTGTTTTAATTATAATTCTTATAACTTATTCTTTTACAAAACTAAACTTATTTTTAATAAAAAAATGTTTAAATTTATATGGAGGCATAAGCCTCCATATAAATTTAAACATATGCTATATAAATAGCATATACAATTTTAATCTTACATACATACAAATAGAAATTTTATGAAAATATTTGTTAATAATTATAAAATATTTTATATTTCATAATTTTAAATAAAAGAAAAACATACCGTCAGTAAGTTTTAAAAAAGTGTGATTTGAATCAAGATGAAGCTGCTTATATTTAAACATAACAAGTTCATTACAAGTAGGACATCTTTCAGTACGAGTTCCACAATATGATAAATGATCATTCATTTCAGATCTTGGTAACTCAAGTTCACAATGTTCACAACGAATATGTTTCCTACCACATTGTGTTTCTTGGTGATGACTTAAGGCAGAGGATTGAACTTTATAGTTGCAATCAGGGCATTTTACTACAAAATAATTATTTCAAATATGATATGGACTATAATGTGAAAAACTATTAATAATTAGTGAATAGATAAAAGTAAAATAATGGCATTTCTCAGTTAAAATCATTCTTAAATAATGGTAAAGAAACTATGTAAAAATTAATTTATACATATTAATATAGACAGATAGATAAAATGACTTGAAAGTAAATGAATAACAGTAATCATTTATATGAATAATCAAGTTCTAAATTAAAAATAGAAAACATCAAATATAATCATTCTGTATACTCAATGTATGTTGCTCTTTTTGATGATCCTTTAAGTGTCCTTTTGGAACAGCATCACCACAAACTGGACATATAGCTAAATTTCGTTGACAATGAGCTACATGCATTATAAAATTAGCAACTGGCACTTCGTGTTTACTAAAAAAAAAATATTTAATTTACAATACTTCTAATAGTAATAAATATTTACAAATGATTAACTATAATAAAGTATACTATAGAAATTAGCTTTTATACACACACACACATATATATATATATATATATATATATATATATATATATATATATATATATATATATATATATATATATATATATATACATAGTTGTTTTTAGGTTAGATAAAACTTTCGATAGGATTCAATCTGAAGTTCTATCATGCTTAAAAATCACACACACACACATATATATATATATATATATATATATATATATATATATATATATATATATATATATATGTTTGTGTGTGTGTGTATATGTATAAATTCCTTTTATTAACAAAATAAAATTATAAGAAAGATCTACTAATAAAAATGTATAACTGATAAAAAAACATATCGAACAATAAATAATTATTCAATAACAGACAATACTATTTAATATATTAAAAGCTTAATCTAATTTTTGGATATAATAACTGTATATATAAAATATTTGTAACAAATTAACCTTATTAACATACCAGTTTGTGCACATTTTCATTTCTTGCTCGTCGCACATATTTGTATATTTTTATTATTTAATGAATATTATTAAAAACAAAAAACCAGACTTTTCACAGCCACGAGAAAATAGATCCTAACCTCGATGAAAAGCAGTGACGTTTAAAAATAGTTATTTCATGGGAATCACAGATTACCCAGTTCGTACATACAAAGCAACAATAAACTGAAGTGTTTATACATTGAAATAAAGAGATAAGAAACAACGTTTATTTTGAACGTATATATTGTTCACTCTGTCTAACTATTTCAAAAACCTAATGAAACATATGACATTTAGTTATTTGGGGATTTTTAAAATTAAACATGTGCTTTACTGAAATGACAGATTATTGACATTTATTTTTTTAAGGCAATTCCATAAAAAATATCTGTTTCAAAGTTGTTTTTAATGAACATTTAAGTAGTAGTTTAGAATATTGTAATTTACTTATAACCATATGCTATTAGAATTGATAAAATCATTGTTAAAGAGAATATTAAATATATTTATATTATCAATTATATTCATAAGTCTAATGCTAACATATTTTATAAATTTTAATGACAAACTCGATTTAAAAAAATAATGGCAACAGAACCACCACAAACGTTTGATAATGTTTTAACGTTAGATTTTGGTCCTTTTGAGACTGTTCATAGATGGAAACGAATGCCGGAATGCGATGAATTTGTCGGTGCCCGGTAATAAAAATTTATAAAATAAACAAATATTAGAAACGAATGAATTTATTTCTCATTTTTGTAGACGAAGTAAACATACAGTAGTAGCTTACAAAGACGCTTTATATGTATTCGGAGGCGATAACGGAAAAAGTATGTTAAATGATTTATTGCGTTTTGACGTAAAAGAAAAATCATGGGGTAGAGCTTTTTCAACCGGAACTCCACCTGCTCCACGTTATCATCATTCAGCAGTTGTAAGGGTCTATAAAAGTTATGTAATAAAAATATCGTTATAAATGTTACATTTATATTGAAATTATTGTTAGGTACACGAATCATCTATGTATGTATTTGGAGGATATACCGGTGATATTCATTCGAATTCAAATTTAAGCAATAAGAATGATCTTTTTGAATATCGTTTTGCAAACGGTCAATGGACCGAATGGAGATTTTCCGGTCAAACCCCTGTTCCGAGATCTGCACACGGAGCTGCCGTGCACGATGGAAAATTGTGGATTTTTGCCGGCTATGATGGAAATGCGAGACTTAATGATATGTGGACTATTCCTTTAACAGTTAGTTTTATCACCTTTATTATTTAATACGAACGTATGTGCGCAAATATAAATTTTAAAATATCTTTTAGGGAGATACACATAGTTGGGAGGAAATTATTCAAAAAGGAGATAGACCACCGACTTGTTGCAATTTTCCAGTAGCTGTAGCACGAGATTGTATGTTTGTTTTTAGCGGTCAAAGCGGTGCAAAAATTACAAATTCTTTATTTCAATTTCATTTTAAAGAAAGAACGTATGTAAATTTAATATTTCCAAATTATTAATAATATACTATTGTAGATAATATTTTAGATGGACACGAATTTCTACCGAACACATTTTAAGAGGAGCACCTCCTCCGCCTGCTAGACGATACGGTCATACTATGGTAGCTTTCGATAGGCATTTATATGTTTTCGGAGGAGCGGCAGATAGCACGCTACCTAACGACTTGGTAAATATACGTTTATATATTTATTTTTATTTCTTTGAATGTTTTTTTATATTATAGCATTGTTATGATCTCGATACTCAAACGTGGTCGGTAATTATGCCAGCCGTTGAATCACACATTCCATCTGGTCGTTTATTTCATGCTGCTGCCGTAGTCGGTGATGCAATGTATATTTTTGGGGGAACTATAGATAATAATGTCAGAAGTGGAGAAATATTTAGATTTCAAGTATATATCAAGAATTATTTGTATTTCTTGTTGTTATTTTTTATTAATATTATAATTTTATTTAGTTTTCAAGTTATCCCAAATGCACTCTACATGATGACTTTGGAAAATTGTTAGAGTCTCGCCAGTTTTGTGATGTTGAGTTTATAGTAGGTCAAGAAGAAGTAAAAATACCTGCTCACCTTGCTTTAGTTGCTGCTCGATCACAATGGCTGAGAGCCAAAATAAGACAAGCAAGAGATTCTAGAGATAAACATCTTGAAAAAGTATTTGGTACTACTCAAGTGAGTTTTAAAGATTTACCACTGCTTGAAGTTAAATTGAGAGATGCTGTGCCTGAAGCCTTTGAAATGGTTCTAAATTACATTTATACAGATCGGATCGAACCTAGAAAGAGAAGTGAGAAATAAATATTTTTATCGTGTATCGCAATATACAATTATTTATAACATGTGTGCGTGAATGTATTTTTTAGTCGAAGATCCGTTTTCAAATCGTATTGTTCTTTTAATGATGGATGTTTATCGATTAGCAGTACAATTTAACATGAAACGTTTAGAACAATTATGCGTGCAATATCTAGAAGCGACTATAAGTTTATATAACGTGTTAGAAGCGTTGCATAATGCACATAATTTACGACTCTTATCTATAAAAGAATTTTGTTTACGTTTTATAGTAAAAGAAACAAATTATACACAAATTGTTATGAGTAAAGAATTTGAAACATTAGAGCAGCCATTAATGGTAGAAATTATAAGAAGACGACAACAACCTCAACCAACTAGTAGAAGTGTTGTGGAACCTTCACAATATGATTATTCAGGTTTTTTTTAAAAAAAAATATTAAGTAGCCTATAAAAATTATTACTGTTTTAATTCATTTTAGGAATTATTGGAACCACACTTGAGCAAGACATGGCTGTCTTTTTAAAAAGTGCAGGAAAAGAATTCTGTGATATTACATTATTATTAGATGAATGTGCAATACCAGCGCATAAATCTATATTGGCTGCACGATGTAGTTATTTTGAAGCAATGTTTAGATCTTTTATGCCTGCAGATAATACTGTCAGGGTAATTATTTAATTAAAGAAAATACATAAATTATATATATATATATATATGTATACACACATATATTTGATAAAATATATTCATTTGATTTACTAGATACAAATAGGAGAAACTACTCCATCGACAGAATCTTTTGATTCATTACTACGCTATATATATTATGGCGATGTGAATATGCCTCCTGAAGATTCTTTATATTTATTTTCGGCACCATTTTTCTATGGTTTTACAAACAACAGATTACAAGCATTTTGTAAACAAAATCTTGAAATGAACGTTACATTTGAAAATGTGATACAAATATTAGAGGCGGCTGATAGAATGCAGGCTGCTGACATGAAGAAATATGCATTAAATTTAATTGTACATCATTTTCCTAAGGTAAACATATTTATATTTTGTTTAATCTATTGAACAAATATAATATGATTAAATTAAAAATAAAATTTTAGGTGGCAAGATTACCAAGAATGAGACAGCTATCAAAGGAACTTATTTTAGATGTTCTAGATGCACTTGCAGATAATTTAGACAATAGACTATGTCAAGATATGTCTTCAACAAGTTTGAATAGTGATTCTTAATTTTATTCCAATAAAAATTATTTTAATTCACTTTGTAGTAATATTTTACATAAGTAAATTAATGAAAAAAATTTTTTTTAATTATTTAATAAATGTTAAATATATAAATGAAAATTAGTGAATTCTAACAATTTGATTTATTATTTTCTACATCTTTTTTTAAATAAAGTTATTTTCTTGTTAATCAGTATTTTAATATTCTGCCTATCCTAAAAATCTTTTTACACTGAATAAATTTATCAGTTATAGAAAAATAATTATTAATTCACTTTATATTAGTTAAATATTTTCAATTTTTGTTATTTACAAATTACTGAAAAATGTATGCTTATTGAAGAATTAAAATATCTTAGATAAAATACTGCACTATAGAAATGTTTAATTCATTTTAAAAAAATATAACAATCATTTTAAATTTAATTGCATTTATACATATTTTATATATATACATATATATATATATATATATATATATATATATATATATATATATATATATATATAAACACATCCATACACAAATATGCAACAATAATTGAAATATACAAGTAAGAATTGATTATAAAAAAAATATAATTCTAAATTCGTTTCTTAAATTTGTTCTTTATTTATTTACCATTAAAACTATATATTTCTGTCTATTTTTAAATTAACTTTTATATTAAATCCTTATATCAACAAATTTTTAATTTTAAGTGATCCTTATTTATTAAATTAAAGTAAAAAAATATATTTATATTTTTTATAATTAAAAGTTTCTTTCTATGAATTAAGCATATAAAAAAGTAATGTTACTCAATCCGATTAAATACTAAAAATTAATATTTTTATTAATAATGCATGTGGATAAATTAATAAATATACATGTATGAATGTGTGTACGTGTGCATGTATATTATATGCATGTGTATATTTGTGTATATATATATATATATATATATATATATATATATATATATATATATATATATATATATATATATATATATATATATATACACACACACATCCATACACACACATATATTAAAAGCTTGTTTAAATATGTAGATATAAAATTAACATTTTTTTATGAAATCTTACATTTTATTTTTATCTTTTCACAGCAATTTTACAAAACTGGTTTATTTTAAATCTTTCAAAATTATATTTTTTATATTATGTGCATACAAATGTACACAAATACACAATTAATATTTTTTCTGTGCCTTTTCCCCAAAAAATAATAAATAATAACGTTTCTTATTTTCCCAAACTCCAATACTGTTATCAGTACTAAATACTATTACATGAATAAATATATATATATATATATATATATATATATATATATATATATATATATATAAACACATGATTTTCCAATTTATATATTAAAGATATGAACGATTTAAAATTATCTCAGTTTAAAAACTTAGTACATACATATATATGTACATATACACAAATATTTATATACACATTATCACATGTGAGTACAAATTTTTTAGAATGTGCTGAAATACTACAATTAGTTTTTTACAAAAGATAATGATTCTGAAAATTAATTTTCAAATATTCAAAACATACTGATATATTACTGCAACAAGACATTTTGTACATATATAAATATTTTTTTTTATACCTACATGTTATATATATTCATACACATACACAAATGCTTGATTTTAATATATAATATTGATTTTTCTACATTTGAATATGTGATAATAGCTTAATATAAAAATATATCTCTGTAAAAAAAAACACATAATTACAATGTGATAAATTTGGTTTATTTGCATCCATCTTTTAAATGTAATTTAAAATACTATTTATATCATTGTATAAGTCATTATTATTTACAATAAAAATTAAATAATTTTCAAAACAGTGTGCTAAATAAAAAACAGCATTTAATAGATGTATGCAAATATTGTCGAATAAGACGTATTTTTTAATAATGAACATTTTTTTACATATTTATTATAAAAAAAATGTTGAATCAATACTAAATTTGTCTAAATTTTTGTCAAATTTGCATTTCATATTAATACTTTTACAAAATAAATGTTAATATATTGACAGTTAAAAGAATCAAGAATTTGTTAAATATAATTGATTTAAACATACATTATATTTTAAAAAATTATAGTGACTCATTTTGTAATTAATAATAAAAAAATATACATTAAACATTTTTATAAATAATGCAAAATTGACAAAAGATACCTTAGACACTAATAATGAAATAAAATATTTTAATAATTACATTGCACTTGTTTTGTTTTTTTTGTTTTTTGATATGATTAATTTACTCGGTCCCAAAAAAATAACTATACAAAATTTTTACTAGAGTTCATATATCATTTTAAGTGCACCTTTTTCAGTCCTACGCTAAGTGTACAATAACTTAAGCATGAATGAAATGGCAGTCTGTAATTACAATAAAGTGACTTTATATGTTAAATACATAACACGTTATAGTCCTTTGAATCGATGTAATATATCTTTTATTGTTAGTAGTCTTTGAATGAAATTATATAATTTCAAACACACTTATCACATGGTCTTGAATTTGTGAATAATTCAAGGGTAAATAATTAAATATGGTCTGCTATTTATTTATATTTTGCTGTCAAGTATTCAGAATAAGTGTACTTACTAGTTAAGTTGACAAGTTTTAACACATTTCAATGGAATGTTTTACTTATTATATACATTACACATTTGTCTTAATATAATTCTTTCATAAAAAAGTCATAAAAACATTTTTCAACAGTATTAATATTAAATTAGTATATAGAACTTTTATTTTAAAGCTTTGTTAACTAACCTGTTTATAATTTTAATATATTTTCATGTACTAGATAAAATTGTTTAAATTAGATGTTTTAAAACAATTCACTGTTGAAATAATTATGAATATTTAATACAATTCATGTTCAAAAAAAACAAGATTTTTTCCATGATATGACACTGTAGTATTTAATTTTTTTCTTTTTATTTCTGCAAAGTAAAATTTGATAAAATTAAAAATTATTTTTAAAACAATAACAATGTGTCTGTAAATTAATAATAAATGTTACGATAAACATATTTATGTACATTGTTATAAAGGTCTACATAATCTTTTATTACACAAAGATTTTTTTCAAATTTGATCATATTTATTATACTAAAAATAAAAATATATAAAAAAATATTTATTATTAAATTTTAAATAATTTAATTATGATATTACTAAAATAAATGTAACTAATTGATAGTCACTAGTATCCATTTATTAAACACACAACACCTCATTTTTATAAAAATATTTTTTAAATAAATTTACTAAAAAAAAATTATATGTAATTGTTTTAATAAATTAATTTTATTACTTCCTTACCAAAAAATCACTTTTTTATATTTATGAAGTTTCAAGTTTTTTATAGTGCCTTATTATCCTGTATAATATTGTAATAATTATACATTGTGAAGTACTGATGAACTAAATACATGCAATTTATTACTTTTAAATAAAGAAATAAACTTTTCTCTCATTTCAGTAATAAACGATTTAGCGATTATAATACATGAAATGTATTAATTATTATTTAATACTAAACAATTATAACTTCTGGCTTTTAAAATCTAAATTATTATAAACTGTAATTGTATTGTATTAAAATGTAACAAACTTTTATAATTTTACTTTAAAGTATCACTATACTCCATGATGATACAGTTTATTAAATGAACTGTAGTTAAAACTGCTTTAAAGTGATTTAACACACATGAAATATTACATAATAGTATAGAATGAATATTATATCAAGAATAATATGGTGGATTTTTAAGTGTTTATTTACATAGGTAATAGTAATGCAATATGTGTATTTATATAATTCTATTATAAATATTACGAAATTTTACTCTAATATTATAACTGAATTGTGGACAATATCAATTAAAGATTCAAAGCTAATGAAATTGTTATAAAAACATCAGAAAAAATTAAGAAATTTTAATTTATCAAATTCCGCCTATATAAAAAATATATTTACAATATTAAAATGCATGTTTCTCTCACACACACATAGTTGTGTGTGTGTATGTATGTATGTGTGTGTGTGTGTGTATGAATGTGTATATATATATATATATATATATATATATATATATATATATATATATACAAACACACACACATGAAATATAAAAAAGTTATATAGTTTTATGTAAACAATTTTGATCTGTATAACTTTTTCATAAAAAATAAATCATTCATAACTTCATATTAGTGATAAATAATCTAAATACAAAGGGTACTGACAATTTTCTTTATATTAAAACCATACATATATCATCTAATAGCTTAAAAAAAAAAATTTAATAAAAGCAAGTTTTAAATTGTCAACATTTACGTTATTTTAAATTTTAAATAAATTTAAAAAACAACTTAAATTTATCATAAATAATTTTCAATACGATCACAAAAATAAGCTTAGTATGCAGATTTTAAAAAATGTATTTTAAAGACAGGTATGTATTAAAAAAGTAACAAATACTAATTTTATATTTATTATAAAAAATGGTCCCAATAAAATTCCACGAAATAATTTATACAATTTACGTCACAACCAGCTTGATATGAATATCCAATTATTTATCCTTGGTTTCTATTCACAATACTGTATTCATTTATGCCGAATTTTAACAGTCAATACTCTTAAACTTATATTCTACGGCATGGAACTATACTTTACACACGTTTTTTACGAAATTTGAGCGGTGTGAATCGAAAACGAGGAGAGGCGGACCCCTATCTGTTCGCTTGCCATTTAAATTTTGATTTCATGATCCACTGCTGGCCTGGATCGTTGGGTATACACTCACGTAAAACAGGTTGACTCGGTTCACTTGAACTTGAATCTGGTTTTTGTAAACAGTTTCCTGTATTTATATGTTTTATCGACTTCTCCTAGAATCACATTACCATAAAATAATTAGTTTTCATTTACTTACTATCTGTGTATTCAAAAATGTATTTAAAACGAAAATAAAAATTACAGAAGACGAAATGAGAATATATATTTCTTGAAAAATTCATTGTTTTTTAAAATATTCTTCAATAAATATTTCCATACGGAATGGTAATAATAAAAAATATAAGAAAAATTTGGATAATTAACCTTTTCATCATACACCCATGCCTGATTACCACCCATTCCGTGACATCTGACAAGTTTAACCGGACCTCTAGGTTGTGCTGCATCTAAACAATTATCATCGGACATTATCTGTCTTCGTTTCGTATATGCGAATACTTGATTTCCACCGAGATTATGGCAAAACGAAGTGCCGACAGGTTCTCCGGATTTACGTCCCATCGTATCGAGACACTGTTGTGTCTCGACATTTCTTACCTGAAAAAACGATCGTAGAATTTAAACCGTAAAATTAATACTCATAGGTAAATAAATAATTCTTACATCTCCCAAATAATAATAGTCTAAAGGCATTTGTGATTCCGGATATATTTTTTCAAGATACCAACGGAAAGAATTACACTTAAGGCGTTCACGAAGTGCTTTACGTTCAGAAACATCACCTACCCTCACACTTCGTGCTCCTAAAAATACAATATTAAAAATTAATTTATTAATTTTTTATTCTTTCTAAAAAAATACATAAAAGGAAATAGAAACAACAAAAAAGAAAAAATCACAAACAAAAATATAAAATATTTCACATAAAACTAAAAAAAAATGATACAAATTAGTACTACATTTTAAAAATTAATTATAAAATCAACAAATATTTACATAATATTTTATGAAAGTACTAAAAATATTTTTTATTAGAAATAAAATTCACACAAATTAGTACATTTACTAAAAAAGCACAAAGAATTATTGGCATATGCAAATATATAAATATAGAGAATAATGGATATAATATTTTTAAATATCAAGAATATTTTTTAAGCATTATCTCTTATTTATAGAAGAAACTACACAATCTAAAAAGTATAGTTTATAATTAATCTTCTAGCAATCCACAATGAATTAGATGAATATATATATATATATATATATATATATATATATATATATATATATATATATATATATAAGCTCACGCACATACACGTTTGTAAATACAATATTTACAAAATATAAAACAAAGTAGTTACTAAAAAAAAAAAAATAACATTTTAAATATTCAACGTATATCGCTACATAAATATATTACTATATAATACAACAATTAAAATATTTTGAAATATCTAATAATGTGATATTCTTTTTTAAAAAATACAATACGTCAATTTTATAATTACACACGTAATAAAATAAAAAAAACAAAAGAGTCGAAAGTAGGCCACTGGTTAAATGTTACTTTACTATTCTGAAGGTTGTTGGTTCGATTGCTTAGTCATTACACATTCATTAAATGCTGTTTACAGTTTTTGAGTTAAAAATACATTAGTTTGTAATACAATGAAATTTTCGGTAACAATTTGCAGAATTAAACAAGTTTATTATATTCAATAAAAAATATGGAATATTATTAATAAAAATATGTATATAAATTAGCGACTACTACTCTTCATAATCAAAAAAAAAAATCATTATATTTTTACTGAAAGTTAAAAAAATAAAATTACTAATTTTATGTTTTAATATTTTTTACTCTTTTTTATTTCGACAGTATTTTTGAATTTTTATAACAATATAAATTTGTTTTACTATTTATATTAATTTTTTATGTTGCATAATTGTCATCCAAACAATGTACAATATTGTATTTTTTCAAAAAAAATCTTTTGCTAATAAAAATGATTGGATCAGAAATTATAGAAAAAGTGAGAAGTTTAAAATTATAATGGCCCGACCACATAGCAAGACTAAACGACTATTGATAGGCAAAAGAAATTATTGATCGGGAAAGATAAAAAACGTTAAGGAACAGATTAAGGGATAAATGGGAGAAAGACATAAGAAAATTCGTTGGATGGAAGAAAAAGGCATCGGAACGCCGAAGTGGAAAATTTTGTGAAGATCTTTTTATTAACTACAGAAAACTTGAAGTAGTTATGAAAATCGCTATCAAAAATTTCGCTATATTACAATATATATTCTTGAAATAACAATGTTCCATTTTTTAAAAAAGAACACAAATTCGCATTTTTTATACGTAATTATAACAAAATATTATTTTTGTTTTAGAGAAATATAACGTGCTAGTGTTTACTTTATAAAGTAACTGATTTGATAAACATATTTACACATGCCAATTAGTTCATAAAGCAATAAGCGGAATGTTAATAGGGATTCGGGTTAGGGTGTTAATGACAAGCGGGGCAATAAACCTGGATTAATGTTATAGTAGAACTCCTTCCATTCGTCGAGCCACACCTCGGCGAGACGTGCGTTGTTATGATTGACGATGCGACTAGTGCCGCCTGGAAATGTGTACGGCGTTGATTTTCTGAACACGTGTCCGACATGAGAACACGTAGCGATCTCCAATGAACCACCGCACATCCAAACCTTGGCCGTATACGTTAGTCATGTTATTTGTATAGTTTTAGTAACGAGAACATAATTGCCTTGATATGACACTGGTTATTCAGTGAAGAATGCAGATGTTACTTTCACTTTGACATTCGCAAGAAAGGTTTCGAGTGCATAGACCGTATTATGTTGTCACGAAACAATATGCTCTTTATTAATATTACGTAATTTATGCAATAAAATAAAAACACAAGTGAAATTTATTACTGTATTACTTGGAAGTATGAAAAAATACAACAGAAAAAAGTGAATCCATAAAGTACTTTCTTGTATTAACTTTGAACGATTTTCGTACGAAATTCTACATTCGTTAATTGCAAAAAAGCGAAAAAAGCTTCAAATTTAACAATGCTTCTAAAATTAATCATTATGAAATTCATATTAATATCACTCAATGAAAAAATATTTCTAAAATTGACAAAAAGCTTGCGTCTACAATATAGCGATTGAGATAAAATTATAAAAAAAATACATAATTCGTATAGAGAGTATTTTAAATGTTTATTATATTTAAATGTTTATTTTTCAGTTAATAATATTTAAATAAATCTACAATAAAGCAGTCAAAGCAAAATTCATTCAAATTAAATAATTACATTATTTCTATAAATGCTTTTTCACGTTTTATTACCATTTATTAGTTATTAATTATTTTATTTATTAAATTATTATTTATATAATTAAAATTAAAAATGTATAAATTATATACTATGAGATACTGAAATCTCAATTATCTGCATTGATAGTAAAATGTTAGAATTGAAAATATATTTATTAGCCGAGAATATCACGATGAGTGGAATGTAGATGAAGATATTTCTGCACGGCAATCATCCAACAATTCCGACTTATTCTTGCCTTATGTTACACATTAAGCAAGTACAGAGTTTTATATATTAGGCAAGCGGAAAAAAAACTACTTTAGAAAAATATATATAACTTAATTCTACGTATTAAAAAGAAATCTCTTATTTTTTAAGATGTACACAAAAATTGGTAGATAATGTTAGTACAGATAACCGTCCTACAACATGATTTCGCTTTAACACGTTAAGAAAATTGCGGAATCCCTTCTTCAACACTAGATAACACGATTTTTATTATAGAAAATATATTCGAAAATTATCTAATCTATGACTATTGAGAACGTTCAAGATTTATTAACGGAAGAAGAAGTTGGTGAAGGGGATTTAATGGAAATGGCATCCGAAGTTATAAATCAAATCGATTCTGAGGACAATAGCACTGATGAATATTGTAAAGTTAATAATTTCATACTAAAAAAATTACAGGAAGGCCTAAGCTTAGCCAAAAATCCAGAATCACTTTTCTTGAAAGCAGACCCGTGAAAAAAAAATTCAAAAGAGAGCTGCAATATTGCCTATCTCCATACTTCGTAAGAATCAGCAAATAAACCAAAATTACAGATTTTTTAAAGAGGCCAGAAGGTGAAAAAATCTAACTGAAGAAAAAGATTCAGAAAGTAAAGATGAAGACAATTATTAAATTAAGGTTATATTAAATTAAAATAGATATTTTGTTTCTTTACGTTTTGTGTTATACATATTTTAATATTTTTAATAAAAATAAAGTTGCTTATATGGAATAAAAAAATATTTGTTTTTAATAAGTTTTCGGAACGTAACCCCCCTTCTTTTTGTACTGGCTCCTAGTCTCATATAATATGGTTTCGCACAACACGGCATTTTCTAGGAACCTATCTACCGTGTTATAGGAAAGTTACCTGTATATCACAATATACTTTGGAATTAGATGACAGGTCAGGGCCTGCACCTGATAAGCGTAATTGAAGTGCAAAAGGATATTAATTTAAATTAAAGATATAACCGATAAAGCAAAATTAATTTAAATAATTATATTATTTTATACGTATTCTTTTAATGTTTTAATATTTAAATATTAGTTATTAATTATTATTTATATAATTGAAATTAACATTATATATATATATATATATATATATATATATATATATATATATAAATAAATATTAATTTAGGTAAAATATTACTATATTGGAATAAATTTCAATAAGAACAAAATTATAATAAACCATTTAGATATATTTTAGTTACCATTCTCATATTCAGGAATTCATCTCCTGCTGAGATATTAATGTTGTAAATAATTTCCCGATCAGAAATATTTATGCAAATTCGATCTTACATAGTTAATATATATGATTATGGTTAAAGCAAAAACACACATAAAAAATTAAAAATCAATTAGTAACAGATTAAAAGAATAATGTTAAAATGTTATGGTAGTATTAATGATTCGTATACAATGTTAGGTATCGCTACGCCAATCTAAATAACCAAATTGTTATTCCCGTTTGTTATTCTTGTTAGAAATACAAAAATGAGCACAGAATTATCGCTATCAAACCTGGATTCATCGCGTAGTAGAAATCTCTCCATTCATCCATCCATACTTCGGCAACGCGAGCTGCATTATGTAGAACAATTTTTGATACGCCGCCTGGGAAGGTGTACGGCGATTTGTCTCTGAACACATGGCCGACATGAGAGCAAGGAATTATCTCCAGAATGCCGCCACACTGCCAGACCTGTGTTTTATTTTAGACCAATGGTTTGGTCCGAACGTTTAGTCACTTTGAGTTTATAATTATTGAAGTTAATTAATTAATGGCAATTATTTGATTTTCGTACGATAATTAAAAATATCATTAATAATTATATATATATATATATATATATATATATATATATATATATATATATGATTATTAATAAGATCATTTTTATATAGATATTGCATGTAATTTTTAAAAAAATATCATTAAAGTACTGATAATTTCGCAAAATATTATCAAACGATGATTTAATTATTCTTAGGTTTCTTGTTTATTATTTTGATAATAATTTTAAAACATAATTAATTGATACATTTCTATGAATTCATTAAAAATGATAATTTTTTATTTGGTGTTGAAAATAACTGATAATAAAATAACTATTGACAGTTGTTGATTTTCTATACATATATTTGATATTCTTTTTTTAAAAAAATAATATTAAAACGAACCGTTAAAGTTTCCATTTTTAAAATGGATTTAAAATAATTTTAGACATGTTTTTATTATTTAATGTTTTATATTTATAATGACATGTTTGTACCGATGAAATACTCGTAATGTTTGAAGAAACAAACACATTAAATAAATTTGTTGATTACCTTATATATATAAACATAAACATTTACGTGTTTAGTGGTGATTTATTACTCAATTTACGTATTTTATATTTTTTAAATAAAAAATATGTTTAAAAATTAAATTCAAAACATACATTCAAAAAGATTTTACAAAGGTGGATAATGAAATAAATTTAATATCTGACAGTATTGTATATTAAAATATTTATGTTTTCTTAAAAATAGATTTCTTTATTATTTTCAGTGTCAGTAATTCGTATTTCAATAATAAATCGAAATACAGACAATTCTGATATTTATCTTTATTTACGAACAGAGTAGAGTAGTAAAATAATAAGAAAACAACAATAAAATCAAAGAAAACAACTATTGTTAATAATGAAATCAAAACATTAATTAATAAAGTGATTAAATACAATGCAATTACTAACAAAAAATCAAAACTAATAATTAAATTGGAATAAAAATATGCATAAGAAAATGAGTCAAGATTTCAACAATGCACATTATTTTATTTGTTTTAGTTTAGTATTTTAATTATTTATCAACATTCGATTAAGATTTAAGGATGTGTTATTAATATTATTTTCGTTCACAAAATTGTTTAGATATAAAAGCGTTATATATTTTACTATTAAATATACGAAATATGTTCAATTTGTATACAATTCAAGTTACTTTATTGTATACACAAGCTTTGTGTTTCTACAAAATAGTATTTCAAAGATTTTTTTAAAATGGCTATTATAACGATCATTGAAAGTGAATGATTTAAAATATTAAATAAATTAGTATGTTTTTATATTTTTTTTTTTACAAAACAAGAACTTATTAAAATATATTAAATATTATTTTATTAAGGTATAAGACATTGAAATAATGAACGATATACGTAAAAGGATCTTTTTCATATATAAAACATGAAAGTAAAATTGAATTATAGATAGTAACAGAGATTGAAAAGCTACTAACATTGAACTATTACATAAATGGAATAATGAATAATTCTTTCATTCAATAAAATATTTCGTTATGGATTTGTAGTTGGACATGAACATTCTTAATTATTCAAAGAAAATCAATCAATACACGTATAGCTTAGAAAATTTAGGAAAAAATGTTTGCTGTAGCTCTGAATAGTATATTTGAAGTTTAATTTTCAAATAATAAATCTCGTAAAGAAATACTATTCTGTCGTAATATACAGTTAAATAATTTAAAAAAAGCGAAAAAAATGTATACTATACCCTGAAGCTCATTTCTAAATTTTCACCTCCCCAAATATCCATGCCTTCATCATAAGCGCCCAGTTCATAAAAATAATCTTTGTCAATTGAAAATAAACCACCAGCCATTGTTGGTGTTCTTAAAGGTGCCGTTCTATCGTTACCCCTTCGATCCATTTCTCTTTGTGGTACTCGGTACCTAGATAATAGGGAAATAATTTCTGTATCGAAATTAAAGTTAACTGAATCTATGCATATGCGAATTTTAATATGTTTTTACATTTAATGGATGCTGTGAAAATATCTTAAAATATACGAATTTTGTTCGTTTATTTACCATCTAAAATTCAATTTCCAATTAAATCCACCCCACGTCATATCAGAAGCTGTGATATATTGGAAGTTTTCGTCAGAGATGACATCAATAATTGGACATACAACTGTACGTCTGTCTGCTGCAACTCTAGCTAATAGTGGTTCAAGCCAACCCTCTGTACATTCACAATGAGCATCGAGGAATGTAATGACTTGGCCTTTGACATGTTTCGCACCTAATAATCGAGCTCTTATAAGCCCTGATCGTTTCTCAGTTCTATATACGTATGTTGGCACAGGTAAATTTGCAACGTAGTCTTCAAGTTGCTTTCCAAGATGTTCTATATAAAGAAATTACTGTTTTTAAAATAAAGATATTTTTAGAAAATATAAATCGTGTCGAGTTTTTAAAACAGAAAAACTTTTTTTTAAAAAAAATTCAGTGCAATATAAAAAAATCTAATAGAATTTTTTTCTTATTTCTTAAAATTGTACTGAATAAATCTTGCGATGAATAAATCAACTGTACCTCTTTCGCTGGCATCGTCGACTAGAATAATTTCTTTTAACAGTGGTCGTGGAGAACGATTTATTGCACTCCATACTGTTCGAAGCAGAGTAGACCAAGCTTCATTGTGAAATACAATCACTATACTTGTAGAAGGTAATAACGTTGGATACTGCTTATTTTTACACCTGAAATAAAAGATATTATAGAGTTGATCTTAATAAAAAAACAATTCGTACATTTAATGCTTAAAAATATAAATATGTACTGAATTAATGAGTTTTATATATATATATATATATATATATATATATATATATATATATATATATATATGTATATATATATGTATGTATATATGTTTATGAAATAATAAATAAAAAATTATGAATTGCTACAATCGTTAGAAAAAAATAATTGTACATAAAAATGTTTTGTCTCATTTGTCTTAATTTATATAAAGTAGTTTATTTCAACCTTTAACAATTGAACAGAAAGGCTCTGACGATGATGTCGTCGCCATCGAAATGCATCAGCTGATATAATTATAGATTTTATAATTATAAATAATAAGTGACTTATTATTGAACACTTTAAATTATTGTGGTGTTGGGGTTAAAATTCATTTGTGTAAATTATATAACACTTTAACAGATGAATTTTTATCCTCCACACCACCCTTTCATCCCTATGGTTATGAAATGTTCAATAATCACTTTTTGTTTATAACAATGTCGACTGATGCGCATTTCGATGGTGATTCCATCATCATCAGAGCCTTTTTGTTTTTTTTAAAAAAAACTTCATAACCATTGTGGTGTTGGGGATAAAAATTCATTTGTGTTAAACCTTTATATTATTTATTATACTTATAACAGCCCAGTAAATTTTTTGTACAAAATTTATATATATATATATATATATATATATATATTATATATATATATATAGAGAGAGAGAGAGAGAGAGAAAATAATTATGACTATTATTGGACTACTTTTTCTGATATTTGGAAAAAAAGTATACATATTAATTTTATTTTTAAAGCCTATTTTAAAAGTTACATTCCATTAATTAAAATGTATATTTATTTATCCAACCGTGAATATTACTTTCCACAAACATTCGTTTCATTACTACTTACGTTTACACCAACTTACTATCAATATTGAATATTGTTAATTTTGATCATAAAAAAAAATATAAATCATGCACTACTAGTCATAAATACCGTTCAACATCGATTATTTCATTAGATCATAATCGTTTGTAGTAAAATAAAACTTTCAAAATATGTTACATATTAAATATTTTTTCTTGAACAGCGATATTTGTTTCAGAGTTTTTAACTCCTTGTAACGTCGTTTTTATGACAGAAAAAAATCGAAAATTATAAAAATTTAAATTACAAAACAATGACGAAATTTCTATCTTCAGTAGGATTCTTGCATTTGTAATCTTTTCATTCAGATATTTTCAGATCACTGCATTTCTCAGTGAAAGTTTTTAAATTTTAAAATGTATCTAATTAAATAAAAATCGTTCTACTATCAATCAGATTTGCAATCTTAAGCAAGCATTACTATTGTAATAACAAAATAGATAGATGAGACAGAGACAGGCAAAAAATATTATCAAATAATAACTTATAAAAATGAATAACAAATATTATTCAATAATTGCAATATATATTTATAGCATATTTTACAAAATTCAGTAAAAAATGTCGTAATTTGATAAACGATTAATGATTACTGAAATAGCAACAACATTTATTGTATATTATTAACAGAAAAATATATGAATAGAATATAAATGATAACATTATTTACTAATGTCGATTTTATATGAATCAAAACATTTACACACCGCTCTAGTAGAGCGTAAAAGTCATAATTAAGTATATAATGTGTTTTATTGAAGCTATTATTCCATTGTTTAATAATATTGTAGTTTATGTTTCAATCATTTGAAATGTTTTTTTTAGTATAAACTTTCGAACTTAATGCGTATTTTATTGATAATTAAATTTTAATTCTAAAATATAACTATATGTAGATATATATGTACATATATAGTTAAATAAGTTATTGGAAATAATTATATGACTATTATCATTTTATTAACAACTAAATTGTATTAAATAATCAGTAATTATAAACGTGTCAAAAATTAATATGTGTACATAAATATATATATATATATATAACGAAAATTGCTAGTCATTTAATTATGGCTAAATTAGTGAAATTGGTGAATTAAATCCCATATATCACTAAAGTCGGCATCCACTTTCGTAACCTAATCATAAAGCATGAATACATTCTCTTTTGTATTTCATTTATACTCTAATTCGTTCAGACTATACATTTTACATGTTGCACATTTCATTTTCCTTAGTTACGAATATGTTCATTATCTTGTTTTATACAATTACAATTTAAATCCGTTAAAAATTTCACGAGATTAAAAGCAGTTATTCTACGTTAAACAATTTCATTTCAATTACCTGTACATACAAGTTTCAACATAAAGCATTTAACATTTTTAAAAAAATCAACAATAAATAATTTTAAAAAAAGTCCAAATGTAACGTTTAAATTTGTATTTTATTAAAAAGAAACTGTACAAATGTTTCCATATACACCACCCTATACACATGTTTCTTTTTAATAAAAACTCAAATCTAGGTGTCACATTTGGATGACCTTATATATATATATATATATATATATATATATATATATATATATATATATATATATATATATATATAAATGTGTGTGAATGTGTATACAAGTCTAACACTTTTTATAATTTAGATATATAAAACAATACTGTATAAAGAAGAATTCAATCAATTATGGTCCATTATTTTCTTTCATGAAAAATTTACCGTTAATATAAAATTATACAGTATTTTTCTACTTTCTGAGCATTGTTATTATATAATAATTTTTCACATTAAATATTAAATATATATATATATATATATATATATATATATATATATATATATATATATATATGGATTATCCACATGTGACGCCTAGATTTGTGTTCTATGAAAAAAAACGAAAGAAACTATACATGTTTCCCTATACACATGTTTTTTTTTAATAAAACATAAATATAGGTGTCACATTTGGATGACTTTCTCTCTTTCTCTCTCTCTCTCTCTATATATATATATCACACACACACACACAGGTAACCCCCGTATAACACAACACGGTATTCATACAACACGGTTTGACAATTTTGATGATATGAATCCTGAAGATATTCAAGAATTACTGGTGGAAGAAGAGGCAGATGAAACAAATTTAGTGGAAATGATATCTGAGATAAACCAAATTAATTCAGAGGACGATAGCACAGACATAAACGCAGAAGTGCAAAATGTTATCCTAAAAAGCATAAAAAAGGCTTAAGCTTAGCTGAACAATTGAAGTTCTATTTTTTAAATGCGGATTCTTCCACTGAATGAAGCCACAAAATTTAAGAGAGAATTTTATAAATGCTTTAATATTTATCAAGGTCTTTAAGATGAAAGCAAATAAACGAAAATAATAGATTTTTTGCAAAAGGTAGAGCATAGAAATTTAGATGCTGCAGAAGAAATATCATAAGGTGAGGTTATTTTGCCATAAAGAAAACGCCTTTGTTTAATGGTACTTAACAGATTATTTAATATTAATATGCAACAGTTTATATCAATTATTGTTTTAATAAACATATATCTCTTCGTTATAAAAAGAAAATAATATATTTTTTTAATTTTTAAAACTACCTTAATTTTTGTATTAGTTCTTTGTTTCGCATAGCACGGCATTTTTAAAAGCCTAACAACTTGGTTATACGGGGGTTATCTGTGTGTAAATATATATATATATATATGTAATAGCTACTGAAACTATATATCCATTACTAATTTCAAAGGTATGTATTTTATACTTTAAGTTGATTAGTTGGAATCTAATTTGTATGTACGTACATTGTAATAACTTTAAATCTTAGTTATAATAAACTAATTCTACATACAAAACAGTTCTATATGTGTAACACATTATATATATATATATATATATATATATATATATATATATATGTATATATATATATATATATATATATATATATATATGTATATATATATATATATATATATATATATATATATATATACACCCATATGAATATTTATATACGAGGGTCGTTTGATAAGTATGGTCAATTTATTTATTGTTTAATTTAATTACTTTTTTCAATTTAGTTTTTCTTACTTCGTTATCATACTTATCAAACGACCCTCGTATTAGAGAAACAGAGAAAAGGGAAATAGAAAGAAATGTTAGAAAACATCTATTATTTAATTTAGATATAAAACTAAAATAATTGAGATTTGATATTTTAATTTTAATTTGTAAACAAATTAAAAATATTTCTTGCTTTTCAAAATAACTCAGTTTTTTTTAAAAAAAAAAATAATAGAATAAGAAACTTTCTGCCACTCATTATATATGAAAGACTACATGTAATAAATAAGCTATTCTTTTTGTTTCTTTTATTTTTACTACAGTAAAATATCTTTGTTGATAAAATATGGCAGGTTTGAAACATTGTTCATATATATATATATATGGTCATCCAAATGTGAAGATTAGATTTGTGTTTTATTAAAAAGAAACACGTGTATAGATTCTTTTTAATAAAACACAAATCTAGGCGTCACATTTGGACGACTTCACATATACACACCATATTCCAAATCAATGCGATTTACTAACATCAGCGAGTTAAACAAGATTGATATAAAACATATTAATTTTAAAAATACACATGTAGTCAATTTAAATAATTCAACGGTACTTTTATGAAAATGGGTACGGTTAGTTTTAATGTGTGAAAAGTTTAACGTCACACATAGCTGTTTATTCTTCTTCAAAAGTGTATATTAAAAATCAATCATCACTATTTAAAACTCTGCTGTTTACGTGGAAAATAGAGCGAGTTAAAGAGAAAAGTACACATATTTATGCGGGTATTAATTATTAATATATTAATAGACTTCATAAATAAACAGAAATGTATTCTAAAATGATTAATAATTACTTTCATTTATCAGTTACTTATGACTTTTTCTTTACATATTTATACCGTAAAATATTTTTATAAAAAAAACATTCATGCTATTTTAAATAAATACTATTTTTTTTTTAAAAAAAAAAGTGAAAAATATACAACACATACATAGTAATATATAATATATACAAAAAAATTCTATTACATTTATGTGCTTATATATATTAATTGCAACAATATTAAATAATGTTTTTTATTATACATATTAGTATTAGAAATAAGTTATTAATATTACTTGAATAACTAAAATATACATTTGTTGAACTCAATTTTTTATTCGTATTCTCGGCCAAGATCAGTCGCAAGAATTAAGTTTACATATGTACTTACTTTCTATTGGGAAGGTCAAGTTCGTATTTAACTTATGATTGACCTGAATATGTTATATATATATATATTTATATATATATATATTTATATATAAGGTTATTATGCAAAATAAATGCAAATGAGAAATATTTATTTTTACTTCATTTTATTAAGAATATAAATTCATAAAGAAATCAATATCCAAAAATTAACACACATATCTGTAAAAAACAAAATAATGAACTGTTGATAAGATATAAATGATAAAATACAAAAAGAAAAAAACAACTTGTATTTCGAAAAAATAGTATTTTGATGAATATTAGCAACGTGTATAAATCATATTTACAGATTTAAAACTTTACATTTAAATATTGCACGTATAGGGTCATCCAAATATGACGCTTAGATTTGTGTTTTATTAAAAAGAAACATGTTTTATAGAGTGATGTATAGGGAAACATGTGTATAATTTTTTTTTTAAATAAAACACAAATCTAGGCGTGACATTTGGATGACCCTATATTTATTATTTATTACATTTCAGAAATATTAAATAATATAAATCTTGTACTATCTTTTCCATAGTATAGTATAAAGTACTATTGATTGATATAAATATACAGTTTTGCTAATAACAGCAAAATGGTGGATAAAAGTTGAGGAGTCGATCGGGGGAGAGGGTAGAAGGTTGGAGCCAAAATTCGAATGTGCCGAGTTCAAGTCCACAAACTCTGTCAAAGTGATCTTACATACTTAATAATAATATACTTGCTAATAGAAATTTATCAAGGCCATTTTATCAACACACAATATGTATTGATATACGTATATATAGATGTTTTTTAAGCATGACAGAACTTTAAATTGAATCCCTATCAAAAGTTCTATCTAACCTAAAAAAACATCTTTATATATGAAGATATGAGAGGCTGTTTTATAAGTTCGATAGAACTTAAAAAACACCCACACATACATATAAAATACATTTTACTGATGTAAACTTAAATACAATTTTGTTAATAGCAGAAGTTTGTTTTGGTTTATTGATTCAAACTTAATTTATTTAAGTTCTAGCTTTGAGCTCTTACTATTTCCTCCATAGTATAATAATTTAATAAATAATTATAAAACAAAATGGATTTTTTTACAATAATCTGTAACTAATACGAATCAACCATACGTGAAAATGAAAATTATTTATATATAAAATGTATTGTTTTATTTGTAACGGTCGATTTTTAATATCAACTATAAAGTAAGAACAATACGTCGTATAAATAATATGTAATAGTTTATGTACAACTTCACTAATATCTCTATATTAAATGTTAAAAAAAAATGAATTGGAATTATGCAGTACAGCGTTTCCCAGAGCTTTATTTACGTACGCTTTTAAGACATTAATCTTAATGGTATATCCTTTTCGGACGAAGATAATTTCAAAAGATAGTTTCTGTTCTGCATACCAAATCTTTGAGTCATTTCATCCGGTATGAAATGTTTGTTCTTAAATTGCTATTCGTCATACATATTATTTTCATAATCAATACTAATTTTTGAATAATTTACTTATATACATATTAATCTTTTTTTTTAAAAAAAAATATGTGAAATAATAATTATATTAAATGTTTTATGCATCCAATATCCGAATTGAATATAATTAATAATGGACATATTGAATTATGTTATTATTTTACAAATACTTCCTTGAATTTTGAACAAAGAAAGATATACTCTACTACAATAAATTCAATTTATAAAAAAATAAAATAATATTAAGCAGGTATGTTAATCGTGAGTACTAATGATGAACAAAATATAGAAAAGCAAATGGAATTGGATTGAGCATAAATAATATGTTATTATAGTAAAGGCAACTGGCTGGAATCCTCAAGGTTTGCAAAAGAGACCGACCTCGGCATATCTAGACGTAATTAAAATGAAAGACAATATCAGAAAATGTCTTGAAAAAAGGTCAACATGTTTATATAAAACGGGAAATACTTAAAAGATTTTCCTGGATTTATGCACACTAACAACAATTATAGCAAAGAAATTTTTTTATAAATAAAAAAGTGAAAGAAATAAATTAACAAACGATAAAAAATCAAAAATTACAATAATTTATACTAGTTTATTTTCTTTTATTTAAAAAAAAAAATAAAAAATAAAAATCGTTACTACACTTTGAAAACTTAAATTGTAAAAAAAATTGTGAATCATTGAATTAAAATTATATATATGAATAATATTTTTTTCTATTTATCAATAAATATATTTTTGCAATCATTGGATTGAAATAATATTTCATTTAATCGTATAAATGTAACGAATATTTTTCTATCACAACTACTATAAATATTTAAATCACTGTTACTTTCATTTAACCTAAATGACAATATTTATAAAGGTCATAATATCTGCATAGTACAATAATACGCAGTTTTCTAGCTACATGAATGTTACTTTTTAAAAATACTACTTCATTGCAATAGACATGTAACGGTCGCTGCAAGAACACAGTTGTAAACGGCACGAAACTGCCAAGATACAATTACACGGTTCCTTGAACCAGGAAAAAGTAAAAGTAGTACTCATCATCGCCCATCGTCGATCGTGATGCAAAATCGAACTCATTTGCGTTTTTTTGCTGAGCACAAAACTATATTCAATACTTTACTCTGGAGCAATAGTATATAGTCAGCGAGTTTCGATACTTGCATATTTTGCTGTATTACTTTTTTATATTAATTTGCAAGAGAGGTACAATGATATTAATATTACCGTAACGGAAATATGTGCTGGATAACATATGTACGTTATTACATTTTAATTACAATTTAACTGTATTTTCAATTAGACATTGTTATTAGGTAGGTCAAGTAAATTTTAATTTGATTCTTATTGTATATTCGTAGTAATCTAAAAATGTATTATATAAGGTCATTCAAATGTAAAGCCTAGATTCGTGTTTTATTAAAAAGAAACTATACACATGTTTCCCTATACACCACACTATACACATGTTTCTTTTTAATATAACACAAATCTAGGCGTCACATTTGGATGACTCTACATATATATATATATATATATATATATATATATATATATATATATATATATACCTTTATCATACCTTTATAATACATACACACATGTATATATATATATATATATATATATATATATATATATATATAAAGGTGTTTTTTTTTTAGGTTAGATAGAACTTTATATAAAACAATTGTTTGTTATATAAAACAATTTCACGTCATATGTGACAGTAACATTCTACAAGTGCATTCAATAAGTTAATTTAAAATATATAATTAAATACACATGTGTAACAATGCATATACTTAATCATTTATTGTAGGTTATTTACATTCCAATAATAGTTGTTTTAGCAATCATGTCTATCCAAGGTTTGACGCCCATTATATATTTTTTGTTGATAAAACAATGAATAAACATGGGCAACAGACAACCTATATATTTTTATTTTATGAAGCGTGCTAAAATGTGACCTATGCTCGTGACACTTTTTCATATGCAAAACACACCTGATGCTTAAATGCCTCCTACATACATTTCCACCTAAATACACCATTTATTCCCCTCACCGTAAAATGCACACATTATAACATTATAAACTTTACACAACAATGTTGAAAGTAAAGTAAAATTAATGTTATTTGCCAAACAATTCATAGTTTAGATAATTTTTATAAAATAACATTCTTTCGCAATAAGTTAACAGAAGTACGTTATTACAAATGAATTATACTTTTTCAAATATATTATTATTAAGTTAACAATTATACTGCATTTCATTATTAACATAAAAACTTGCAATATGATAATTATATACAGAGATAAAAATATAATTTTACAATTAATTTTATTCAAATAAAACGTATTTTAAAATAACATTTTACTCTATTCATTATTAATATTTTAAATAAAAATTTATTTCTTACGTTACAAATACGCCTAAATAAAATATATTATTTATATTAAAATGCCTATAAAAAAATATAAAAAATATTAAACTATTCATTCTAATATGTATCAAAAACTGAATACTCTGAATGCATCTAAAATTTAATTCTTATAATTATTTTTATTAATTCTTGTATTTTTTTATCAGACAATTAGACAGTTTATCTAATTTGATAAAATTTAATCAAACATTATTTAAAATTAAAAGTTACATAATAATACTCAAATTAATTATCAAAAAAGATAATAGCTCTTTAAGAAAAACTATTGCAATAGATTCAATACAATTTAATTTATAAGATATGTAACAATTATAATATAGCTACTAATTTTTAACAATACAATTGATAGTCAATTTATTAAAACATGCTTATAAAATTGGTATAACACGATTTTGTGTGGTATATTTCTATCTTTTGATTTCGAACACAAACAAGTTACAATACAATTGAATTTCAGAGAAACCGTTCTCATACATAAAATGAACTTCAATGTTGCTTTACGATCTTTTGTGTCATAAAGTCTCTATACTTTATGTTTTTTCAATGAACTGCTTGTATCTGGAACTATTGTTTTCGACATTCTTTTATTGCAAAAATTATTATTTCATACAAGGATTTTGTAGACTACGAATTTCGTTACTGATTTATAGGTAATTTAAGAGAACCGATATAAAATGATTTATGTAATATAATAAAATTATAAATAAATAATTGTGAAGCAAATCGAAATTAATCGAATATATAAAAAAGCAATAGGTTTTTTCCATACCTGAATTATTCTGTGAAAATTATGAATGGATTATAATCAATTTTCTTTAAAAAAGTAATTTAGATAACACTGAAAATTTTATTGAAGCAATATATAAACATTTATAAACAATATTTTAATAATAACAAGTAAAAATAATTATTTATTATTTTACATTTAATTAAAGTACTGAGAGAGATGAATAAATAAAAACAAATATATTAAGTAACGAACAGAAAATTATATTCTGCAAATATTTACAATATAGCAGTAGAAAAGTATCTTCTAAAATTTTCTAATTTAAAATACACATTTTCAATGTTTTTTTTAAAAATATTTTTATTCTAATTAATCCTGATTTATTTCTAGAACTTGTGCACTTCTAGGATTCTAATCAATTTTATTATCCAAGCATAGTTTCCCCTTTTTATAATATACCTCATACATTTCTATATCAACTTTTTGTAACGTCTCTCTTACTTCTATTTGTTTTTGTATCCGTTACATTATTCTTTTAACACTATTTGTTACATTAGAGCACATATATCTCTTTTTGTGCTTCTCTGTATTATTTCAAATCGTAGTTTCGGGATTCAAGACCCATGTTTTACTTCCATAAGAAATGAATATATGAATATATATATATATATATATATATATATATATATATATATATATATATATATATACACATATGTGTGTGTGTACATTCGAAAAGGTACATTTCTATACGTATATGTTAATGTTACCTTTACATAATTACATCTGGCTATTTTCTATTTCACCCCTATGAACCCATTAGTGCAAACTTAATGATGTCATGTGTAAAATAATGAAATGCTGAGATACGAGTATAATTTTATCTCTATTGTTTCCATGAAAGGTTTTGTATCGAGAACAAAATTATTTATATAGTATGTTTATATTTTTATATTAGATATAAATCTATTTATTTGTTGCTTATAAAACAATGCTATTTTTATTTACTTAGAAACGTTATTTAATACAAAAAAACACGTTTAACTAAAGAATAAATTATAGTTTCAATTGGCAATAATTATTTTTGTTATAGATTTGTGGCGGCTATGAATTTTGTAACAATCAACAATGAGTGTTGTGTTCTTCTTGTCAACAACGATTATTATACTCGAATGTCAAGTTAATTTATTTACTGATTTTTATAAATATTATTTCATTAGCAAATATAAAAAATATTAAATTGTGCTGTGAGCCAGACGTATTCCAGCTGCTCTATCATAGACAATTCGTGTACGTGAACAATAAGAAAATACGATTGTCCAAAGATTTATTAAACAGAAAGTTTAATAATTAATTATAATTTTTCAATCGATCCCAATAATAATATTATTTTAACTCTATAAAAAAATTAATCAAATTTATTTTTTTAATATTATATATTATGTTAAAATATACTTACACACACGTTAACATGAAGTACCTATTTATTTTGAAACATTTATAATTAAGTTGTTAAATGAAAAATACAATAAACTATAAAATCAACGCAACGAATATGTTACATTGACTAAAAAGAATACTTTAATGAAGTTTATAAACAACTAAATTGATATAATTTTAAAACTGGATTAAATTAATAAAGTACTTTATAATATTATATCATTAATTTATTAAATAAAAAGTTCTATAGAAACACTTATAATTATTTTCAGTTTTTATAGGTGTAAATATATATATATATATATATATATATATATATATATATATATATATATATAATATATAATAATATATATATATATATCAGTCCACAACTGGACGAAAGCCTCAATGAATGTTACCATTCGCTAGTATTTGGTCATATTCATCACGCTGACCAGGCGGGTTGGTGAAGATTTTTATTCGGGATTTACTCCCTTATTTTTTTACAAGATGAGGTTGTCGGCCTTCATGCTCAACCCTCGAAAAATGAGAGACTCTCCGACTAGGAATCGAACGCAATCTTCCCCATGAATATATATATATATATATATACATTCTAAATGGAAAAGGTCGAACATTTGGCTTAATTTGTAATCCGCTTTTTAATTAATAAATTAAATACAATGTGGCAGTTATATTTGATTCACAGTATATTTATAGATTTTATTAGATTTTCAAACACCTACACTTGCATAATTGAGACTACTTAATCGATTTCATTACTTTCTATTTTTTCAAAATCTGATACAATGTAATAAAAACTTCTTGTGGTATATACATATTTATATTAGTTGTATCTGAAACTTGACACTACAAAATTAAAACCTCAACCTAATTAATACGTTTCGTTACTAATTAAATATTACAAATCTGATGTTCGTAAAACAAATAGAATCGTAATGCTATACAACAGTAAAATGTAAAATTATTTTAAGACTAAAAACGGTACATTTTTCTCCTATATTATTCGACAAAAATCAAAATATTAAAACGACTCACCCGTCGTATCTCACATCAGTCAGTGATCTATTCAACGAAATCATATCGCTGGCCAATAAATTGAACTGATTCAATTTGAATTTCTCTCTCATTAAATCTTCTTTTTCGGGCGGTATGACGACCGCTTGCCCCAACTCTCCCGGCTTCCCTGAGTTTTCCTTGACTGTCGGCGCCGGTCTCCATTTCTTCAATTCAGATGATTTATATGTTACACTTTTACTACGCGAATCTACATTATTATCATTGTTTAAATCACTAGCCACTAATTTCTCTCTATTATTGCTTAAAATCTCGTTCTGTTTATTACCATTATGATCCCTTAATTCCACATCAATTTCACCAGGTTTTTTACACGCCCACGATGCAGTCAAACAATCCGAATAAAACGTTAACACTACAACTATAACTAAAAACCATACTAACGACGTAAGTAATATTATACGACAAGTGTGAAGACGAAGTTTACTTCGCAACATCACTGAAGTTTGAGTGGATATCGTTGTTGATCTTATTTTTACAAACAGCTTTACGTCGATTTACACTGTTTACTTTTAATTTTATGCGTTAATGTTCACTCACTCATGATTCTAGACACGTTTTATGTGATATGTTTAAAATTACTTGTTTATGTTAGTGAATTGAATTGTCTTCAGAACGTGCATAATAAGTTGTTTTTGATAGTTGCTAATATTCAGATCATCAGTGACTCGATGCGACCTTATTTACCTGTAATATAAACAAAGTGTCAGCATATTTATTTTTTTCAACCGACGTACATGTGTATATTCTATACATAAAAATAGCATGTCGCAAACGTTCGAATTATTGATTGTAATAAGATATAAAACTGAAAAAATATGTCAACAATATCGTTCAGGTAAATGCAATTAGGTCAAGAGATTAAGACACGATCACTTACGTCATAAATTATTAATATACATATATTAAAAGAAACAGTATTCAAATAATTATGAATTGTGAACGCAATAAAATATTTTACTTATAAATACATTTGTTATTTTTATTTATTACTGTATCAAAAATCAGCAGCCTTAAAATTATAATGGATTGGTTAATCGCGAAATTTTGTATATGAAATTCTGAAGAGTTTAAAAACACATTAATATGGTAAAAACATTTTCAATTTACTAAACAATAATTTTATTGACAATGAGTATAAATAAAATACAATGAGATATTTTATTATAACTTATACACACATATATAAACAATAAAATAGTTCATATTGTTCTATAGATAATAACACTCAAAATATTTCCAAAAAAAGAGAGACAATTAAATAAAATTACTGAAGACAGATATTAAACGAGAAATAATAAAATAGAAATGAACACGTTTTAAAAATATCATTTTTTTTTACAATTTATTATACTTTCACTCTGCCCACTTAAATATTATCTTATCGTCTAATTATTACGATAAAAGAACGTAAGGTTCATTTTCTTTATTCATTCGTTGTTTAATAGCATTGTTACCTTTTATTATATTTCACTATAAACATTATGACACAATATAAAATTCAATTCATTTTTGTAAATAATTTTATACAGGAGTTTTAAAAATTAATTTTATTTTTATACATAAGTTATTTTAATAAAAATAAAATTAAACAATTTTTAAACAATACATGTATATATATATATATATATATATA
The DNA here is from genome assembly GCA_029203775.1 of Neoneuromus ignobilis. Lineage (NCBI taxonomy): Eukaryota > Metazoa > Arthropoda > Insecta > Megaloptera > Corydalidae > Neoneuromus > Neoneuromus ignobilis. The sequence goes on from CP092092.1 coordinate 36,469,768, forward strand.
TATATATATATATATATATAAAAAATATGTATTTAATGCTCCAAAATGAGTATAAGAAATATAGATAAAGCTCCATATACAAAAATGTTATGAAATGAATTTATAATATTTTTTGGAACAACAATTGTAATTTGAAAATAACACATCATTTGTATATTTTTCCTTTTTTTACTTTTCAATCATAACCATTGTGTTATAAAACTACAAACTTAATTAAAATTTCTAAATATGCCACTCTATAGTAATATTATTTTGATTTTATTTAAATATGAAATTTACAAAAAAGTTATGTTAATAAAGTTCACATTGAAAAAAAAATAAAAAAACGAAAAATCAAGATGTTTTTGGGAAAATAATTGATGATTTCTGATTATTTTTATTCCGAGAATCATTTCTGGCACTTTTTTGTACTCAACACTTTTCTAATATCTTTTTGTAGGTCTGTGTGTATATATACACTATTAATTACTATGCAAATAAAAGTCGAGATAAAATTAAATAAAAAATAACATACCTTGAAATATTAATTTATTTTGAGTACTCCTTTAGTACAAATATAAATATTTAATTTTGAAAAAATTAGTATTATCACTTAAATTAATTAAATGTGTACACGATTTTTTGACCATTGTGTTTGAAAACATAATTTTGTAATATCATTAATAAGAACATATTTTTTTAATACTTAAACAAATCGAACGAAAAGAAAATATAATTTGATGTTTATTTGACAATTTATGGTTATTCAATGAACATTTCTACAGTCTATAAACAAAATATAACTATATAAAATATAGTTACATACAAGCATTTGTCAATTAATTTGAATGTAATATATTTAGACTTTCAAACGACTAGACAATCAAAATTTATGTATAGAGGTCAGTAGTACTTGTAGTATCTGCATGACTAAACATCATTTTAAAACTATAAAATTCGAATCTTTGTATTTTACAATTCTAATAAATAATATTAGAAGTGTTTTTTGTATGAATTATGAGAAAATATGTAGAATTCAGTAACAGAATTGGCTAAATGTGATGAAAATAAAAATTAAAAAATCTTGATTTGTAAAAACTAATAGAAAATAAAATTATTTTTTTATTAGTGTATGTATGTATGTATATATATATAAATATACACAATTAAAGTTGTTTATAATAAAGATAATATTTATGAAATTGCAAATAAAGATAAATTTAATACCTGAAATATATCTGAAATTTATATTTGATAAAATTTTAGTCAAGATAAATAACTTTAATCATTAGTACTATCAGTAATAACACACTTTAAATTATATTTGATCACTTATTAAAATTACAAGGAATGTACAAGCATTTCGTACTTAAGAATTCTTTCACTAATTGCTATTACAATATCATTACTATTTCAAAAATGTATTTGTGGTATATGATAAGATAAGTATATTACTGAACAATAAGTATTTATGTAAGAATACTTTGAAATATATGTAAAAAAATAGACACGTCGAAAAAGAAAGCTTTAAATTAGATTACACTTATATAAAATGATTCATACTTTCATATGGATATTTAAATAAGTACAAAATAAATTATATTAAAAGTTTATTTCATTTTAATGAATAAAAAAAAATATTTTTATTATTTTTTACGCATTCTTATGTAAAATAGCTACGGATAAAGAAAATACTTTGTTTATTACTACTACGAAGATACTTTTTCGATCACACAATTAATATCATTTTTTTTTTAAAAAAAAAGAAAAAACATTTTAATTATTATCAACTTTTAGAAAATTCGTATTTTTGTGTCTACTTCAAAAAACTATTCATCAAAGTAATAAAAAATACTATTTTAAAATGTATATTACTAGTGAAGGATAATTAAATTTCTAAATCTTTTATTTTGTAAGAGGTTTATTCTTTCATTTTTTAACTAAAAAAATTGCTATAAGAATTTATTTTTTAAATAATTTAAAACATATTTTAACTTGATTTTAAATGTAACTAGTTTATATATATATATATATATATAAATGTATGAATGTGTAAATACAAGAATGCTCGAGTTGAATTGTATAAACAACACTGAATTTGTTACATTTCTGACAAACTAATTTGTACGTATACAATTAATTATATATTTTATTCATTTTATATTTATTCTTTTTCTATCTTTACATATATGTATAAATTATTTGAATATTCAAGATTTATTTTCGCCATTTGATAAATTTTAAATGAATTCTGTCTGATTCAAAACATTGATGAAAAATCAACATGTTAAAAATGTACATAAGAAATTAAGAAAAGTTCAGTATAAAACAAAGCTAATCTACGAAGCATTGTTGTTTAATAGGAACAAGGTAAAGAATACATTATTTTAATAAATTTACACGCGAATACTTGAAATGAAAGTCATTATTAATTAATTCTTCTTTTAAATAAAATAAAATAAATTGTTAGATAATCGGCTGATACAGTTATTATATTCTAATTCAATGTAAGCTTTACAATTATTATATTCTAATACCCGCATTTTAAACAAAAAATGGTTAAATTGTGACATAATTTATTATGTTGAGTTCACTTTATTCACAAAAATAACTGTATTTTCTCACATTAAAATTTTTATTAAAGATACATAATTAAAATACAATTTGAGTAAAATTTAAATTGGATTTTAGTTACTGTGAAATATATTTTTGTAGAAGTTCACTATTTGTTTATTTTTATTTTTTAATGAAACTGGAAATAAAACTGGATAAACTGGTAAAAATATTTAAAAATACATGTAATAATCAGATATTAATCTTGTATTCAAAAACATTGAAAGCATTTAAGACGCAACAGACAAAAACACATGTATGCATGTGATAAGTGTGTATGTATGTGTGTGTGATAATGTATATTTTTTAAAAAAATCTACTTTAATCGTACTGAAAAAATAAATTAAAATACTGAATGCAAGAAAAAAGTAAAATATTATAGAGATGATATATAAGTAAATGTACTGATATTAGAAATAAAAAATTGCAACGTTTAATCCATACTTACTTTTTTCGAACACTTGAGGCAATATTCACAAAACTTTAATAAACATTTATTTCAATTTATTAGTTTATAAAATAATGTTTACACAATATGGTATTTTACAGGTTATTCATAAATCACTTCTGAAGAATTAAAATTATCAAATATAAATAAAACAAGTGACATATTACTTATTAATAGCTATTTATGTATACATTTTTTTAATTTTAAACCGATTATTATGAGTAATCTAAAATAAAATTCCAATTAACGTAATTGTTTCATTGATAAAAAACTTTATTACCACATAATTCTGATATTCGTATAACGAATGATTAAGTTTTAAAACTTATTAGAAGCACGATTGTTAATATAATAGACTTTTCATAAGCGTCAAGGCCGTAATAATAACACGTTTATCTTGTTGTAGGTGTCCAACGTGTCCAAAATATTCCTTGTTTGACATTTGAAATGAAAGCGTGATTCAGACTTTATTGCATGAATAATGATAAGTCTTATTTATCTTTTATGTGATATATAATTTTTAATTGCGTTTTTGATTAATTTATAATTACATTAAAATGTTACCTTAATTAATATTTTTTTCAACGTTGACCATTTTCTCTGACACCTGAAGAGAAGATACACGTCGCACGTCACCGGTCGCGTTATTATTATTACTGTGAAGTTATGCTCGTGTCACGTGCAATTAAACGGTGAACAAACCGAACAGAAGTACGATTAACCAATGTATTAAAAATTTACTTGCAAAATTAATTCAATATCAATTACTTTTTTATACGTAAATAAATACATATATATATATATATATATATAAATATGGATATAAATATTCTTCATTCCTGATTTATATACAACTATTATTGTAAACAAATTATCCACAAATCATTTACAATTTGCTATATGTGTAAAATATTAGTATAAAAATAAAATTAACTTAAAACAATTTAAAACTATGCACGAAATTGGTAAATTAATTAAAAAAGGTATTAGTTACTATAAAATCACTAAACATACTGCTTTTATTTATGTAGTTCACAATATGAAGTAATTACATTTTTAAAATACAGGGATTTGTACATATAGAAGTTAATAGTGTACATACGAGTCTTTTTTTTTTAAAAAAAAGAATATATTTTATTACAAAAATATTATCATATATTAAATTTATTATAAAACACATATGTGCATGTATACACTACATGCACCCATATTTCTTGAGTTTGTATGTAAAAAATAAAATAAAATCACAATTTTCAGTAATTAGAGTAAACTGCTATATTTGAATAAAATATTATAATGAAAGAAAAGAATTCATTTGTGTGAAAAATAATTCTATTTTTTAAAATCAACATTTTCATAATACTAAATGTATGCAAATATCAAAATTAAATTTTATATATACATATACCTATATATATATATATATATATATATATATATATATATACACACACACACACACACACATACATAAAATAATAAATGTCAATTATTACTGTCATTTTAATTTAACTGCAAGTTATTAAATGCATCATTAACATTAATGATTATGTATTTTGATAAATACAAACATAAAGTAGCACATTATACTGATAATGTTTATTTACATTTCAATTTCACCTAAATAAAGTTGTTTGTCACTTGCACTAGACACAATAATTGGTTCTTTCCTATGAAAGTCAATATCATTAACACTACCATTGTGACCTGGTAATTTATATAATATTCTCCTACTTGTTGTGTCCCATATATAAACAAATCTATCAGCTGAACCAGCACTTACTTTTGATCCATCTAAAGACCAAGCACACCTTAACAAATTCTTTTCAAAATTGTGTTGATGACCGCTGAATACCTTAACACATCTTTCTTGAGGAGCATACGGTCGAATATCCCAAATACGAAGTGTATTATCCATTGAATTTGATAAAATATATGAACCGTCAGGACTCAATGATAATCCTGTGATTGTATCAGTGTGTCCTTTCAAACGATACAATATATCATTTTTTCTAACATCCCATACTTTGATGTCATTATCAATCCCACCAGAAATTATTTGTTCAGCTGTATCGTTAAATGTTACAGCTGTAACTTGAAATGTAGTATTTAATGTTGAAACACAATGTCGTTTTCGAGAATCCCATATTCTTACGGTTGAATCATCACTACCAGAAACAAGTATCTGGGGACCTCTACGAGCACCTTGGGTAAACAATAAGACATTTAATAAATATCATTCCAAAAAGTCTAAATAAAATACCTTGAACTGTGTTTATGAAAGTTGAATGTCCTTTAAATTTTTTTACTCTCTGCCCTGTTGGAACATCCCAAATTGCAATAGTTTGATCTGTACTACATGTATAAACCTGAGATCCATCTGGTGAAAAATGTAATTCCATAATAGCTCCAGTATGACCATTCATTACTGATACATTTTCACATTCTCCATAAACTTTCCACATGACTACAAATTATTTTATAAAATTAAATTAATATTTGTGTGTGTGCATACATTCATACACACACACACACAAATATACATACATATCTTGCGATCAAAACCAGAGGATGCTAAATATTCTCCATCTGGATGAAATTCTACAGTAAATACATCTCCTTCATGGCCTTCAAGTAACATAATGGGAGCAAAAAGATTAGAAGTTCTTGGTGGGCCCTATATTATAATACAATGTATTGAAATAAATAATTGTAATAAATATTTTTAGGTTATATTTACTAACAGAAGCAATGAGGCCTTTATCACGTGCATTTGCTATTGCCAATTCATTTCTTGACTTTTTTGCTACATGGACTAAAGCTGAATCGTCAGCTTTTCTTTTATACTCGTTTACTGGCATGATATAATAATTATAACAGATTTACTTAAACACCAAACAAACACTCACTCATCCAGTATCTTAATCAATGAACTTAGCTACATATTTTTCAACTTAGTAATTTTAAGTTTATTATTTTGGATAGCTAACAAAAAAAAAATTGTTATTTATTACACTTTATATAATAAATATTTACTTTAATATTTATAACATTTTTATTTTTATAATTAAATCTATATTGCTTTTAATAAATATTGTACTATGGTCTTTATTGTACATTTGTAATTTTAGTTTATAATACAGATTTATAATCATTTTTATTTGAAAAAGATTTATTGTAAGATTAATATAATATTAAATGTTTTAGTCTTTGGTTTAAAATAATTAAAAAGACATCAAACATTTAATCATTATTTTTTTGAAATTACTGTAGCAAATATATATATATATATAAATTTGATTTGAACTATTAAAATATTACAAAGTATATAAATGTAACAGTAATAATATTTAACAATATTTATTAGGTGATGAATATACACATATCACAAAGAAAATAGTTATTTAAATAGATTTTATAATATTTACAATAATTTATTGTTATTTATAAGCATTTATAAGTTAAATATTGCATCTACCGAAATAAATAATTTAAGCTAAAAAAATACAAACAAAAATAATAAAATGTATCAATGAAAAATATTTAAAATGTAGGATAAAATCATAAACTTAAACAATGAACCATATTTTCAAAAAAATATTTATTTTTACATGAATATTTAAAACAACAAAAGAGCTAATAAATTTAAAACAGTTAACTTCAACTGAAACCTTATTACATATACAAATAGGACTAATTTATTTGTTACTATTTGTAATTATGAAAAATTGGTTGTTTTCTTATAATACTAATTTAGTTTTTCAAAACTTCTTTTATATATACATGTATATAGGTGTGTGTGTGTGTGTATATATATATTAATTATTTAACTTTTTTTACAAAATTACTGTATTTTTTAATAACAATAACTATAGAATCATAGTAACAAATAAGTATATTATTAAATGATTTCTTTTTTTATTTTTGTACATGCAGATTTAAATTAATCAAATGTTACCACACAATTTTATTGTCATTAGTAAATTGAAAATTTAATGTTTCAATATGAAAAAAATAATTTAAAATAAATAAATATCATTGACTTTGAAATACTTTTAGAGATGCTATATTTGAAATAATTTTTGCATCTAAATTAACTAAGACATAATATCAACGGAATGGAAAATATGGTATTTAATGATCAATTTGTAATAACATATACATACATATAGACACAAACATATATGTATGTACGAATGTGTGTATATATATATATAATCATATATGTAAATATGTTTATATGAATGTAAGTGATACATATCTGGACACAATGTTTACACAATACATATTGCATTTTTTTATATACTTTTAATTGACAGCCTTGAATACACCATATTATCCAGTTTAAAAATTTATTTACAAAAGCATATTCACAGGGTCTTCTAAGTTTTTACGAAAAGCATCAAGCCATTTTGCACCTACTGCTCCATCAACTACTCTATGATCACAACTCAATGTTGCACTCATATATTGTGATTCTTTAAATCTAAAATAAATATATACATAATATTACAAAAATTAAATTTATTTCTTACATTTTTTATTTACCCTTTTTCACTGTTATTATCAACTACAATCCGACGCTGTGTACCACCTATTGCAACAATACAAGATTGTGGTGGATTGATAATTGCACAAAAATGTGAAACATTAAACATTCCCAAATTAGAGACACTAATTGTACCACCTTGGAATTCATGTGGCTTTAATTTTCCTTCACGTGCTTTTGAAGCCAATGACTTCATTTCATTAGAAATAGCAATCAATCCCTTAGAATTTGCATTGAACACAATTGGAGTAATTAAACCTTTATCTGTAGAAACTGCTACACTAACATCTACATTGTCATACCTAGAATATTAAAATATTGGTATTTTTTTACTGTATTTTCATTTTCATACATATAAATTAAATACTTACTGTCTAATTATAGTGTTCATCCAAGCTGAATTGGCTTCTGGAACTCTTTTTGAAGCCATTGCAGTGGCTTTAATAATAAAATCATTCACACTAAATTTAATTCCACTTTTTTCATTTTCTTTATTTAATTTAGATCTCAATTTTAAGAGAGCATCCATATTAATTTCAACCGTTAAGTAATAATGAGGTATTGTCGTTTTAGATTGTAACAACCGTTTTGCAATAACATCACGAATATTTGATATCGGTATATCGATAAATCCAGCACCAGGTTTGCCTACAGGTACAGTTTTTTCTACAGATTTCTTGCTTTCAAGATCAAGTGATGTGATTGAACCAAAAAGACCACTACCTTTTCCTTCCAAACGAAGATTTTGTACTTCTGCTAGTCGTTTAGCCATTGGACTAACATAAACACGTTCACCTATAATAAATGTTTAAATATTTGTTTTATATTACAGTTAACATCAATATTTGTTTCAACTATTACAAAGATGTATTATTTCTTGCCTTGTTGAGTGGATACCGGAGATGGAGCAATCACTGGAGCAGCTGGAGCTGGGGCAGGTGTTGGTGGTGAAGGTGCTGCCTCTGGTTTTGGTTCTGCTGATTTTTTAGGAGCTGCTCCACCTTCATCAACATAATCTTTGAATGCTGCAATATCTTCTTGATTCTGTACAATTATACACACTAATTTTCCAATAGGAACATCCTTTGTTCCTTGGGGTACAATAATTTTTGCTAGGTAACCTTCATCAGGTGTTTCAAATCCCATTGTTGCCTTATCAGTTTCTATTTCAGCCAATAGATCACCTTCATTTAATTTATCACCTTCTTTTTTTTCCCAACTTACTAAGGTACCAAATTCCATTGTTGGAGATAAAGCTGGCAAGAGAACTTTGTTGTGGGCTGGGTATTCTTTTGAATAATTTCGTATCACTTCGCGCCTCCATTGTATTAAATTAATAACTGAGGGTCGTTCGGTCAAATTTCTATTAATCAACTTATTATGTATATACTTTTTTACAATTACTTACTAGCAATTGTATAGGTTTTTTATATTGTTTAATTATACTTAACATAATCTACTTACAACAATAAATTACTGCAAATTACATAAAAATATATTTTGTTTATATTTTAATTTCAAAGACTAAATAAGTCATTTCTTAATAAAAAAAATATATTTTTTCAGTATTAATATCTATGAGAGAATAATTAATATGAATGTTAATTTTCTCATTGAAAACTAACGCATATTTAAAAGTTTAGATAACCTATTAGTTATATAATCATTAAAATCTTTATTTATACAAAATCATTTTTCAAAATATATTTTTATATGAAGTATGAAAAAACAACAATTATAAGGTTATGTTTTAAATTCGCAATTATCAATTACAAAGAAAATAAAATTAAAAGTTTTGAATTAAATATAAATAGGTTATTTTTTGTACTATTTCCACATATACCTGTGATCGTGCCGTCTCCTAGTGCATTCTGTGCTCAAAGCCTTGACGACGTTTTGTTGCACAACTTTTTTGACACTAGTTTTTACCAAATTATTTCTTAATACTTGTCGAAGCATTTTAGTTTATACGTAAAAATATGTGCCAATATGTGGACGTTTAATTGAATTCTATCAAATTTATAATATAAAATAACATTCAATCGACCTATTGCTAGGTCATTTATGTTAGCTGATCGTACAAGTAGACGTCACGAACGACTTTACCTACTAAAATATATTTTAATGTCGCTATCGCACACGTGTAGAAAAATAACTTTTTGCATTTTGGCGCTTGTCATTATATTTTTAAAGTAAGAATTAAGAAAAACGCAAATGTTGCTATATTTTTAATACTTTTGTTTTTTAAAAATTGCGCCAATCTCATGGTTACATTTATGTAAAATATTATTACGGAAACTGAATCATTTTCTAATGATTGTACCTTTAATATTATTTTAATAAAAGATTCGCATCTACATATTTCTTAGAAAATATTAATATTAATATATATATATATATATATATATATATATATATATATATATATATTAGCCTCTTTCTATTCACTATTGGATGAAAACCCATATCAAAATTTGTCACTTCGACCAATCTAATGTCTTTCTTTTTCAATTCATTCCTACGAATTTACTTATATCTTTGCCTCATATATCCATCAATTTTTTCTGGGTCTTCTAATATATCTAAATTCCCAATCAATAACTTCCCTTATCCATCGGTAGTCCTTCCTACTTGCTAAATGACAGACCCATTTTCATTTCAAATTTCTCACTTTTTTTATAATATCTGTATATTTTGCTTTCTTCCTGATCTTGTTTTTTTTAATATTTTTTGTAGTTATTCTTAACAAACATCTTTCCATGTTTTATTGTCATAAGTAAGAATAGGTAAGATGCATTATTAAAAAACTTTTCTTTTTAAACATAAGGGAATCTCTAATTTTATAATATGAGAATTTCTTCTAAACTGGCGCTATCGTATTTTATTCTCCTGTTCATTTCATCTATAAATTGTCCTTTAGTGTTAATGAGTTGTTCTAAGTATAAATAGTTTTCAACTTCTAATTCCCTTCCTTTTAGTTTGATTTTTCTCTGATCTGAAAATTCATTGAATATTACTTTTATCTGAACGAGATTTATCATAAGACAAATTTTTTGATTTTCTTTACTTAATTCTTCTATTCTTTTTTGGAATTAGTTTTCTGCTATTAATTTGAAAATACTTTTTTTTATACTTTATATATATTTATATATATATATATATATATATATATATATATATATATATATATATATATATACGTATATATGAATGCATAGTTTGAGTGTATGTATATATTAAATATGTAAATATTCTAATGTTGATTTTATTGTAATGAAATTATTGTTATTAGTTTTAATACCTCTTTTATTTTTTCTATTTAAAGGAAAATATACGTTGAAAAAGTTTATTATTAAAATTAAAAAGGAAATAGAAATATTAAGCATTATTACAAGAATTTTTTATTGTAAATACTTTTTTAATTATTTATAAACAATTGAAATTCTATTATTAGTTATTATTTAGGTATATAATGTCAAAAAAGCATAAAATTTACAATTTTGATATATTCGGCTAAATGGCTAAATCAAAGAAAAAAACTGATAAAGACTCTAAAAGCACAAAAGATAATAAATATAATTTAAATGATGGAAAAATTTCAACTGAAATCAGTTCTTTTACATTAAGTAATGGAGATAAATATAATGGGTATTATATTACATATTCGAATGATTTAATATTTAGACAAGATCATGGTGAATATATAACGAAAGATGGTCAAATATATGAAGCTGACTGGCATTTTGATAATATAAATGAAAGTAAAAATGTTAAAATTAGTTACAATGATGGAAGTATATATGAAGGACCGCTTGTCAGTTACAAATATCAAGGACAAGGAGAATACACTTGTGTGGATTCATCAATAATTGCTTGTAATTTTGTAGCTAATATTCCTGTTGGTGAAATAACATTAAAAGATCCTAATAAAATGTTATGGAAAGGAACTGAAACACTCGGGCATGTTTTGTTGTTTCCAGAAAATAATTTTTATAATGAAATTCCAGATACACTAGGCCTTTATTCATTTATTGATAACATAATGAAACCAAATAAATATGACGTATTATGTAATATGTCATATGAATCGTTAATAAGCGGAAGTAATGAATTAGCTTCATATGAGGTTTGTGAAAGTGAATAAATGTAAAATATAGAAGGAACAATTGTCGTTAGGTAAATTACTTGTATTTATTATAATACTAATATATTTGAAATGTATTTTTTTTTTAATAAACTATACTTATAAGAAGCAAAAAAATGGTTATTTTAATTTACAATAAATTTTAAATTAAAATCTGACAGAATGATGTCTAACATGTAAATGTATTCTTTGAACAGGACAAATGTATTTTGCATAGGATATTTTTTTAGTGCGCTATAGACTGAATTAATTAATAGTATACAGGCAAACTATGAAAAATATATGACTTAACACAAGCGAAGATATTTTTTTTGTTTAGGTTTAATTAAAACATCTTGGCCAAAACTGTCATATTATTAGTTGTGAACAGTGCAAAATTATTACGGCATATGCGAATCATAAAAAAATAGTGTACGCTAAAAGAGACAGTGAATGACAATCAAAACTAAATGATAGAGATTTTCGAATATTAAAACAGATTATATACATAAATCATAAAAATATCGTAGTGAATATGACAGCAGAACTCAATAACTATCTTAAAAATCTTATATTTACAAAAATATAGGTAAAAAAATTCAAAAATACATTTATTAATAAAGACATTTTTACAATTCACTAGTATTTGTAAATTTGTTCATCCTTTCTATATATACAATGATGGATAAAATTATTTGTATCAGTAAAAGTAATGAATATTTGTGTACATGTATTACACATATGAATTTATAAAACAAACAATTTCAAAAATAATGAAGACATTTTAGGCAAAATACCAAATGTTTTATATTAAAAATAAAAACATTCTACAAAATTATTTGTACTTAATAAAATCTAATAATAATCATATTCTCATACAGATTTTCATAGATATTTTTCTGTTTTATGCTATTTTAAGGCAAGTTTTCTAATTATTCTACTGAACTATTTTACTAGATTCAAAAATATAAAAATTATAACTTAATAGTTATTTAAGATTTATGATATTAATCGAATGTGATGATAAACTTCAGTGTGAAGTATAAAAAAATTACAACAGCCGAATTAGAAAAAAGAATACGTTTTGTTATTTATCTTTTTTAATAATGGAATGAAGTTCAAATTTCGTAATAGGACTTTTATACAGAGGATTGACATTGTTTCCTGATTGAGTTTCTTTTTTTATCATTTCAACATTGCGATTGAATTCTTCAAATTCTTTTTTTTCTTTTTGTATGTTTCTATATTTGATTAGAAGTATTGTAAAACCATATGCCAATAATAGAATTAATACTATAGATCCAAATATTGTAAAACTACCCGCATATGTTTCGATTTGACATGTTTTCGAATTAAAATTGAAACTAATTTCATGATTTTTTTTAGTAAAAATAAAATAATGACGACATGTCATTCTGTTTTCTGAAGATTGATAAAAACATGCCGTGTGACGTTCTTCTTCTGAAATAAGTTAATAACTTTTTAATATTTATATAAATTTAATAGTATGTATAGTACTTTTTAATATATATATAATTATTATTCATTATTGAATAGTAAACTAAGTAAGTTTGAAATAACAACTATTTGATCGAAAATACAATAAATCTAAGCAAGTGAAAAGTTTTTTTTTATTTTTTATTGAAACATTAATTTTTTTCTATTTATTCTACTGTTAACATTTAATTATAATGTATAACAAAAACTAATGCCAACCCCTCTCTCTCTCTATATATATATATATATATAAATATATAATATATATATATATATATATATATATTTATATATATATATATATATATATATATATATAAATATATAATATTTATTTTTTAAAACTAATTCACAAACTCATTCATGAAATAATTACAACAGTGTTCATTTTTTCGGTATTTACTTATTAAAAAAATAAAATTTTGTATACAAGAATTTCAAAAAATTTCAGCTAATTTTTGACATATTTTTAATTTTGTCATATTATACATAGCAAGAACAAAATAAATATATAATTAAATAAAAACTATTAAATTTATAGGTTAAATAAATAATAATTCTTACCAGTTAATTCTCTTTTAGTAAAATCAGTATATTCGACTTCATTAAAATTGCAATCTGTTTCCATACATTCGTTTTCAGATTTTTCATATAAACATGAAACACACTTTTCATAAGTTTTACATGTTTCGTCTAAATTAATTTCACAGTAATCTCCAGAAAAACGATGATTATCATCATAATTACAGATACATTTACCGCAATCACATTTTCCGTTTCCACTACAAATATGTTGTTCATTTTCTGCAATGCAATCTTTATTATTTGAAGAGCACTCGCAATTTTCTCCGCTCCAATTTTCATAACATTCACATATGCCACATTCACATGTTCCTTGATTATTACACATTATATTATTTTTTCTGAAATTTGAGTCAATTTACAATGATATCTTAAAATATATAAACGGTATGTATGGAATATTTTCCATACATACCGTTTATATATTTTAAGATGTGTATATATTTTAAGATGTGATAAGTGGTAGTGATAAAAATTCGATTATATATTTTTAAAAATGTCATAAATAAAATAATACAGAATTTTCGTTTTCAGAAGAACAGTGATGGACATTAGACAATATTAATTAGGAATCCAGAAACATAAAAGGTTGAAGAAGAAATTAATGGATAAATGGGGTAGAGACGTGAGAAAAATTTGTGGTGTGGAAGAGAAAGGGATTAAATTTGAGAGTCCTCATTCAGTAATGTATAGAAAGAGATTACTTCTTACATATATATATATATATATATATATATAAAATATTTTTTTGAACTTTGATGTGTGTATATATGAATATATTACCTAGGACATTCGTCACATTCACAAAATTCTCCCATATAACCGATTTCACAGTCACATTTTCCGCACCGGCATTCTCCTCTAAAAAAGATATCAGTGATAAAATAACGATATACATTAATACATTTTAAATATGAATTATTTACAAATTATAAATAAGTAAACATTTTATTCAGGAAAATTTAAAACTAAAAATTTATTGAATCCATTTTCGTGCACATTAAAATATTTTTATTTTGTATCCTGATATTTATAAGTTTAATTTTTAAATATATTGGTTTTACATCAAAAAATCTTATTTAGAAGTGTAAATATATTAGTGTATAATCAAGTTGTTTTTATTTACAAAATATTGAATAAAGGACTTATGATGTTAAAAAAATAGTTTTAAATAAACAATTCCAATTTCTGATTACAGGCCATTGTTCAATAATAAAAAAATATTAAATAAAAGATATTTTAAATATCGATTTTTTAATTATATAATATAAATATATTATTTGTATATTATATATATATATATATATATATATATATATATATATATATATATATATATTGTCTTAGATATTTTAATGTCTATGTCTTAAAAATAAAATACGATAGAAAACAAATATACAGCATTTAAATAAAATAGTTCAATTGATATTTAAATAATTACCTTTCAGAACAAAATGAATTAGTTTTGTTATTCAAGCATGGTAAAACATTTGTATTTTTATTACTCGTCATATCACACTCACAAGTTTTACCTGCCCTAAAATAAAATTAAATATTTTACTGGTTATATGATAATTATTTTCTTAATATTGACAATTCAATTTAGTTAGTTTTTTTTATTATTATTAAACGTAACTGAAAATATGATTTCGTTTGCGAATGTATATTTGAATTTGCTAAACTTAATAAGTAATTAGTATTATTTATCAGGTTATTAAAAATACATAATTTCTATTGATTTTGTATATGCAAATCGTTTTTGGATAATTTTAATTTTTTTAACACAGATGAAGAAAATTTGTATTTAAGCTTTCGTATATATTGTGTTTTTTAAAAAATATCAACCTGGCGATTTTATAAAAAAAAAACTATTTGCTATTTGACGATACTTTGAAAATATCAAACATTTCTACATACAGTTTTAAACGAAGAACACACAATAAAATGAGTTTTGAATTAAATGATTATATGTACTTATATAATTTAACTTTAGGCATTCAAATATCTATTTTACAGGACAAACTAAAACGATAAACTTTCTATTTAATTTTAAAGTTGATATTTTTGAATCCTTTTCCATGATTCCATTCTATTGCGATAACTTTATTAGCAAGACTTTAGAATTACTTGATACTCAATACTCAAGTAATTGATTGATATTAGAGTTTCAATCAATTGATTATGTTGCAATAATATATAAGTGCTATAAAAATTTACAATTGATTCAAATAGGGATAAATCAAAAATATTAGAGAATTCAAATATAAATAAACGATAAATTATAGTTGTCATGACAATAACTACTGACCACAATAATTTTCAATGTGATAAAAAAGAAATTTATTTTAACACCACCGGTGATAATTTAACAGGTATTCAAGAATAGCATTTTTAATAGTTGTAATTTTTTTCTAAGTTATTAAGGAATTAAATTTTTAAGAACTTTTTTGTCGTTTCTGCATTCAAAAATTCAAAATTGTTAACTTTACATTTCAGATTATTCAATTACTTTCATAAATTTAAACAACTTCAAGACGTTTAATTTTTTAATATATGAGACTTTAAGTGACATTTCTTTGGCCATATTATGCTACTATTAGTTTTGGCAGATGATGCTGTTTTTAGATAAATTTAGAATACTAGTCGTAAAAAACAACAATCATAATTTTAAAGATCTTAGTTTTCAAAAAGTAGTATAGAATGGAAAGACATTTTTTCATATGAGTATATAATAACTTTAATTATACCATTCAGTATCGCAATAACATTGTCCGCATATTTCATTTCCATTTGAATTACAATTATCGCTTTGTTCAGTAGTATTTTTTGTACAATTACATTTGCATATTAGTTCTACGTCGACGATTATTGATTCAAAACCTAAATTAGCTTCATCGATTTGTATTCTTTGAACCTAAAAAGAATTCATTTTAGTTAAATAATTTGTTCCATCATTTTTTTGTTGTTTATATATATATATATATATATATATATATATATATATATATATATATGTATGTATGTATGTATGTATGTATCTATGTACAAAAGTATTTTTGTTTGTATACCAAATCTGATTGTTTTTTTGGACAGTTAAAATATTGTAGTTCAATAACAAAAGTATATTCGTTTCCAATTGTTACATTTTTACAAGAATCGACATATTTTTTACGTTTTTGACCACATGATGAACTATATTTTAATTGAATTGGATACGTTGCGTTATCCCTGAGTTTTATTTTAGAAGAGATTTTTTTATAACTCTGTGTTACTATCTCTATGATATTAGAAGCATCCGATTCCAATGTAGCAACATGGGTAAAACTGGGCATTATGTTTACAAGCTCTTTATAATATTCCATGTTCATTTTATCAACAGCAAAAACTGTATTCATCTAGAATAATTTTTTAGAAAATAAATAATAATAGCAATCGTATTTTATTTTGACAAATCATATTTATAACGTTATTTCACCTTGTTCTCTTCTAATTTGTTCATTATCTGATTAACTGATGGATAGTCTTGATTTAACGATTCTAAATAATTACCGTCCTTGTCAAGGTAACATTTCCCATCGTTCGGTTTGATTATTCCTGCAAGTAAACCATCACCGGCCAAATGTAATAAACTGTTTGTTGCAAGTATAATGATTTTTCTCGAATTTTTATTCCATCCAATTATATCGTGACATACAACAACCTGCATTAGTGCATCGAAACCACTATCCAGATTATCTAAGTTTGATGCAATTCTAGTTTTATTTATCTAAATGTGTACGAATTTAAATTAATTGTCGATTAAAAAATTATATAAATAATATATCTATGAAAAATTCACAAATGTATTAAATGTTTCTGTACCGCTTTCATAAATTTATCCACATTGTCTGTCATTGACATATTATGTTTAAAGCTGTATGGTAGAATACATATTTCTTCTTGATGCGGGCATGTATTGTTTTTTGAATTTGTATTTATCATTGGCATTAGAGGTTTATCAGCAAATGTACCAAAACCAACACGGTAATGTTTCGTTAATTTTTTTAATGCATCAGTTAAAAGCGCACTTAGTTTCGATATAGTTTGCTTTTGTTCTCTTATAGTATCTGATACATCCAATAACAGATACATATCCATAGGATAATTTTTCACTAGTTTAATTTTTATTTCAAATGATTCCATTTTGCCTGTTAAGAACACGTTTACACTTATAAAATAAAATAATAAATATTTAATAAAACGGGTGAATTAAACATAATAAATTTTATGTGGAAATAACAATGTAACAAATTTAACACAAATGAATTTTTATCCCCAACACTACAATGGTTATAGTGTTCAATAATCACTCATTATTTACTTTTTGTTTATAACATTGTTATAAATTTATTGTAGTGTCGAGGAAAAAATCATTTGTGTTAAAGTGAAGCCGCCACAGTTCCAAAACAAACAATAACTGTAACACATATTAATTTTAAACATGTAAAACACAATATATATATTATACATATAAAAAAAATGTTTAATATATTATATATTTTATTTAAAAGTGAATAATTTTAAAGATATTGAAAAAGTTTCTTTTTCGATAATAATATCAATTTAATTTTAGAAATACGATTGTTTCCTCTAACTTTATTTAACTTATTTTAACACTTACCTGGTCTTAATTTAATATGTAAATGTTGTGGTTTCAT
>CP092092.1:37090755-37415755 GCA_029203775.1 Neoneuromus ignobilis
TTAATGAAGGTGAGATGAATAGCGTGCGGGGATCATCACCCGGTGCGCAAAAAGCCTCGCGGTTTAATTAACATGCGTAATTAAAGTAGATCTCGTCTCTAGATGATTAGATACGAATTTTGAAATGGACATGTTATCTTTTTGAAAACACATTTTGACGATACTATTTGTGCTAGGATATTTGTTAATTATTTATTCTAACATATTATATATATATATATATATATATATATATATATATATATATAGATATATATATGAGGGTCGTTTGATAAGTATGGTAAATTTTAAAATTGATGAAAAATTTAAAAATTTATTAAATTTTAAAATTTTATGGTAGTTTTTTTTCATACTTATCAATCGATTCTTGTATATATAACACACAGACAGAATCAATAATATAAAAAAAAATTAAAAACGAATTAATTATTTCTCTAGAATTAAAATTAAAGATTTTTGTTAATATTTTTTCAATAAATATTAACAATAACTGATTTTTGCTAAATTATTTATACATATATAAAAAATATATCATATGAACATAGTCTCTAATTAGTTAAATAATTATGACAGATTTTTTTTATTGTCAATATAAATTTACAAACTTTGAGTATAGTTTTAATAATATGTATATTTACTTAAAATATTACAGAAAATATTGATATTGTTTGATTTACTGAAGATATTTAGCTGAAAAAATATGTTGTTAAATTAAATTTCAATTATTTATCTCATTTATATTCGTATATAATAGTTTGTGTATAATGATATTTTATACATATAAGTGTTTTATGATTTTTCCATTAGTATTTATTTGAACGAGAAGTTATCTTAACTGTCTGTCTGCTCTACTGATCAATTTGTCGTGACGTTGAATCCAAATGTAAGAAATACGTCATATTTCATTATGGAAGTGATTGACTTGAACGATTAATGAGTTACGATTTCGAAGAACGTTCTAAAACAACTTACAGTATTTCAGTTCAAAAATTATTTTATTTTCTTAACAAAATATGCATTGGTTTTATGTTCGATCGATTATCGCCTTTTCGATTCTTTCTGCATAAACTTTTTTTATATTCAAAAAAATCAAATGAAACAATATCAGTGTAGGCGATCGCATAGAGAAAAAAAATAAATAGATAGTGAAGACAATTCATTTTTAAATTGTGTTTCAATTCATTACCACAAGCGGCCACCATCTGTTTATATTCAAATGTATAACGTTCGTGACTAGTAAGTAACAGAAACACCTGTTACGGATTTTTTTCGGCAATCTTTGTTCTGCAAATAGGGTAAGCTGACCATATATGTATATGGATTCTTTTCCTCTAGAAATCAAGATTTGTCGAACAATGCCATCGCTTTTTGCACACTTGCAAATATCTACATAGATTCAAATATGTACACATACATACATACACACATATTTATATATATATATATATATATATATATATATATATATATATATATATATATATAAGCACGAAAATTAGATTGATGTGTTAATAAACAGAATTTCTTTATTTGTTTTAGTAATTGCTCTCGAGACAGGTTATAAAAAAACTATTCGTTTTTTAATATCAACTTTTAAATGTGAATATTTCAAGTAACGAAAAAATATTCGTATAAAGTTGATTAATAATATCATAAAATACAATGTTATTTATAAACATTACAAAAATATGCTTTGAACATTTGATCTTCATGGCATTATAAGATAGAATTCAGTTTTATAGTGCTTTATAGAGTGTAGCTTGGACAAAATTATATTCACTTAAAGGTGTCGTGTGTAAACATTCCGAAGTATACTACATTGTTTTGCTTAAGATTCAATGCAAAAACTATTAAGCAGGTTCGTAGAAACTAGGAGTTGTTACTGAGAGACAGTATTTATAACTTGTTTTTTTGTTCAATTTTTGAATTAATTTTTCCTGTTTATCGGTTTATAATATTCTTCTATTTATTTACTGCTATAAATAAATGTTAATGAAATAGGTATTAAAATAAATTTAATCCTTTTTAATTCTAGAACTATGAGTCATAAGGTTGATATTTTATTTGTATAGGAAATATTGTAGTATTCGTTAATAAAAAATGTTTAAAAATAATTAAATTACTTAAGAATTTTCTATTATAAAAAGTATTAAAATAAATAAATTATTAAAATAAATGCCCAAAAATTTAAAATTGTATTTAGTTAAGAAAATTTATAAATTGTTGAGGCAGATTTTTTAATTCAATTTTAATTTTTTTATTTCTTTTGCTGTTTTTAATTATTTTTACCTAAAAATAATGTTTAGTTGTTTTATTAATTATTATATATTTTTATTAAAAGTTCTTTCGTTTTTATCTAACAAATTACATTCCAAAATAATACAAAAAACTCTACATGAATTATACCATTAAAATTTAAAAAAATACTATTTTCAAATTGAAATAAAAATATATATTTCAATTTTATTTTCCTCTCTTTAATTATTACATGAAAAATTAACTGGTATTAATTATTTTTAAATATAATATAGTTTGAATAATTAGTAATTAATGGAAACATTAATAAAATATTGTGGTGTTGAAATAGTAGTTATTTTGTAAAAATAAATTGTAAGTAATTAACAGGTGGACCTTTAATAATAATTTCTGCTGTATAAAATATTGTGCTATGATACACAATAATAATGAATATTTTGTTATGATAAATTAATATTCAAATGCTTATATTTTCATTTTATATTTAAATTGTCCATTGAAAATAATATTGCTTAATTTATCAGAAAATATCAATAATTGTTAATAGATAAAAATATAATGTATAGAATTATACTGAATATCATTCAATTTAATAATATATTTAATTATATTGAATTTATATGATGTATTTTTTAAAATTTATAGTAATATAATATATTTATTTTGATTAATTTCATGCAAGAAACTTATGTCATTTTCTTCATTATTTTTTTTAAAAAATCTATATAGTATTACTTTTTATTTAAATAATTAGAAATATTTCAAAATATACTTTAAAAACATTTTAGATTTATTTTTCAAATGATTTATAATATATTAATTTTAAAAAAATTCTATTACGTCAAAATGCATATATAAAATTTAATATAGATATTAATCATAGACATTAATATTTGAGAGATAGTTTCATATTATTTTAAATTATAATTAATCTGAAAGAAGTGAAATATTGTTATATTTATTTGTATATACTTTAAATAATGAGTTTAAAAATATTTTTTGTAAATAAATAATCAATGTAATATGTAATAAATATAGGAATCTATAATTTCTTTTAATTGTTTGATGCGGCCATCTGTTCGTATAAATAGAGAACTATATAACAAGCATGTATTAGCAGTCAAATTCACTTGTTAAATAAACAAACTGTCATTTGTTAATTAAATAAGTCTTTGATTGAAGTGATTTTTTGTAATTAATTATTATTAAATTAACAATTAATAATATTAATTATTTGTGAAAGATATGTTCGAAAATGTTTTACATATTAAAGTAGTTCATTTGTGAACAAAATTCAAATTGTTTGTAAGTATAACAATAAATGCTATGCAAGGATTAAATGTATATAATTTGAAGCGTACATAATGAATTATACTGAACTGATATTTTATTTTTTTAAATTAAATTTAAATTTTATGTAACCAATATCCGCACTGTAATTGATATTAAGTTTTAATATTTACATATAAAATTAAAAAAAATAATGGCACAGATGTAATATTGCCGTAAGAGGTATAAATATCTCATGCGATTCAATATTATATATA
Source organism: Neoneuromus ignobilis (assembly GCA_029203775.1). Taxonomy (NCBI): domain Eukaryota; kingdom Metazoa; phylum Arthropoda; class Insecta; order Megaloptera; family Corydalidae; genus Neoneuromus; species Neoneuromus ignobilis. The sequence goes on from CP092092.1 coordinate 37,094,559, forward strand.
TATATATATATATGTGATATGGATGTATGCATTTGTATATATAATAAGTATAATTTACTAAAACGTAATGTTTTCCGAGTCATTTTAAAAATGGAATTCTTTAAAGTGTCAATGAACGTTTAGTTGATGAACTTATTTTTTGCGTGAAACCATTCAACTTTCTTTTAAATGCGTGTGCGAAATACAACTGTATCAGTTTTACTCGATGTTCAAAGTAAATTTGATATTATATATCAGATCTGTCAATTTAAATAATTTAAATATTCTTGTATATTTGTTGATATGGAGATTCAAATGCAAATTGAATGGAAAATTAGATTCATTTTTTTTTTAATATTCATGATGATAATTATGCAGGCATTTTGTTTTAAATGATATGAAGTAAATGAATGATGTGCCTGATGTTAGATGTTGAGTTTTTATGTTTACTATAATTTATAATTGAAAAATTGTTGGTAACAAGACGTTGAGGATTTTTAAAAATTTTCAAGAAATGAAGATAGATGCAGTTATGAAAATAAACAAAATTTGTAATTAATAAAATTATTATAAATAAATATGGAGTTTTATTTTTAATATTTTTAGCACGAAGATTTATTATAGGTTGTAATGAAGATGATTCGATTTAGGGCCAGTTCATCAGTGATTTTTAAATCTCTCGTTGTTTGTAGATGTGAACAATGTGAGTTTATTGATATCTATAAAAATGTAATAAAATAAAATATATAAATATATGTGTTGTTTTTATTTTTTTCATATATGATTAATAATTGGATTTTTTTCATAAACGGAATTTTATGTTTTTATAATATTCTCTATTGCACTATTTTTTTATGTATTTATTTAAAATGTAAAATATTTTATGGTATTTATAACTAAATTATTTTTTTTGCAGGAACATTTTTTCCAGTGATATATCGTATTTTTAAATATATTTTGTAAAAAATAAAGAGGTTATTATAAAAAAGTGTTTATTTCTATTTTATTTCTATTTTTATCATTTTGTTGAATATTGATAAATTTTATAAACAGAAAATAATGTATATTTTGAATATAACATTGTTTTGATTTTTTTTTCGTTATTTCTATAAGTTTTTATTGTTCTTATTATAATTTCATTTAATATTTCTTTAAATACTTCTATCAATTATTATTTTTTATAATCAGTTGATAAAAAATATTATTTTATTATTTATTCGTGAACAATAAAAATTTATAACAATATAGAAGAGATATATTTCTTAATTTGATTTTTAATAATGTTTTTTGTATTTCCCATTGTGGACTATTTATCTGCCTGTCTATTTATCTATCCATATGTATATATATATATATATATATATATATATATATATATATATATATATATTTTTATATATAATTTTTCGTTCATAAAAAATTATAATATCTGAAATATGAAGTTTTTTTTGTTTAGTATAGTTTTAAAAATAGTGCTATTTTTTCTTTTAATTCGTTATTTATTATTATAAATTATATAATAATAATAGCAGCTTTAAAATACAGATTTTAAGTTTATTAATGTTACATTTAATAAATGTTAACTTGTTAGTACAGAAATGATGAAATAGTAAAATTAACTAAATTATAGTATCATTGAACTTAATAATGAAACATTATTCCTCAGTGTATGTTTCAAGACACGTCACTGACGCTTAAAACGGCTTGAAATCCGTCACTATTCAACTGTATCAGTATTTTCAAAATAATAATAAAAAAAATCATTACAATTCGACGTGCGCCAAATGACCTGAATTTAAAATCCATGTCAATTCACCGTAACACAGTTTATTATTATACACGTCGTAATTTTTTTCCACGCAAAACAATTTGTTTGTTCATTTTTACCTGAAATTTTATATACACCGAGAGTGTTGCATGGCTCTTGCAAACATTGAAGACATTGGAGTATACATTTTTTTCAAATCTTTTTGTTCGTTTCAGTGTGCATTTCGTTATGAAATGATTTGCGTTATGCGACTGTTTGTCATGTTACAAAATGACATGTCTGTCGTTTTTAGAGAGCGAAAGTAATAAGAAGGTCGGATAAGGATTTTAAGAAGCCGTCATTAGTCTAATGATATGCTTGTGAAATAATTAGATTTAGTCACTTTTGTACAATTATTTTCAATTTTTCATTCGAAACCTTGTCTTGGCGTACTTCATACTTAAATAAAATTAAACGGTACTTTATTTATTTCAGTAATTAGCCAACCTTTAGATATTTTAATTTACTTAATATATATTTTTATATAAAACCAATTTAATATAGTATCATTGTATCGTAAATGTACTGGCTTGCAATAAACTATATAAATATTCAAATATTATAATTAAAAATTGAAATATATTTGCAATGTAAAGCCATACATATAGACATTTATAAACATATTTTTGTCATAACGTATTTTGAAATAATACATTTCAATCAGTTTTTCCTCTTATATAATACTTGAATGTGTATATATATATATATATATATATATATATATTGTATTGTTTTGATACTTTTTTATGTTTTAATTGATGCCAAAAAAGTCAAATTAAAAAAAAGTTAAACCTTAGAGATACAAAAACATATCGAGTTGTGTCAGTGTTTCAATTTTATCCTGTTTTGGTTACTGATGTCATTTAATAATTTATTGATTTGTATAGAAAAAGATTATAGCTTCAGATTTTAAATTTATTACATAATTAATATTTGGAAAGATATTTTTTTATTGAAATAAAGTTTTAAGTTATTATTACAATAATTTTATGTATTAAATATAGGGTAAAGCTTTAGATATTAAAATCTGAATTAGTCATTAAATAGTTAAAAAAAAATATTATCAAGAGAATAATATTCAAATATTTTACATTTTTTAGGTAAAAAGCGAATTTTTTATCGTTTTAATTAAAAATTATTAATATTGCTAAATGTAGGCATTTATATATATATATATATATATATATATATATATATATATATATATATATATATATGTAGTTATTTTATTAAATTGAAATAAACCAATCATATTCGTCAACTGTAATAAAATTTTGCTTCGAAATTCCTTTTATTTTAATTATTGGATATGTTTTATAGAAAAAATCAAACTAGAAATATAGACAATTAGAAAAAAAAATGTTAGAGGAAAAAATCAGTTATCTTTGTTTAAAAATACATATGACTTTATTATTTGATTTCAAATAAAAATGACTGAAATATAATTACATAAAAATTCTATGTTATTAAATTGTTCCAATTTTTAAAAAATATTGTACAAAACAGGATAAATAATGAACGAATAAACGGTACTGGCCAGGTGAATCGCTTACAGCCAGTTAATGAAAATAAGACGAATTTTTCAAATGATTTATAGTTGACACCTGACAGTGAATAAATAGATTGTGGAAAAATATGCAACTAAATGTTTACCGAATATCATTTATTCGTTCGATAAATAAAAGAAAGGTAATTAAGAAGATATATTTGTACGAATGAGAATTTGTACGTTCGGTAAAATTTGCTAGTCTAATGGAATACTGCGAATATTTTGAGAAGAAGTTTTTCGAAATTTCTCACGTGTATTTAATTGCAAATATTTATTTTTTATAAATACAGACGCGCCAGTATGCATAGACGAAAATAGATTTAACGTTTAAGGAAATATTACTTTTAATTATATCTTTTGAAACTATTTATTTATAACATAGATAGATGAAATGTTTTCGTTTGCCGCTTTAAATTTTTTTTGTATTCGTTTTATAACTCGTTTTAATTGTTTTATATTTGACACATGTACATTTATATATATATATATATATATATATATATATATATATATATATATATATATGATTGAGCTTGTGTGCGTGTCAGGGATATCATGTGTTATAATTTATTATAAATCGTGTTCAAACACAATCGATTTATTTAATTGCGCGTGTATCACATCACAGAGGCGACCCCCTCATGTTGTGCCGCTGAATGCGCAAATCTACTTTCACGGGGCCCCATGCAGGCGGGTTTTATTATAAATGCCTGCGGGTTGGGCGGTGAGGAAGGACGCGGCACAACCGCAGGGTCTTGGCTCATTTGTAATGTTTTTATATAAATAAAAATAGTCAATAATATACTTTGAGTCCGTACATTCATACATACTTTTACAGATCATTATTTTACTTACACACACACAAGTGTGTATGTTATATATATATATATATATATATATATATATATATATATATTCTGAAATAATTTGTTGAATATAAATTATATTAAGAATTAATAAAATATATTAATTTTTAAAAGATCATTGAAACAAATCATTTTCTTTTTTAAATCATTTTAAAGTAAAGTTTTGTTTCAATTGAAACTTTGAATGTTTTGATGAATGGAAAAAATATAAAATAATATATAAAAGTTATTTTGTTAATTGAACAAAATATTGATTATAAAATGATTTTTGAGGCAGTGATTACAAATTTAAATTTAATAAATAAATAAATTTAATAGCTAAGGATAAAAATAATATTTAAAAATATAAATAATTTTTGATACTTTTTTTTTGAAAATACATGGGTGTAACTTATTCGTCTCTCTTTCTCTTTGTACATACATATATATATATATATATATATATATATATATATATATATATATATATATATACATTTGTGTGTATTTATATGAATATATGTATTTAATAATTAAAGTGGTATACATATTTTAATTATCGATATGAAGGATAGCCTTAAAATTCGTTATAACAGGAGAGGATAATTAATTAATATGATATTTTATTATTTAAGTAATTTACAAGAAAAATGTAGATTTAAATTTCAAAGATGAATGTGTTTAAAACTTGATTCGCGTGTTCGATAATGAAAGTGTGCAAAAATTTAGTCCGGCCTATAATTTAAAAAAATAACGAATATTAATAAACCTGTAATTAAAATCGAAAAAAATAATCATTAAGTATAAATACTTTTTAATGGATGATTAATTTAAATATTTTGAAAGGTGTATTAAAATAAACTATAACTGGGTGGTGAACGCTTCATTATTATTATTGATGTGTTTTTTTATTCTTTTTGTAAATACTATCTGAATCGAAATCTTAACCCAACCTTCTCAGGTGGCCCTGTAGTTGAAATCCAGTGCTACTTGAAATAGTGTTATATAAATTTGCTGCATAATTAATTAATGTTTTGATCACCTGTATTATATCTTAAGATTTAGAGATCAGTATCTCTATTTAGTACATAAGAGAAAAATTAGAAATTAAATCTAGCATACAATTAAAAAAAACGCTATAAATATTTTTCATAGAAATTAGTTTTATTTAAACACTATCTAATATATACCGCAAATTAATTGTAATTGACTTTCGGTAGTTCTGGAATGTAAATTTTAATTGTACGTTTCAGATAAGTCCAAACAGAATAGCTATCGTTTTTTTTAATAAATGTAACTATTTTACATATGACGAAATATGTGTGTATGTTGTTTAAAAAAACATTGAATAATTCGATATATTTGATTGGCGGGTCTTGCTTTCGCCTGACAAAACACAGCGGTGTTTGCATCTACCGAATTCCTCCATTGATTTATCTTGTACATACTCGTATGTCTTAAACGGCGGTTATTAGCAAATGTCTGTCAGTTTTTTAACATGCGCACATTTCCTAACACGGAGTTGATCTCACTAAGATAAAATTGTTACACTGTTAGCAACAATTGGTAAATAATGACCCATGTATCTGTAAAAATGTGAAATGTACATATATAGATATATATATATATATATATATATATATATATATATATATATATATATATATATATAAGTATATGTAAACATATATCAATGACATGAAATATTATTTAAATATATTTGGAACAGATAAATAATTTTTATTTAATCCAAAATTCAAATTTAGATTTGTTATTGGTTTAAATATAGGTGGATAATGCATAGAATTTTAAAAATCTATATTTAATTTGATAATTTCATTAGTATTTACTTATTTCCTTTTTTTTAAAAAAAAGTCATAATTAAATAATATTTTCACAATATAATGTTTTAATGTTATTTGAGGAGAAAAAGGAACTTATTAAAATATAAATCTTTTTTTTAATTTTATTTTTTGTATGCATATAATGAAATTTAGTTCACAATTTAAAATAAAAATCTTAGATTTGTTATGAGTTGTTTTGCAGTTTGTGCGTTCTTTATAAAGTTTAATAGATTCTCAGAATATTTATTAAATAGAGAATCACCAGATATCCTCTTTAGAATAATTCAATAGAGTATCTTCTCAGAATAGAAGTATCAAAATCAGTAGAAATGAGATATATCAGAAGCAATGCTTATTTAACTTTATAAATAATTAAATATCTTATTCAAAAAAATTGATTTCCAAATATTTCCAAGTTATTGAATTTCTTCTTTGAAAATGTTTAGATTCTTTTTATACAATTCAAGTTAAATTTTTATTTAGAACACCGATGATTAATTATACAAAAAGTACTATTCTTCGAGGGGAAAACTAACTGTATAATTATTTATATAAACAATAGGTACAGTAGATAAAAGTATATCACGAGATACGTACAGTATTTTCAGAACAATGCATAGACTTGGTTTGAAAACAGTTTTGATAAAAGTCAAAATAAACAAGTAAATAAAACAGGTACGGATTTCTCTTGGAGCAAAACGTTCTGTCAAAAAAAAGTACACGATCGACGTTGTTTCCATTTCGAACACAAAATTCGTGAACCTCGATACTGCGGGATGTTGATTACAAAGCTATACATAGCCATCTTCGGCGGACAGCAGGATGCTTCCACCGGTCGTTTGTCTGCAAATTAACATACGTGTTGTGTAAAAGTTGAAAGTCATTCGTGCCCAATCAACTTGTTGAAACACCACCATACTTTTGATCACCGTCAAACATTTTATATATATATATATATATATATATATATATATATATATATATATCTAGCCTCTTATTGCAGAGACTTTGCCTCGCCCATCGTGGTGCCCCTGCATACATAGTTTTACTTCCAGGTTTAAATCAGATTCAATCACTGCGGGAACACGATAAGCTTCCAATTGTCAGTATTCAATTCGTACATGAGTTCAAGAATGACTACGTGAATCTTGACAATTATTCGTGATGTTATTTGTAAAAATCTACATAGTTGTATTATTATAATAATTTTATATAAATTATCAAATTTCAAAATCAAAATTATTGAAATGTTCGTTTAAAAAATAATTTCGAATAAAAATTGATATATAAAGCAGGATTAAATCATGTAAAATTTATTTCCATTATTTAAAGAATATATATATATATATATATATATATATATATATATATATATATATATATATATTTGTGTTTATTAATTTTAATTTTATATTATTTTACTGTCTAAAAGCCTATTTTTAAAACAATATTGAAATAAATTTAAAAATCATCATATTTACAAACTTCGATGAGTATAAATATTTAATATTTTTTTGTAATTTGTCAATTTATTATATCTTTTAATACTTAATCAATTATTTAATTTATAAACTTGAAAATGTACGAATTTGAAATAAGTAGTTATTTATTATGTTTGAATATTTTTATTGAATATTTGTTTATTATTTTTTTTGTATAAAATTTTATATACTTCATTTTTTTGTTAATTGTCCACATTTTACTTTTTCTTTTTCTCCCTTGTTCTTTCTCTCCTTATATGTATATTCGTGTGGGTTAGTTTAATAAAATAATTCAAGGAAACATGTGTTCGATGATGGCCAATTACGGAATAAAAAAAATATGAAGAACAATAACGCAACTTGAAAATGCACGATAAGGTCTCGTAAAATACAATTTAAAAACATATTTCCAAGAGAGCACATTTAACATGCACATATTTTTTCCCATAATTGAACAGACAATAATCGTAAAGATATCAAAATTGTTCAGTGCCGATGGGTCAATTATGCGGAGCGTGAATCCGATAACGTCGTAAATAAACGACTCCGGTGTACAAAATAACTTGTATGTTTTTTGTAATTGATTTTTGATGTGTGAAATGATTATGTTTATTGCCACTATTATAATAACTATAAGATCCGAATTATTATTTATGGAATATTAATTTACATAAAAGATGTCAATAAATATGATCTTGCAAGTAAACTTCGTACTTTATCACGTCCGTTAATTGACGTTTCATTTAAATTCTTACATGCAAATTGATTTCAATGCGACTATCTTATTAATCAAGTATGAAAAATTTCTTGAAATAATAAATATTTATTATTTTATTACTATAGAACAATATGCAAGGGAATGTTCTATCTTTGAATATTAATTAATATTTTTAATCGATTTAATGACTGAATTACCACACTACCATATCTGTTTAAAAATATATAGAAATCAAGTTTATACAAAAGATCACATTTATAAATATCGAAAATGACAATTTTATTCAGCTAGCATTTTAGTTTTTAAACAAGACGATATTTAATGAAAACATTTCATTGTATTTAAATTTGATCGTAATAAATATTTCTGTAATTTACTTAAGACATTTATCTGTGTTATGTAAAATATAGGAAATACGGCATACATTAACTAGAATGTAAAATAGATTTTTATACATGCTGAAATCATGTTTAGCCGTTTCTTGACATGTTATACGTTGTCAACACTAAAAGATATCGAATTACAGTTCATATTTATCATCTGCTTCTACTAGACTAGTTGCTTCGAAGTAAAACTGTTCAATAAATAAAAATATATATCCATTTCTACAAGATAAACAATACGGATTTTATTAAAACAGGATAATATATTTATATTCCTGTTATATTGGAGTGAATAAAGAATATGTTATGAGCAAATTGTTATTATTACGAGAAGATATTTGTGGGAATTGTTAGCAGATGTAATAAAATACGATATACTCTTAATGATTTTTATTTTATAATTGTTATACATAAATGGTAATTATATATCTTCTCAATGGTCTCATTCTCTACATATATATGTATATATATATATATATATATATATATATATATATATATATATATATATATATATATATATATATATATATATCCGTTTAAATCTGTATTAATATTTTTAAACATTTTCATAATAGGATGAAAAAGATATATGTGTGAAATTTAATTTATCATGATAAATATATTTTAGTTTATTTTTGTAATTTTTTTTATTCGATCATGTAATTTGTGTAGTCAGATATTTAGAATAGGACGAATATAATTAAAGAATCTTTTCTTTATTTTTTCTGCAAACGATGATCGTGCATTTAAAATTAAATTAGAAAATTATAAAAAAGTCATTTGTCGAATGTTAAATGTTCAATAGATTCTATCGTATCTAGAAATAAATTGCATTATTGCATCTTGGAATCATTGTCCTCAGCGATTATTTAAAAAAATGAAGTCGATAAAAATTAAAATCACATTCTTTAGTAGAATCTCTGCAATCGGATTTGTTATCTTGAGTAGGTGTATTCATGATTGGTTATTATTGTAGGATATATTTGATATGCATGTGTACTTATATGATTGAAAACATGTTTTTTTTTTGGAATTTATGCGAACGAAACGGACCGAAATGCTCGTCATTCGGGAAACACTTTCATAAACGTATTTACCTGACGTGGGTGTGCGTGGTGAAGCGACAAGATCAAAGATAACCATACGATCTGAATGTCAATGCAGATCACGTTACTTTACATAACATATTGCTTCCAGTAAACATAACACCTTGGAAATCTGCAAGCTAATTCGTGTAATAATATAACTTATATAAAATGCAAACTGATGTCTACGCAACAGAACACGATTGTGTCGACTCAATCGTCGGTTACAGTACATTTAATAGTTTTCTTAAATGGTTATTTCACAGTATTTATTTTTATGATTGTTTTTATTGCGTTTTATAAATACATACAAATGCGTACGTATAAACTTTCATATTTTAATAAAATGTGAAATTGTACAGTTAAGAACTTTATTAATATCGTATAACGTTGTCGGTAATGTTACTAAAGAATCGAGATGAACAGGTCTATGTATCGTTGATAAGTTGATATTTAATACGTTATGAGTTTAGATCTAGCGTAGGGAATATTTTAAACATGGTATTGAATGATGTATGACATTTAATCTTCTTTTAAAAAATAATATTAAAAAAATCTATAGAAAAAATACAAACAAAAGATTCTAATCTGTTGAGATTTCATGTGAATAAAAAATAATCTCTAGTCAATTCATTATCAAAATTAAGAACGTTTCTATTTGTTAAAAGTACTTGAAAATATCACGTTTTGAAAAATTTAAAAAAATCTGTAAAAATAAAAAATGTTAAATATTTACAAGATTAAAAAATCATTAAAATTTTTTTAAAAAAATAAAATAACAAAATTGGTAACAAATATGGTTTTTATGCAAAAAATTGAATTGTTTTCCCATTGTATTTTTATGTACTACGATTTTTTACATGTCTAATAAATATGAATATTTAAATGTTACCAAGAGTTTATTAAAATAATAATTAGGTACTATTAGCAATTAGTATTAAATTTGCATACTGTCTTTTTAATGAAATATATATTTCAGTTATTTTTTAACATATTTCAAATAAACTTATAAGGAAAATTATATAAATAATTTTTATAAAGTCATAGTACAAATTTAATTATATATTTTTAAATGTACATGCTATAGAATCATTTAATAAAAAACCTAAAATATTATAATATAAAGTAATAATGTTTACTTTTTTCAACTTTCCATATAAGAGCAACTGTATTTTTAAATCGATTTTTCAACTTATTGAAAACATTTCATGTGCATTATTCCAATAATTGTATGAATTGCTTTTATAATTTTTAATTTAAATTTATTCAAAGAATATATTTTTTAAGTATAAGTAAAAAATATTTTCAACAATTTGAACTTTTTTTTATATTTAATAGAATTCAGTTTAGAAATTAAAAAAATATAATTATATTTATTTCAAATTTTAAAATCTGTGTTCTATATGTAATGTAAAATGAGATTTGCTTATATTTTTGATTATGTATTATATTTTTGAGTTACATCAATTCAAAATTGTATAGTTACTTTCTAAATACATTTATTAATACTAAATTTATTTTTTTAAAAAAATTAATTTACTGCTACTGTCTACTGGTTAATTAAGAATTAATATATTTTATTAATTTTTAATCGATATTATTTATAATCTGTCTGTATACAAAGATATTTTTATATTGTCTAATTTTTTTAATAATACCTAGTTAAAGGCATGTGGTAAGAATGTTTAATTTTTAATATAATATCAAATTAAATCTGTTTAAACATTCGATTTTATATTATTTTAATGAAATAGATAAGCTAATTTATAACAAGAGATTTTTCAAACGATTATTTGAAATAATGTTTATATTTATCTTTATCTAATCTAGAAAAGTGTGTATTTCTTAAGTGTTTATATCTATATAAAATTTAATACCATAAAAAGGATCCGTATGCAGTTTTCGCAATACTTACATACATTAGATATGAATTCACGATAGTACACTACTTGTCTGAATTTTAAAAAAAAGTTACACGAACACACAAGCGCACACAGGCACATAATATTCGTAATGTGATACTACTCAGCAGTGGGTCCATTTATGTCGACATTTTATGGTAAAATGGTTGTAATTTAGAAATCATAGTATGACAAGTTTATGAAAATTTTCATTTACATGTATAAATAAATGCGTTAGTTTTATTGTTATATTATTTGATATTTAATAAGGTATAAATTCTATGTTTATTTCATATAACTACACAGTAATTAAATTTGTAAAGCAGCATGATGTTTTTAGATTTTACATATTTTTCATTGGTGTTCATTTATAATCTGGAATATTTATAATATTTAGTGTATTGGTATATATAAAATTTATTTATAGATTTTATTTCATTAAAAATATGAAAAAAAAATCTACAAGTACATTTCTTCACTGCTTAAATTCAATTTTACTAATATTAAATATATGGAGTAAAAATTTATTTATGAAAGAAAAATCATTTGATGATTCATTAATAAAAAAAATTATTCCAATTTTTATCATTTTGAGAGGTCTATTTTTTTCTGGTCTGAAAATTTTTATTACATTTCCTAATACTTTTAACGTTTATTCATTGATTTGTTTTGGAACTTTAATTACATAAAATATTCATATAATTAAAATTCCAAAATGTACAATGTTATATAAATAAAATTTTGTATATAAATAAAATAATTTATTTGTTAAATATTTATTAGTAAAAAATAAAAATATGAAACTATTGATTGGTATTAAAATTTATAATATTTTAATTATATATAAAAATAAATTAAGTGTTTAAAATAATTAATTATTTCCTTATTGTACAAACTTTATAAAAATAACTTCTTGTATTTTGCAATGTAATATTTTAAAAATTATTCTAAAAAAGAATTAGAAAACAATTAAAGAAATTTCATATATTAGACATGGGTCTACTATTTTTTTATTTATATTATTATTTTTTAATTACAAAAGACTTAATTAATTTAAAATCTAAAATTGAAAAATAACATCTTATGAAATTTCCTTCCTGTTATTTAAAATATAAAATGTGTAAAATAATGCTTTATATTAAAAAAAGTTTATTTCTGTAATATAGTGATAAACTTTGTACTTTGTTTTTTTTTTAAAAAAAATTAAAGTGAATGCACATAATGTGTAAAATTTATAACATTTATATACCTTGTTGTCTAGAATTATGCATATAAATGTATAATAGATTCAAAGAAAGTAATATTAAACTTTTTTTCTAAAAAAGCAACAACAATGAAGAACAAAAACCAACTAGATATATCTGTCAGAATATATTTCTATTCCTATAATATAAATAAAGTACAGGCACAAATGTTACACAAACAGTCATGTGAAGACAATGATGTTATGAAGATATTACTGGATTCAGAAATGGGCCATTTAGGTGGCCATTATGACGTATTTGGTCTCGTGAGACGATTCACCGATGACCCCAAGTTTAATAAGAATATGTGGGCGGAATGACAAATGTGGGACTCGATTCTCGCAGAACTTTAATGTTCTTCAGACGACTATGTTTATTAATTTTATGGAGATGAAGAGAAACGTCCGTGTCTTATTGTTTTATGTCACTTATTTTTGTCTTACATTTCGTGTCGTGAAATACTCATTAATGTCTTATTTTATGCGTTTGTTTTATATGTATTTTAAATATATTGTAGTTTAGGGGTACTCAGAAATTCAGTTTATTTTAAACAGGTCAATGCATGATGCATTTTATGGAGATAATTTAAATGGGTCTTAAAATTTTAAACATAAACAGTTTTGAAAATAAAAAATGTGGACATATTTGTCAATAAAAATCAGATTGTTTCAAAATTTAATAAAATACTTAGTATTTTACAAACTCATACTTGAAAATCGATTTATCTTGATTGATATATTATATATAAAATGATATTGAATTATTGTAATTTTTATAACATTAAATGGTAGTTGATTTTTAAGTTAACGACAATAAAACAAAATAGTTATATAATAATAAAAAATATAACACTCTTAGTAGCAAATTAAGATAGATTATCATATAAAAAATTAAGTGTGATTTTATTTTAAATTCATGTTTAATTTAAATAATCTTTATATTGAAAAATAAATAATTTTTAAATTCCAAAACTTCAGATACAGAAATACATATTTTCTAATTTATATTATAGAATGCAAATATATCAGTGTATTGAATTTTACTGAATTTATTATCATTTATGATCTTTTTATATATTTTCTTTCTTTGTTTGTTAAATATTTTTACAAAATTTCCTTCTCACTTTATATATATATATATATATATATAAATTGGTTTATAAATACTTTCATTTATTATTAATAATTATATACACTGTTAAATTATAAACAGGAAATGTGGCAAGTGTCGGAGTTTTGATACATTAATATAAATTAATTAAAAAAACATATTTATTTCATTTTAAATTATAGTTCTGAGTTTATTAATTTACTTATCAATTAATATTACGCAAAACTTATTATAGTTAAATATTACTGATGAAAATAAAAAAACATATTTTTTGTTTCTCTCCTCTTATATATATATATATATATATATATATATATATATATATATATATATATATATATATATATATAATGTGTAATAAAGATAAATATGAATATCTAAATTAAAATACCAAAATTATGCACAATAAATTATATGTCATATCACACACCACAATCTTTAAAGGTTTCACGAAAAAATGTTAACTGACCTAACCTGTTTTCGCAGCATGTCTTTTAAACGTGCAATATGGATGCACCTTCTGGAACATTGATCTATGTTATGAGCAGATAATGTGATTGATGATTTGAATCCTTAAAAATGTTTAGAAGCCTTCTAATTAATAACAATTCTCGAACATTCTTTCCAATCAGGAATTTTTGATCGAGTATTTATCGTGGGAATCACTTGAGGTGGTCTTTAAAAAAATTCAGATAAAATTTCAGCGTTGCATGTTTACTAAAATTATTACATTATTGAATACATAATTTTCGATGCAGGTGTTGAAGTTTTTACCTGTATTATTAACAATATAAATAAGTTTATTAAGTAATTTGCAGTTATTGGTCGTTTCTGGATTTTATATACTTTTTTTATTTATATATTTATAAATGTTATTATACATAATATATATTTATGAAATTAAAATTGTTTAAATATCTAAATGTTATGTTTTACTAATTAATATGTGAATCTATTCTAATTTGAAAATGTTTTGAAAATAAATTATTACAAATGACTCGTATTAACAAACCTTGATCTTAAAGAACCTTGCACAACAATATCATATAAATAATCTTTAAAATATATGATATTGTCTTTAAAATATTTCTTTGTTTTACTTTTATTGCTGGTTAAAATTCAATGTTGAGTTGAAAAATAAAAATATTATAAGAAATATTTATTATATTATGAATATGTGTTGAAGGATGTCCTATATTTGAATAAAATTAAATTTATTTTTCATATGATATAATTATTTAGTATTTGTAAAAAATTATATGAAATATTTCCCAATTGAACTAATTAACAATATATATATATATATATATATATATATATATATATATATATATATATGTCTGAAAAGAGATAGTTTAGTTCAAGATTTTAACCTCGGTCTTTTCAACTACTTCGCTCACACTGTTTCGATTAATATCGTTATTTATTTCAAGACTCGATGCTAGATAATCCTTATTAATGTCTATTAATCTAATTATTTATTCTTCGTTCAAGTACTTTATATTACACTAATTACTTTATCTTTATAAATGTGCCGTCTGCTTTACAATTTATAAGCAATGTATATTGTTATTGAAGTTCTAGTTCTCTAAAGGCAAATATATGTTTTTCATAAAATAAATTATTATATACATTTTTTTAAAATTTTGAGAAAGTTGTAAAATCAAAGATTTTTAACCGGTTGATATATAAAAAGTTGGTAAATAATAAATTATTATATAAGTAAATTTATTTTATTGAGATTACAGAAATTCTTAAATGTTCTTATCAGAAAATATATTATTTTTAAATTTCTTTACCCAGATTCGTTTCTTAAAACGTTTTATCTCGAGAATATATTAAATATTAATTCAAATAACGAACAACATTGTTCAAATAATTGACATTAGAAATTCAAATGATTTCAATTGGAACGATTATAAAAAAATAGATTATAGTAAGTATCATTAAAAAAAAAATCAAATCGTGATTATTATGTACATCAAAATACTCTCAGTTTGTATAAAGTACTTATTAAAGATATGACAGTTGCGATAAGTAGCGTTCTTGTACTACATTCACATTTCAAAAAAATCGTCTATAATTCGCGAAGCAAACAAAAAGATAAAAAATAGAAGAAATATATATGTCTACATATATATTCACTTTCAATTCGAGTGTTATGGCTATACAATGACAATTCGTTTTATAACCGGATGGGCTGAATCTATTTCGCGAAATTAAATAAGTGTAAAAATAAAACGAATCGGATTTTTATAAATGAAAAGTAAAATAAAACGAAAAACATACTTCAATTAATTCTTGCTCGATCGTGCGCGTGCCGAAAGACGCGCGATTGTTTCCGGATACGCCCGAAGCTATTAGTGCCAACTGTCGGCGTTGATGAAAATTACCTAACAGTTAATTCATTAGAGCAAATGTATAAGAAGGTAATTTAATGATAATTTATCATAGAAAGTTTTGTTTATATATATATATATATATATATATTATATAGATGCACAAATAAATTTTATTTCATTTTTTAATAATTTAAAATTAATTAGTTTAGCGAATGTATCTATTTAAAAAATGTAATACCAAAGGGAATACTTTTATGACGAAATTTAGTAATTTAGTATATATATATATATATATATATATGAGTTAAAAGATTTTTTAATTAAAATATGCGAACGGGCATTAAAATTGAAAGTGTTTATTATAAAACATATTTACTGAAAAGAACGTTTATATTATTTTTTTATATTTTATCGCAGAAACCGATATTTTGATAAAAAAAAACTTATATAAATTTACGATTTGAGTTTATTTCATTCAATTTTACAATATTATTAATATTGTAACAATAACTGCTTTTGCATAGAATTTCAATTTTCGAAAATCAAACTGAAAATTGACTGTTCAAAATATTTTCAGTTTAACATATATTAAGATAAAATTTAATTTTGTATATTGATAATATTTTTTTTTTAGAAAAACTAAATATATTTTGTATAAAAATGTTCAAAATGTTTTGATGTTGACGATTTTATTTTTTTCTTTTGGAAAATTATACTTGAAATTTTGAGAGAAATTAATATATTTAAACTTGTACATTTATTTTGTCTATGTTTAATATTCTATAATGTTTCTGTTTTTTAAAAAATAATTTGAATATTAGTTTAAACTGAGTATACAATCAATAAATATATAATCATATATTACAAAAAAATGTAAAATAAAATCAATTTGAGAATGGCTTTAGAATTAAATCGATTTTAAAGTGGAGAAAATATTAAATATATTCAAAATTATATAACCAATCATTATTTAATTAATTTTTTAATAAAAAACATTCTTGTTTTTTGTAAACTTAATATTAATTTAATATACTAAATTTTATATGAAAAATTAAACTTTATATGATGATTTTTTTAATATTTATACGAAAAATTACCTTATTCAAACTGTATTTGAAAATAAATATAGAAGTATTGTTTTAAATTTTTCAGAATTTAAAATAAAAACATGAAAATTGTGAAAAACTTATTTTGTATTTAAAAATAACGAATCTCGTAAAGTTAAAAATATATATTTTTGATAAATGAATTAAATTATCATTTAAATGTAATTATTTTTTCATTAATGGCTTATGATTGAAATTATAATGTACAAACATGACTATATATATATATATATATATATATATATATATATATATATATATATCTGTTTACATCATAAAGAGATAATGGAATTTAAATTTTAAAAAATAAAAAAACACCATTAAAATTAATCTCGTACGTCAAAAAACGAATTTTTAAAAGAGTCAAAATGATTCTTTATTAAAAAAAATACTAAAAGCTATATTGTCTGACATAAAACATATATATCAATAAAATATTTGTAAAGAAACTTTAATATATTATTCGTTACTTATTCATAATGGGACTAAAAGCGAATCCCACGCATATTTCTTAAATACTTGATGAAGATATAATATTTAAGATTAATGCATATCTTTCATATAAATAAGATATCGAATTTTTCGTACGAGTCAAAATTCATAACAGATATACTTTCATCTCGTTAATAACGCCATAAAGAAATAAATTTCGTTCGGAATTTCGTTCTCTTTATATGTTTTCTGTCTGGACAATGTAAAAAGCGTATTATTCAAAGAAAAGAATACATATTATATTGCTTTAGTTATGACTTCATGTACATTTTTGAGTATTGATGAAACTTTCTTTGATTCTTTGTGTATTTGGATTTCTGTTTTAGTGAGTGTAAAAATGAACGTGCTGCAACATTTAATAATATTGTTTGTGGTTTGCTGTCATAATTTATTTTCTCTCTGACGAGTGTTTTTGATGAATGTAATCGTATTTCTTCAATAAAAATCTGTTTTCGTTTATAATTGATTTTACCTCAAATTATTGTAGTTTCAATTCGGTTTATTGTCGAAATATTAAAGAAAGGCATCTTGAATTAACACCAGGTACAATCGATATTTATAGTACTTTATATCAAAATAATATTGATTGTTATATTTTGTATATGCAAAAATAATGTATTAAAATTATACATTGATTATTTATAATAATACACTCATTCGATTAGAATAATTACTTTAGTATCGAGTATTAATTGAGATGTGGAAATTAAATAATCATTGAATACGGAAACCAATTAATACAATTATATAATTATTATTTACAAGTTCGAACAAAATTTAAATAAATTGTATTAGGTGAATATTTGTAAACGCATTTCACGGACTTATAATGATTGTAAAATGATAAACAAAGTTTCACTAATCTACATGTTTGGCATGTAATTAAATGCTGAAATATCAATTAAGTTAGTAGTGGTTTCCTGTCATGACAAATAAATCGATTTCACGGTTTTGAATTTTATCCAATTTTATATGAAACATATTCGTGTTTCATTTAACTTTCCATAATTATTGAATATGTTATTAGTTTAGATATGTACAGTAAGAAATATTCTTACGTGGTTAAATAGACCGAAACGTGGCTTTAATATCAAACGTTCAGTTTCGATTTTTTATTACCCTTTTTATGATCATTTTCCGCAAGTGTAATTATAACGTTTAACTTTGAAGATTTTTAAAAGTAAAATCATGCATATTATTGTTTTTTCTTCTTCACAAGGATGACTTTTATTATTTTGACATGTATCCAATTTTTTTTTCATTACATTATTATAGTTTTTAAGTTTTATTAAAAAAATTATTGTCTGAAAAATATTTGATTCATTACGTGTCGTTTACCAAAAACTTTTACTTTTTTACAGTTAATGTAATAATTTATGACATGTAATTTTTATTATTCAAATTAAGGTTATTCTTCAACGTTTTCATTACTGACACTTAATAAAAATTCAGGTTTTGTGTCAGTTTATTTTTGTTAAAAATAATTTATAATTCAGAATCTGTAATAGATTAAAATATTTTTTTTAAAAAAAATACTGGCTTAAAATTTATTTTATATTTTCAGATATATGTTTTTAAATATAATTGGTATTAAATTTGAACTTTTTTCATTAATAAATAATATATTAATATAATTTTAAAAATTTATGTATTTATCTATTCTTCTATCTACACAAACACAATGATTGAAAATCCATAACTATTTTAACTAGAAATACATTGAATAATGTGGATGGAAATTACATTTTTGTTCAATAATTAATTTATAATTAGTTTTTATACATTAATAAATTCTAATTTTATTTTTTATTTTAAATTTTCTAAATTTAGATACTAGATGCTTGAAATATTTTTGTAATTTAGAGTAGCTTATCTTCCAAATGTTTATACATATATATATATAATTTATGTACAGAATTTTAATTAATTTTTATACTGACTTAACTAAAATTGACTTTCTCCTATTTTTTTTTTAATATTTGTAGTCTTATCAATTAGTTTTTTTGTGATTTTAGTATCTTTTTATTATTGAATATAACACAAATTGAAACATGATGGTTGAGGATGAAAAATTAATTATATTGAAAATATTTGATTATATATATATATATATATATATATATATATATATATATATATATATAGAGAGAGAGAGAGAGAGAGAATGATATTTAAGTAATTAAATATTCAGCAAAAAGATAAGATAAAGTTAAAAGCAATGAAGGTATTCAAGAAAAAAAATTGTAGCATTATTTACGTAATAAGTATGTCGACTAAACTTTACAATGCAGTAATTATTACATACTTTAGCGACAGATATAATTACTTTTAAAAGAGATTTTTATTGCTATCGTTGTTTTATTGTTATATTAATTATAATCTTTCTATTGAATATATGGCAATCAATTTTATGTAATCTACTAGAAAATAGTTGTTGATTTGATACGTAAAAAGTTTAATTAAAATATTTAAGTCGATTAAATTACACTTATTTATTACAATAAGAATTATTTTTAAAATAAATAAAGTGAATGTTATTTAGATGTTATGATTGAAGTAGCATGCCATTCATATGTGATATTTTGTTAGTTGGTATTTTAATTATTTTTAAATATCAATTTGTCAATTCATTTTTAAAATCATTAGGCGTATTATATTATTTAACTGAGAAATATATATCTCTCCTGTCCTTAATTTATATAGGTATAATTTGAGAGTTTGTATAAAGGATAATTAATAATACAAGGAAAGATAAAAGTTATGATGTGTTTTTTTTTGTCTAGTACTTTTTGGTTTAAGCCTTTTAAATTATTTTTAAATTGATAAAAAATATGAAATTACGTAATTGGAAGATATTTGGGTGTTTATTTAATAAAATAAAATAAGAAAATAAATTTTCTTATTTATTTATATTTATAGTACTAGAGGAATATTTTTTAAATTCGTTTAAATAAATTTCAA
Source organism: Neoneuromus ignobilis (assembly GCA_029203775.1). NCBI lineage: Eukaryota > Metazoa > Arthropoda > Insecta > Megaloptera > Corydalidae > Neoneuromus > Neoneuromus ignobilis. Next base: position 37,115,409 of record CP092092.1, read on the forward strand.
ATTAAAGTTAGATCCGTGTAGACATTTTCAATAAAAAGTATATATTTATTTTTTATAACATATACTCGTATTGTTGGCATTAAAAATAAAAGAAATTTAATCAAGAATCTGATTGTACAATGATTAATAAAAAACGATGACGTTGCGAAGAATCAGAATTAAAAAAAATGATATAAATAGAGCAACCTTGAGCTACTGAAATATATTTTCACGGATCTGATCGAGCGAGACAATTTTAAATTAGCCAACAACTAGTGAACACTGTATCACACGATTCAATCTGTGGCTATTGAAGGCTACTTTATAACAATATTACGTATCTACACGGAATTGACATGCATAAACGTAAAATTGATTTTTATTGATGACTATCTCCAAAAATACCAGATCTTTTTTTTCTTTTATACCTACGTACAAACAGTACATACACATATAAAATCCGTGTGTGTAATTGTATATATGTCTCTGCACGAGCACAAATAATAAAAGTACAAGATTCAGAGACAAACATTGAATAATTATTAATATAATTGATATATCTTACCACTCAACACTTCAGTTTTTTGTTACACAGATGTGTTCAAAAGGTTTTATTGTGGTATCGAGTACAATATCAAAGAGATTTCATGTAATTGATGTCATATCTAAATTACATAAAAGCTAATTTGCAAACATTATAAACTAATAAGATCTTGTATAGTTTTTTTTGTCGATGTTTTATAAACGAAAACCTGTCAATAATTGATTTTATCCAAACAACAAAAAATCGATTTAACGAAGCGAAAAGTTCTTGGTCTAATATTGTGATGACACTTTTTATTTGAAGTTTTGTAATGAAATATAGTCTTTATCACTGATCTATACATTGTTTTAACCTTGATGTTGAAATAAAAAAATTATATAAGTGTGTGTGTGTGTATGTTTTTACAAGACAATTTTTACATGTACAAGAATTTTTTAAATTATGTAATAAAAATAATGTTAATTAAAATGTAATCCATTAAAATGACAAGAATATGTATATATTTCAAAGATAAAAACTTTGCAATAACCATTTAGAGTAAATTGCGTTGACAAATAAACAAGATGTATAAGTATTTATGTTGAAATAAATAAACGACACTAAGTGTACAAAAAAAAATCGAAAAGATGAAATGTTTTTTGTATGAATACAAAAACATACAAACGTATATATGAAAATACCCACATTCATTTATATATTAAAGGCGTTGAGTTTGTAATAAAATAATTATCATTAAACGTATTTTGAATATTTATTATCCACGATAAAATAAATTAGGACACTGAATCAAAATATTAACACGTATTACGTAATATGACTACACATGTAACAAAAGATACAAATTACCACAAAGATTAAATATATGAAACACTGTTTCACACATCGGAATATGCAAAATCATGCTTACAATATCCGCGACCGCAGAAACGGTCATAAATCGAATTGTTGTTGTTGTTATGAAACGACTACCTATTTTTACATAATTCATTTCAGTTTTTATCGAAATATTCTTTTTTCCAAATATCTACTACGATCTGTCGTTTTCTTCTGTACTCTTAATTTATTTGTAACTGAAAATATCTAAATACTTTTTTTATAAAAAAAAAACAATTTGTTTTTATATTACAATATATATATATATATATATATATATATATATATATATATATATGTAATTGTCTCTTATTGTCCTGTCTCTTTTAACAACTATTAAACTGTTCACGGACACGATCGCAAGGACATTTCGTAAGCATGGCTGCCAACCGCAAGGAAAGAATCATTGCAAAAAATCGTTCCGCTACTGTAAAGTCGTTATTGACAACACCCAGATTTTTACTACCAAATAGTTTGCTAATCTTGATTGTTTGATAGACGCATATTACATCAGAAGCGTTTGTTTTATGCTTGCTCTCGATATTAATATTAATATGAAATACTGAAAAAGTGTGTACATGCTTTTAAAATGTAATAAATATTCTATTAGGCAATTTTCGACAGATGAATGTATATTTTAAGAATAGTCATTTAATTAATATCTCTAATCAAAGTTTTTCATTTTAAAGAATGTTTTTAATAATATAATTTATAATTTAAAAATAGTTTATCAATATTGAAATGAAATGTTATAAAGTATGATATTTCAAAGAGTTATTTGATTTTAAAAATTATTAGCTGATGATGGAAAAGTATTTACATAAATATCTATATTATAAAAAAAAATGTTTTCAGAAAGAAAATTAATACATAAATAATAATAAATATTCAACTTTTCTTTATATAGGAAATAAAAATTTTAAAAAATGTATATAATTTCAAAAAAATAATCAATTAAAATTTATTTATTTTTAGGTAAAGCATATTTATAATTGTTAATGTTTATACAAACTTTTTGAAAAATTCCATTACCAGTATATTTCTTTAATCACACTAAAGATGATTTATATTTAAATATGTGGTGTATTTTTTAGAAAAAAAATTTGAAATATAATTTGTCACTATAGATAATTATATTGCTTATAGAAAATGACTAAACATAATAGGATTTTACTGGAGTGTTCAAAAATAAATAATTATTTATTCTTTGTTTAAAAATAATTTAATGGCGATATAATTATTTTTTAAAACGTAGTCATTGAAAATGTTTATTTCAAATTTTATGATTTAATAACTTATTGAATTTCTGAACTGAAATTTATTTATAATATTTTATTTAAATCAATAAATTGTCTTTACTAGATCATTTGCAAACAATTAATTTATAAATTATATTACATATGTATATTTGAAAATAATAATTATAAATTAAATGTGATTAAAAATATTATTTTTTTGATTTTCAAAATAACATCGATAGGAATAAAAATTAACTAATCACATGCTACTTAAGATAATTTAGTTATTAGGGAAACGACAAAATATCACAATTTAATTAAAAAAAGAAAAATTATACACGTTTCTTTTTAATAAAATACGAATTTAGCTGTCACATTTGGATGACCCTATATTATATTGTATTTTATCACTTCTTTGCAAACTGATTTATTTGTTTAAAGTTTACAATTTTTATAAAAATGTATGTTGTAATGTTTGATATAATGGTTACATGTGAAATGTTTTAAAGAATATATTTCAACGGTTAGAGATATTATAAACGAGTTTACAATCATATACATAATATACTTGTGTATGTGTGTTTGTGTATAAATATATATATATATATATATATATATATATATATATATATAAAATAAATATATGTATACATGTTTATGTGAGATTTTTGTGTGTATATCATCTCGATTGACGAAAAAAAAATCGACCTAAAAAACTAATATATTCGACAATCGGCACATGACGACATCAGATTAAAAACCACGCGTCAGTATCCATTCGATGTGTCCATGTCATCTTGAACAGGATGACGTTGATGAAAAGTGTACCGCCTTGGATTTTGCTCCATTTCTGGTACAAATAATGCTACTGACCACACCTGTCGCTTTATTCTCGCATATGCGTTTGTCCACAACAAGAATAGATAGACATGTGTCGAGTATTATTACTTGCGAACGTTAACGTCATAAACAGTATTGCGATCGACGACTGTCTCTGAAGCCGCCAATCGACGACATGTTTGTGGCATCTCATGGTAAACTTGGGTATACCATGTCCATCTGTCAGTCAATCACACACACACACAAAGAAATATATATATATATATATATATATATATATAATTATCCGTGAGTAATCTACTAAGGATATAATGAGGGTCGAAGTAATGATAAAAGGATATATTCGTAGTTATTTTCTGAAATCAATTATAAATAATCTAGAATATGACACATTCTTTATACAAATGCCTTTGATACATTTTTTCTAATTGAATAATATTTCTTATGATTTCTAACATTATATATATATATATATATATATATATATATATTGAACAGGATATTCGTGAAAAAAATAAAATACTGTATTAATATTCAGTTTAGTTTCTTAAAAATGTTTAAATATACAAAATCTTTTTTAAAAAATAGACGAAAGTTGTTTTTCGTTTTATAAAAAAATAGTACTAATTCAATTTTTGTTTTTAGTACACATTTTTTTAACAGTTTTCTTCCAATACATTATTTTTTAAATCATATTTAAATTGTATAGAAATTTTTTTTCTATCGCACATATTTTTACAAAATTTTTGAATATTATTACAATATTATCAGATATAAATATTGTTTTGTTATTTTTGTACTTATATTTTATTTATTTGATTTAAAGATTTAATTTCTATAATTATCCTTGTATTACATAATTAAAAATTACTATTTTTCTATTATAAAATTATTTATTTACATAGTAATATTATTATTTCCTAATTAATATTATATTTTTCTTTCACTTTTATGTAAACATCAAAAATCAATTCGATACTATTTTCAATTTAAGGAACAAAATGGATAAATATACAAAATGCATTTATATTATTTAATTAATAAAATATCCTCCAATAAAACATGAATTCTTTCTACACGTTTTTTTCATATTTCACTGTTAAAACATTTAATAATATTTATAGTCATAATTATAATTCAAAACCGTGTAAATCGTTTTTCATTGAAAACACGTTTATAAAAGTAAACAAAATATTACATTTGTAAGCCATAAAATTCTTAATAGAGTACTTATAATTCAGTGATAATTGCCTTTTTTCATATTTAATGATATGTAAGCATCAAATGCTTTTGTTAATGTGGGATTCAAAAAAAGTTAAATTTTTAAATAGGAAACATCTAAATCAAAACATAAACAATTAATTCGCTTGCAAAATGACGTACAGATATATCTAAAGAAATATACGGTTAATTTATAAATAAATTTATACATCAAATTTAATCTTTGTGACGGTCATAAATTTTAAAACAAATCTTTTATGAGACATTAAACATGAGCATTAGTTTTTTATTTTTATATTGTATTTACTTACGTAGCGAATTTTCGTTATATATATATATATATATATATATATATATATATATATATATATATATTCACGTACATATATCGTGTGTATACATCAGAAAAATATCGCTGTCATTAAAATGTTAAGGCCATTTTCATCCCACTTGTCACACCAACACGTGACAACCTGCCACGCCACATTGTTGGATCGTCCTTTAGTTCGTTTATTTAATTCGATACAATTACATAAATGAATATTTTTTATACATAGGTCGATGTTAAAATATGACGTATATATATATATATATATATATATATATATATATATATATAATATTTTAATAACGTCTATTGAATTATTGTTATATTTTCATTAAGAAATAATAATAAAAATTATGAAATAGTGAAATCTACAATGCAAACATCTTGTTATTAAAAAATACCACATGGTGTTTGACTGATTGGATATGAGTTTGAATAAAGCTTTTATTTCCTATATATATATATATATATATATATATATATATATATATATATATATATACAATCTTATTTTTAAATTTTAGAGGACATTTTTTCTGAATATAATATTTTTAGAATCAAATCGATTTTTTTTTAAATATGATTTATCATCTTAGATATTTTGACTTAGTTTGACATAAATGGAACTTTGATTGAATATTAATTTTATGTACGAATATGTATAATATACTACAATTTCGTATATGTAAATTTTATTAACTATAACATTAAACTTTTGATAGTTGGTTTTCATTGAAACGAGTTTAAACAAAAAAGGAGTTGTCCTTGTAAAATCTAATATTGAAATTTTGAAAAAAGTTATTTAAACTATTATAATGTTTTGTTGTAATGAAATTAGGTCAGATCACTAACCTTTTCATTTTATAGTAAACGAATGTCAAAGAAAAAATCTTTTCAAGTACTTTACGGAATTTGATTAAGCATTGATGATATAATATTATTTTTATTATATGAAAATATGATATTTAAAGGTCATGAACTAATAACATTTTTTTTATAATATTATATAATTAATTCCTCGCAAAATTTGTTAGTTATTTCTAAAATGTGCGTGTTTAAGTGTGTAGTTGTCATTGACTTATGATATACGTGCCTACGAATTTTCTATAGAAAGTATTTAGTTAGATATATTAGTCATATGATTTATTAATTTTTTATTATATCTAAATGAAGTTCCATAATTTTTCATAAAGTTAACCATCCAGTAACTTAATTTACGAGAATATATTACCATTAAAAATACATTATAATTTTTATGTGTCATCGTTTAAGTTAAGAATTATTATTGTCATTAATGAATAATTTCAAACTATAAATTTGTTATTGATGATTTTTATAATTAAATATTATCGAAAATAAAATAGAATACGTGAAATATTATCTCAATCTAGAACTTGATATTTGTAAATAAAATTAATACGTGATTATTTATTTCTGAGAAATTGTAAATATTATTTGTATTTATTTTGAAAAAAAATATTTTATAACTGAAATATTTTTTTGTATATTAAGAGATGATTAAAAATTGATATTTTTTATTATTCAAACAATATTTTGTTTCTTAATTGACTTATTGTATAAAGATTTTATTATTATGATTTCCTGTACGATAGCTGTTAAATATTTTATATAAATTTTACAATCAATTATATAAAAAATATAATTGAATTTTATTTCGAGTATCTATTTTTGTTATAGGAAAATTTTATAAGCTTTTCAATGAAGTATTGTTTGTATTTGTAAACTTTTAACATTTATAATTGGAAACAGGCTGTATATAAAATATATTTTTATTTTAAATAAATTGCTAGGATTGTTATAAATTAATAGGATAGATATTTTCTATGATCCAGTTTATAAACGACGTCTAAAAATGTTTAAGAATCCAAATAACAATTATAAATGATATGATATCATCTACACAGTTTCTGTTCGAATGCGGAAAAACAAACAAAGTAAATATTTCAATTGGCGACCATTATTTATAGATAAAGAGATAAGAATTGGCACAGATTTAATATATACAAAATGCACTTTAACTACCGTACTGCACGGACAAGGTTACAGAGGTCATATTCGTGTCGGTGAACAAAATGGTGATGACATATTGTCAGAAAGTAGAATGATACAACAATAGAAACAAAAATGTTCAATTCACTTGTCAAGATATGTATTAAACCACTTTGAATACCTGTATTGTTATATAAATTAATTTTACTGTTACTTCTTTGTAATAATAATTGAAGTTAAAAATGTTTCGCTGTTAAGAAAATGTATAACGGTTGCTTTAATTAACGTATCTGTTTTCGTTTAGGTTAAACGTGAAGGGTCAAGTTATGGATAGTTAACAATTTGGATTTAGATTCACAATACCAGATTCAACATTTTTCACAGTGATAGTCACTGAAAAATAATTATATATATATATATATATATATATATATATATATTTGTATGAATACATAATTTTTTTAATACAAATATTTTCGTGTGTAACATGATATCTGTCATTCTTACTGAAAAGTGCATGCACGAATCATAATTTACTTTTATTTCGCTACAATTCATTAATATAATAGATTTTTTGCTCTAGACGTTGATATTTGACATGAAAGTTGAAATATGTCTAGTCTCAGCCATTGTTAAAATATTTTTTTAAGTTTTTGTTGCTTTCAATTATCTAGATATTCAAAAACGTTTTGTTTATTTTATTCGAGTATATTTTTATTGCTCAAAATATATTTACATAATATTGTATTAATAGAAAGTGTGTATTTTTATCCACATAAATAGAAATTCATATTATTGTGAAACATGCTATGAAAATTGTAAATCAGTAGGGTTTATCGAAAAAATATTCGTTTGAAATGAAAATAATAACGAAAAAAATAAAATAAAATAAAATATTCAGTAAATTTCTAAAAGGTTTCATTGTTCACATTTTATATTAAAAAAAACAATTTACTTGAAATGTTAATTGAAAATATAAATATAATTGAAAGTTTTTTTTTCAAAGTCAGAGAGAATTAATAAACACAAAAAGCGTGCATTTAGGTATGCAATTTGCGTTCGTACGTCACTGATATATACAGATTTTGAAAAGCAAGTTGAGGTCATCAGCGGAAGCAGACAGTTTAATTGATTTGATGTTGATCAGCATGAATGAATCGTTCGTTAATAAAAAAATTAATCCTTTGAAGACGATGAATCATTATATTTCATTACTGTACTTACTAGTCAAATTATAATAGTAACAAGAATTTCAAGTATACAACAATCATATAAATATATAGAGACACTCAAATATTCTATTACGAATAGCACTGCAATAAAAATTTAATTGTGTAGGAATAAGATATAAATATAATAATTTTATTCTTCGATAATGATTTAGTAATAATTATTACGAATTTTATTGATACTTACTCTAACCTTTTTAGGATTGACCTCTTAATTAAAAAACGTAATAATATTGCAAGCGAATTTAAAAGAAAAACACATACATACATATACACATGTTAAAAACCTTATATATTTTATGAGATAAATAAAAAATCATTAAAAAATTAATTTTATCAATTCCTTATATGTGTAAACTTTCGAAATACTGGTTTTGTCATATTTTTTTGCGACTGATTTTGATATTTATTCCATTTTTTAATAATTGATAAAATACACAATGTTAAGGTTCCTATATAAAAAATATTGGTGTGTCTGGTTTATATTTAAGGTCTAAATTGATTAATGGTTACTTTATCTAATTCCATTAACATATTTTTGTTCTTGTAAATTTCTATATCTAAACAATTTTTTTTATTTTGTGTCTATTAAATTTTTAATTGCATTTAATAATATTTAATTTAGAAACTACTAAATATTTTTATACACTATTATATAGGATGTTTTTTTCTTTTCAATTTATCTGTTTTTTTCATTTTATTAATACTAATACAAATATATGTTATAAAAGATTCCGATCTAATATATAAAGCAATAAAAACAAACAATTTCAACTGTGTGTGTGTATTTGTAAATATATAATTAAAAAATGAAATATTAGAAAGAACGAAAGAAATTAATTTCGTTCATCTCTCTAGATTTATTTTTAAAAATATTTCGTTTAAATGAAATGTATAAAACTAAACTGACATTAAAATGGAACAAGTGCAATTTTATACTTAATAGTGTCCATCTTTAGTTTTTAGGACAACTTGAAAAGTTGTTGACATTTTTAAATTGTTTTTTCCATATTATTAAGTTTCCAAAGCTGTAAAGTATCTCGATATGCGGTGTTTAACATTACAATTAAGTTCCTTTTACATTGTCAGTCACAATTTTAATGGTTAATGAACAGATTGTGATAGTTTAACCACGTTTTAAAATACAGCACTTTCTTCTTTTCTTCATATTAATTATCTTCTTATTTCGCAAGTTATCATTTAATTATATGTGTATATATGTATGTATGGAAATTATGTTTACTTACCGTGTAAATAATCTGAAATGAGATAATAAAAGAAACAAATATCGATTGTTTAAAAATATTATTTATTATAACTTTCATTCAGGAATAAAAAATAACACAAATATTACAAAATATACAATCAAGTTATCTACATTACAAGACACCATATGTAAGGCTATTTTACACGAATAATTAATTAATCAATTTAAAAAAATATCTCAATTGGTATACAAATTCATTTCTAATGGTTGTTTTGTTTAACAATTAATTAATTCTATATACAGGTAATTTGTTAGCAAATTATACTACACGTGACTACAAGAAGGCACTTTGAGTGCTAGATAATTTTTCCTAAACATTATAATTAAGTTGGTAACCATGTTTGACTAACACAAACACCAAAAACATCGATGTAGTTCTTATGGCGCAATAGTATTAAAAAAATCCTAAATATACATTTTATTTATATTAAGTTTTATCGATAGGAACAAATTAAATTTCGATCATGGTGTTAAAATATTGTACCCAATTATCACTTTGAATTTGTTAGACAAACAATGAATAAATTAAAAGAAGAACTTTCAACGAAATGAACGAAATTTAATTTGTTTTACAAGTAACTATAAACTATCACGTGTTTTAAACACTTCTCTTATATAGAATCATAAAGCACAGTCACTAGTCGTTGCACTTTGTTATAAAAATATAATATATATCAAAATATTATTCAATATAGCAATTATTTTTTTCGCACGTTTAGATTAAGTTTGTTTCTATTATAATCTAATATAGTTGATTTATGGTGGGTTAACATCCACTTAAGTTTATTTATTTTTATAAATAACTCGTTTAAATTTTATTACAAGCGATATAAAATTATCTATTTAATAAAATTATAGTCTATCTTAGTATAGTTTAATACAAGTTTCATTCGAAGATAACACTTCTTTTAGTCAATATAAAACTTAAAGTGGACGTGTATTCCATGTAATCGCAAATAAATATCAATTTCACTAATAACGAGCGAATTATTCTCAATTATTTATATAGTGAAAAAGACATTATCTGTTTGAACAGAGATCCAAGTAATAAATAATTCACTTATTAGTTAACATATTTAATAATGGTGAAAACAGACTATGTACGTTCTATAAGCAAGTTGATTCAAGTTTTATATTAATGCTATCTATTTAATTAGTTTTTAGTAATGAAAATATTTAAATTATTTACTAAGTCTACAGTTAACTTGTACATGAATAGTGTTTTGTATTCATTTTGAACACGAGCGAATTCGTCAGTTTTGAGCAAACAAATCTTTTATTACATCGGTTTATTGCGAACATTTAAAACGTCTTATTTTTTAATTTGCGATTTCTTAAATGTCATATTTTATATTACCAAATATTTATGACATAAATTATTTGGTTCTATTGTATATCTTACACAAATCATATATCATTATATTACAATTCTTAAACTGAAATATATTTAACACATTCATTTTATTGTAATTCATATTATTATTGAAAGTAATTTGGAAAGTATTATACATACATACATACATACATATATATATATATATATATATATATATATATATATATAAATTCTTATTTTATATTCTTTGAATATTTTATACCAGTTAGTTTAAGAGGACTATATGTACCGTTTTTAAATATAAAAATATTTTACTTTTTGACACAATATTCTTTTTTAATTATGAAATCTTTTGATATTAAATACAAATATTCTGTTAATTTTTAATTCAAAAATATAATACATTCAAATCAAGTATAAATATATTAAGGAATTTGTTTTTTCTTATATAAATATCTGATTGAACAGCCTTTTTTAAGATATTTTTTGATAAAAATATTATTTATCTTGTCTTAGAATTACGATATTTTACATATTTCTTAACAATTTTAAAAAGAATGAAAACGTTATTCAATATCATTTATTAATTGAGTTTTGAAAATTGTGCTTAATTTTTTTTTAGAGATTTAGTAAAAAAATGTAAAATATTATTGAACCATTTTGTTTACAAAATACAAAGAGCCAATAATATTTTATTTGTTTCAAATAATAAAAAAATATATAATTTATAGTTAATTTTTAATAAGATTCAAATTATATATTTTAACTAGAAAATATATTACCAAGATAAATTGTATTAATACAAAAATAAAAATAATAGAATTAAAATATGAAGGAGTTTTAATAAGTAGAAATAAATATACAAGTATTTAATATTATTTCCTTTTAAAAGTTATAAAATATTTTAAATAATGAAAATATTTTTTTGTATTTCAAATTTAAATTATTTTTTTATGTTTATCGTATTTCAACTTAATTTTCACACATATTTAACATTTAAATGAAGAGTAAATATCAATCTGAATAATTAAATTAAAAGAGCTTTTCATATCCATAATTATTAAATATTTACAAAGATACATAATTTAACTTCAAAATGAATTAATATATATATATATATATATATATATATATATATATATATGCATAATACGTAATTAAAATTTTTAATTTAGATTGATTACTTTAAATTATAATTAAATATCAATAAACATGTAATACCGGATTTACTGGAATTTAATTCTATTTATTTTCCACTCAAAATTGCTATTTATTTAGTACTAAACGCGGTTGTTTTGTCAGATGTTATAAATGTTAATATATATATTTATCTAGGATCTGAATAATGAATATATAAACTGGAAAATTTATGTTTTTGAAAATGTTCTTAGATATTTCAGTTTATTGATAATTTTATACGTTAAAAAATAATTCTTTTAAAATATTTTATAACTTTTCTATTTGTTTAATTATTTAAGTAATTTGTGATTACCATTTTTTGTTTGGTTGGGTTGACTTCTTCCTGGGTTGTATCGAACCTTTAACAAAAAAAAGTGATTGAGAAATTTGAAATTTCCAAAAATAATATTAAATGTGTTAATCAAATTACGTCATTTTAATAATATATTAAAATATTTATGTATGATAAATATGTTTCTTTGAACAAAAACATTTAATCAAATGGTTTTGACCCAATAACATTTATTTTGTACAAAAAACAATTCCACCTCATTAAACATATTTTATTTATACAATATCTGTTGTAAAAATCATTCGAAGGCATACAGTGGATCGTACGCCCGAGTAGGTGTTGCTTCATAGCCAGAGCCTAATTTTCTCTAAACCTGATTTCGTGCCCTTTTTGAAAATATGTCAATCAGTTTACATGCCAAGATATATAATTACTTGCATATACGTTTCGCTGTGCGTGTGTTAATCTTTTATTTCGATAAGGTCATCTGTCTCATCCATTATTGCACCATATTGTTCCAGTTCTCTTACATAAAACATACCTCGGTTACACTAAAGGCCACTACCCAATGTATTTAATGCATAGAGAACTGATTATTAACATTGTACGATTTTTTCCAGTAATTTATTTGTATTAATAAATAATTGCATACTAAATCTTTATGACATGTATTCATAAGTTCATTATGTTTCTATGTACGTTAACATTTTATTTTAAGTCGAGAAGAGTAACGAAGTATTTTATTCATTCAGAGATTTCAATTTGAGATACGACGTTTTATTATCCCACACATATGTTGAATTAGAAGTAAACTAATTGAATAGACTTATTAATGTTATATTTAGATTATATTTTTTTACAATAAAAGATGTTTTAAATTTATTAACTTCTTCATATTTGTTCATATTATCAAATATTTAAAATCTACAACATACACAATGCTATTTCTACTTAGTACAATTATATTTATGCAAATACAAATCCACTCCCACATATATATATATATATGTGTGTGTGTGTGTGTGTGTGTAAGTACGTATATTATAAAAAAATATAAAAATTAAAGAAAACACAATTAAATAAAATATATAGTTTTTTAATGGATATCGATGAAATTTAATTGACTAAAATTTTAATACTAATAGATTTATTAAAAAATTAAAATATGTAAAATAAAAATATTTCAACTCTAAGTTTAAGAATAAAAATTAAACTTATTTATTTGCAAATTACAAGATATAATTTTCTAAACTTCTAATTAATAATCAAATTGATTATTTCTTAACGTACTTTTTTTTATTTAAAGTGTAAAAAAACCTAGATCATCAATTAACTGTTATAACAGTACACATTTTTTTCTAAAGAAGAAACATAGTTGAAAAATATATTTTTAGATCGTGTATAAAAGTTCTAAATACTAAATTTTCAATTATAAGTTCAGTTTGATATGGAATTTAAATTGCATAGAACATTTACTAATATTTGAAATAAATGGCAATTATTAAAAATAATTAAAGTCGTTAAATATTTCAACTCTCTTATAATAAACATAAAATGTTCAAACCGGTACATGACAATAAATTTAAGTAAAAATAAATTGTTTCAGTGAATATTAAAATGAACTGAAATATTTTAATGTTCCGAAAAACAACACTTATTACTTAGGATGTATAAAATATTAAAGTGAAAGTCGTACATTCATATATTCATATATATATATATATATATATATATATATATAAACTCGTGGTGAATCCTAGCACAAAGCTGAAGGACCGGTTATAGCACGACCACGCCCGGCCCGCAGGCCCCTTCACCGTTTTTCTGAGCATGCAGATCCATTGCTAGTTGCTGCTGACTTGCGACATTTATTACACGATCAATCATTTACATTTTATTGATAATTTATATTTTCATATTGAATTTGTAATAGCGGATATAGTACTTATATATATATATATATATATATATATATATATATATATATATATATATATAACCACTAATAATTTATTACAGTTAGTTTAACAACGTAAATAAAGTCTACAAGAAAATATTGTATTCATAACAAGAAAAATGATATTGTTTGCTTTAATTATTTATATATATATATATATATATATATATATATATATATATGTGTGTGTGTGTGTGTGTGTGTGTGTGTGTGTGTACACATATGTATGCCTATGAGCAAATATTTAATTAATATTGTTCAATTCTTAATTTATTTCCAACTGTAATTCTAAACAATATATAAGAATTATATATAACAATAGAAATGAATAAAACTAAATTAACTGATTCTTTTTTCTAAAAAAATAAAAAGATATTCTTCCTTGATTATTAGTGTTTAGTTATTTGTATTATTAAAAAATAACTATTTTTTAAATTTATATATATATATATATATATTATCTACTAGAATTTTCTATCTATCTATTTATGTTAAAGTAGCTTTTGACAGCTGGCATTGAGTTACTGATGTTGTATTTTCCATAATCGGTTTAGGAATTTGAAACATCTTCAGATAGCTTGATATTCTTAACATCAATTGATTTAAAAATAGGACAAGTATTAAAACTGATCATAGAGAGAACATGATCAATGATCTAATGATAATCGTACATATTTATATCTTTCTCAATTGTTCTCTTTAATAATCTTTTATTATTTATATAAAATAAGAAATAACATTTATTATTTTTTCAGTTATTAAAATTTTAATAAACGAAAATAACAATTGTAGTCTTTAAGAAATAAATATTAACATTCAATTTGTAATAAACAGAATAGAAATAATATCAAAAAAACCCTCAAAAACAAGAAAGTAATAATGATTGAAAAAATATTTATTAATAAATTCATATGAAGGTTAAAGCAATGTATTTTTTTAAATAGTCCCAAAACCATTTAAAAAATTGAGTAATACATAAACGATTCTTGTTATAATAACAATGAACTAAGATAATAAATCTGATATAATTATAGGTCTGTATATAAGTTTGTCAATTTGATTTCATATAATCACTGGTTTATATAATATTCTTCCAAGAAATATTTCTTAGTGGTTAAAAAAGCACAATACTGTCAATTGAAATATTATTATTTCGCAAATATCACATACTTGACCACACATTTATTCATTTATATATATATATAACAAATCATGTAAAAGTTTTACTTTCAGTATTTACCATAATTTATCAATTTTATATATATATATATGCGTGCATTGAAACATTGCAATTGAGCGTAAAATGCAAATTTTCACATAATTAAATTGCGAAACGAGAAAATAAGGAAGTAAAACCAAACCTGTGCACCGATTAAAGCGTATAAAAAAATCCACTCTCGCTATCAAAAACGGCAATGACTTCAATGATATAGATTTTTTTGTCACATATTGTGCAGCATAACGAAGTAGAGATGTTGACAAGACATGCTTATTAAATAGATACACTGTACAATCTCCTTGGACACGTCTACCAGTTTATTGATACAAATAGCTAAAGTGGCCAAGCCCTGCCTTTAGGGTTAAAAGTGAGTGTCCACTCAATGTTGACTGTTGGCAAGACGAACAAAACAGAAGGTCAAACGAGCTAATATCTCTCTGACTTGTTTGTTGTCGGTAAAGTAGGCCAATGTTGATGAAGGTACATCATTGTAATTATATTTGAGTTGATCTGATAACATGAACAGTAAAGTATATTGCAACACAAATGAAACGTTGCCAAAAATAAATGAATCGTTAATTGCTATTTGATTGTTGGTGATTGATTTACGGTTATCAATGTTAATTTAATAATAGATCTAAATATTTGTTTGACTTTACTTAGAAGGAAAAGATGAACGTGCTTTTACAAAGATATATTCTATCTACAAATAAATATTAATAATGGTATTAAAATAAATGTTACATTGAAATGACATGTTTTTCTATTTATTTTTATATAAACACACATTTCAAGCAATTCACTTATTTATTTGTAGAGGTTTTTTGCTCTCTCCACAAACATCGGAAAACCCAAGATGAATATATGTTTCAATTTTGTTCTTTATATTATAATTAAAAAAAAGCTTCAGTAATTTATAGTTTATTTATGTGAAAGTACTTATAAAACATTTACACTTCTAAATACAATCTGTTTTGTTATATCGAAAAAGAAACATTTGTTAATGGTCGTATTTTTAAAGAAATAAGTTATTAACACGTTTTGAGATGCGTTGTAGATACATTTATTTATATATTGAACAAGTATTTTAGGAACTGTAATTTTTTTTCAATATAATAATTTCGATTTTAGTATGTATAAAAATTGATATAAAAGTATTATATTTTTATTCTTTAACATATTTTGAAATATTAATGTTTGTATTATAAAAAATTATGATTATATATATATATATATATATATATATATATATATATAATAGATAATAAAAGTAATATTTTTAAATATTAACTGTTTTCAATATTTTTATGTTCTCTAATAATCGATCAACAATTACAAAATTTTTAATGTGAAGAATAAATACATTTTTTCATTAAACATGATTATTTTTTCTTTCTAAATGGTTTACTTATAGTGAAAATATTTCATATTAAAACTTTCAATTCCTGATGGTGTAAACAATTTGAAAAAATAACATTTTTTTTACTAATGATTTTTTAATATATTGTACTACTTTTTGATTAAAAATAATAAATCAGTATGAACAATATGTTAGTTTATTTTAAACTGAATATTTTTAAAAATTAAATGATTGTTTATTTAAAAATATTTTTTTTAAATAATCAGGTTATTACAAAGTAATAGATAGGAAGATATTAAATTAAATTTATATATAAATATAATTAAAATAATAACAGAAATTATATTTGAAAATATTTTTTATATAAAAAATATTGTTGATGTTACTTAGTGTGTTTTTATATATAAGAACACAACATTTTTAAAAATAATACAACTTAGGAACTATATTAATCTTTATTTGATTTATATTTGAATAATTAATTAATTTTTTATTTCAATTATAAAATATTTGAAGAAAATCGTAATATTGACAAAATTATTTCAGAAAACTAAATAATAAAAAATATAAAAATGAATATATTAAAATTGTGTTATAAATTGATGTTATTAGGGATATGTAAATTAGATAAATACTTAAATTCAAAACCAATTAATAAAATTATAATAAATTTATTAACAAACAATAAATTAATAACGTTAGTGGAAAATTAAAAGCTTTTAATTGATTTCATGGTGCTTTTATTGAAATATTTCGCATATATTTTGTGTATCCATCTATCTGTCTTCACTCATACACATTATATATATATATATATATATATATATATATATATATATATAAACATATAATTTTATGTGTATTAAAAATTAATATTAAGTATATAGAATGTATTTATTCAAAACACACCTCTTAACAGTAAACTATTTCTATTACAGTTACTCTCTACAAATTTTTTAATTAAAGACATGATAAAAATATACAAAAATCTATTAACACGCCTTCTGCATCTTATATAATTATAAATATATTTTGTAACGATCGTTTAAAATAGTCCCACTGTGAAGTTACACAATTTATAAAACGAGTACGTTAGTCATCATCAATCGTTGTATGCACTAAATTCACAAGTAATTTTCTTTCTGATACCATCATCGTTCATAACTTTCAATTCTCTATTGCAAATCATGCAATTTATTAGGTTTCTATCCAGTGATTTGTAAATTATCGGTATATATGTGTATATAATCATTTTTTTAATAAACAAGCTTCGTAGCCCATTTTATTTATATGTTGTGTTTTCAACCTTGATTACAATTTATATTAATATTTTTTATTATCTATTTATAAACCGTTCTCGTTCATTTTGGTAAATTTGTATTTTATTTTTTTCATAACAAATAATATAATTTAAAATTATAATTCAATATTAATCAATTACTTTTTTTTTTAAAAAAAAGCAACATGAGTAAAATAAATTTCCTATAAACATATTGAAAATGTATATTTTTATGTACTTGTAGAAATTATATATATTTACAAACCGACTGGTAGTATTTAGCATCATTGTTTATCATGAGGGAGAAATGTATTCGAATCCCAGTCGGAGATATAGGATAGTTAGGGCTCTTTAGCTTTTAGTAAAGACAACCTGTTTAAAATAGTAAACTCTGAAATAAAAATCCTCACCAATTCACTTGGTCAGAGTGATGAGTATGGCCAAATACCAACAAATGATAATTTTATTAAGGTTTTCACTCAGCAGTGAATTGATATAAACTGATATGATGCTATTTACTACTTATTACTTTTCAATTAAATAGTGTATAAAAAACATTTATTAAAACAATTTATCAAGTAAATGAGGCATGAATATCTATAGAATTTATATAAAAAATTTGAATATTAAAAAGTAGTGAAATAATAATTTAAGTAAAATAATTAAAAAGATAAAATAATGTAGATAATTTAAATACACTCAATACTTTTCTTTCTTTTTACACACACAAATGTATATATGTATATAGTGGCAATATAAAAAGGTACATCAACTAAGACGAATTTGTTTTTTTATTTATAACCCATGATGGTTATTTATGACAGTATTGTGTGTGTATTTTTTATATAAATTAATATAATGCTTATTAACATATGTTTTCTTTTTATACATTCCATAGTAGCATTATTTGTAAAGCATTATAAATCCTATGAATATATATATATATATATATATATATATATATATATATATATATATATATATATATATATATATATATATATATATATATATATATATATATATAGTGTTATATATAATGCATATAATAAAAAAAATTATGTATCAATAAATTTAAAATAATTATGCAAATAGTGTGTTCTGCTTAGCATCTGTACGCAATAAATCTCAACTGAATAGCTATTGTATACATATGTCATCTTTTTTTATAATAAAATATAAATATAGAGTCACATCGTAAAGAATTGCAAGTGATTCTTGCCAATGTCAAAAAGCAAATGAGTTCGCACCTTGATCTGCTATTGAAGTCACCGTTGTAGGCCAATGGTAACTCCTCACTTGACCGAGAAAATCATCGTTACTTGTTGTTTTTTTTTATTAAATTAACACGTAATAAATGATGATGCACGGATTGTTGATATTTACTTATTTAGTATGAAATGATTATTTTAAATGCGTTTAACTTCACTTTCAGTATATTAAAAGTAAACGAATCAATTATCCATAATTAGTTATATATTTCATAACATTTAATAGTTAAAACGTAATTAAACTGTCATAAATTCAAGATATTTTATGATTCTCACTAGTGTTATAAGTTGTTAGATATTAAAAATAATATTAATATTAAAAAATCAGTCTGAATGCGTTAATTGGTAATTTCCGAAAGTATTTAAATCTAACCAATTATTTGTAAAATTATTACCGTTAGTTTTAAAAAACTTTCAGTGGAACTATTTTATTAATAACTCTACTTTCGATACTTTTTTATCAAAAATATTATACAAGTAATAATAATATCTTTTCTAAAGAAAGTAAATTTAATGGAAGTGTGTAAAATAGTGTTTTACAAATTCATCAATGAAGGAAATAATCAACAGTTTGATTAGTTGTTACTTTTATATTTTACAACGTGCAAAACATTTTTGGAATTTATATTTATATAATACTTAAATAAATGGGGTTCCTTTAGTGATCTCATTTAAATATCATTCATCTTTTTATTATAAACTAATATCAAAAATTTTCCTTTCAATTAAATAAATATTCGATTTTTATATCAATTAAAAACTATAATTTTAAGAATTTTCCTCTTTGTTATAAGAAAAAATATAAACAAGTATATTTCTTTGTAATCATATGTAATAATTAGTAGGAAGTAATTGATATCTTCCTCGTTTTTAATATATACACTTTCCTGTTTTGAAATAAACAAAACATATTTTATTTTTAATATTTTGATTATTAAATCATCAATAAAATAATTGGTTTTGTTATGCAAATATTTTGGGGTTTTCTTATAATGATCTAATTGATTAAGCATTTTACTTTTTATGTTGTTATTAATAATTTAAATCAAGTTTCTTTTTTATCAGTAAAATATTATTTCCTTATTTGAAATAGAATTTATAATCTAAATATTTTTATTTAATTATTGTAATAAAATTCTAATTTATATTAAACATATATTTTTCAACAAATGGCAATTTATTTATAATTACATTTTATATTTTTTTGGTTAATGAAAGTATTTATAATGTAATTATTGTTATATTTATATTTTATACTATAATAAAAGAAATAACATAAATGATATCTAGTGATTCACTTGAAATAGGAACTTTCATCGTATTTTCTTGTAAAAACTAAGGAAGTGATTGTCTTGAATATTTAAAATGAGTTTATTAGTTTTTACAATAACTCGAAAACATCAATGGAAATAAATATAAAATGTTAATATTTTTATAATTATTTAACAAAACATAATCATAGTTATTTAAATAAATATTTTTTTAAAAAATTAAGAATATATCTAACTTTTCAATCTCATTTAGGCCACTCTATACAATAAATGACATAGATTTTTCAAAAACTTATTAAATTTTTTGTTGATTATTTTGTTATATATGAAAAATTATATTTTTAATATATAAAAATATGAGCATTACAAAAAAAAATAATGAAAGAATATATCATGTAAATATAAGTACAAATTAATCTTTTATATATTGTATTGAAAGGTTTAAATATCTTAGCTCATAAACATTTTTTTCGACCAAAGTGCGTATGCGTTGGTGGTATGAATGAGTCTGTGTGTGTTCGTTTATTAAGTAAAAATCCATCACAGTTATTTATACATATAATCATTCATAGTAAAAGAATCATCGGAGCGTGACAAATTCACAAAGAAGAATGATATTAAATTAAAAACGAAAAAGAGAAAAAAGAATCCGTTTATAAAACTGGTCTCTCTAGTGGACTGTTTACAGCCTACAGTCAATAACAATGAGTATGTGTATCTGTAACAATTTGCTGACAAGGCGGAGAAAGTGGTACCGTTTGTCTGTGATGTGCGCGGGTTTGAAGCCGCGAGCCTTTTATGGTTCATCGAGGCTGCCGAACCAGCGGGGCGGCTACGTTCCATCGCTCAAAGATAAATTGATTACTACTTTGCAGTTATCTATTCGTGTTTTGTACAGATACGATATTGATTTTGGACGGTGTCTTTTTAGTCTAGTGACAATGTGCAAAGTCATGCGAAGATCACATTGAATTATGATCGAGTTTATTGGTTTAACGGTTGTGTCAGATGATTTTCATAATTAAGATATGACATATACATGTCTGATTATTTTTATATTTTTTTAGATAATTTTTAATCTAATAAATTTATATAAATATTTTCTAACTAATATCCACGATCTTAACAATTCTTTATTTTCCAGTTCTTCCAAGATAATATTTAATTTTAATCAATTTTCAATAAATGTTCAAACATAAACAATGATTTTTCTAAATACTGAAAAATTCTAAATTCATATTTATTTTAAACTCTGATTCAAGTCTATAATTAGCTTATCAATTTATCATATATGAATATTTCATTGTATATTTTAAACAGATTTGAAGATTTTCCAAATCCATAATTAAAACAAATATATTTTTATTTCCCAAAAAAATTTCCTAGTGAAAGATGTGAACGTTTTAAAAATGAAGAGATAGTCATAGCTGAGTGACTAGTTCGTCGAGCGGATACCTTGAAGTTTTTTTTTTACTAAACATAGTCAGTAGAGAGAAACTTCAAGGTATCCAGAAAGATAAATCAATAAAGAATTGCCATAAAAATAGCATCACGTCGCATGGTCGAGAATAAAAAAATCTTTAATTCTTTGTAGTTACGTTATAATTTATCAAGATCGAAGTTAATTATTATTTTTTATTATTAAGAAGATAGTTGTGTCGTAACGAAATATATTTATATCATTTATATTTTCAATCTAGTTTCGAAATTAAGATATTAGTTCATATTTTCCTCACCTTGGTTATTCCACATATATATATATATATAATTTCAGTTCATGAAATTAATATTTATTTGATACATTTTAATTCAATGTACTTCATAAAGAAGTCCAAATGTAATTATTCTAAATTAAAAAAACTATTGCTTAAAACTTTAAAAGATAACCGGTTTTTGATCAATTTAAATACTATTTTTTGTAAAAGATGTTAGTAATATAGTTACAGATTTAAAATAGCAATTCATTGATTAATAAAAATTTGTCATCGTCATTTTTTATGGAGAGGATTTAAGAAAAAAGAGTTATTAGTTAAAGCTTACACATGCTGTCACGAACTAAAATTCTAATGACAAATACCTAATCAATGATAAATGTCTAGAAACATATTTAATCTTCATTTTATGGTAATTTTTGAGGTAGAAATAAATGAATGGGTCAATTCTGAATTTTAATACTGGGTTCTTTAAAGTATTCATACATTATAATTGATTGAAGATTTGGGATTTGCATTATATATATATATATATATATATATATATATTAAGGTATATGTAATATATAAAAATTCAAAATAAAATATCTTGTCGAAAATAAATCTTGCAAGCCATCCATATCTTTTCATTATAGTATTATAAAATGTAAAAATTCCAATTAATCTATTGACTGTTATAAATCGATTGCTACTGGAGAAATATATTCACGAGCAAATTAATTAAAATAGTACGTACATATTTAAGTGTGTATATGTACGTAAAAATGGATTACAAACTTTCATTGCCATTTTGTTTGTGTCAATTAATTTCAACATTCTTTAATTTCATTAATTTAATACGTATAACAACACGACATTTTGATTAAATTCTGTGTATCAATCATAAACCAAATGTATTTATGTATAAAATATATAAATAAATACACACATATATACTAATATATTTATATAAGTTAGTAGTCAATTCTTATTAAAAAAATAATAATAATTTCAAATTTTAATGTTTTAGTAACAAAAATTTTAAAATATTTAATAGTTATTAATCAAGAAAGTGTAATTAAAAATTTCATTTAAATATCTTAACTAGAATAAACCATGATCTAAAATGCAAGGTATATAAATTAAATAAATTGTATGCAAATTTTATACTGAAAATAAATTATTTCAGACTGGATGTTAAATCAAACAGTAAGAAGTTTCGCCAAGAATACAGTCATTAATACGTCTTAAATATTCAAAATAATTTATTGACAGTTACAAATCTACTGTAGAAACATCTTTATTAATGACGTATACATAAGATATATATATATATATATATATATATGTGTGTGTGTGTGTGTGTGTGTGTGTGTGTTTGTGTGTATGTAAACTAATTTCAAACTTTCATTGCCATGTTTTTTGTACAGCACTCAATTAATATCAACATTAATTATTTTCATTAATTTGTTTTTAATGGTCGTGTCTCGTCAAACTGATATTAATTATTCATTTTTGACATCTCTCTTTTTATCACCCACACTTACTTGTTGCAATTGTGGTACAGATTTCCTAAATGCAGTTAACTTTTCCAATTTAATTGATTTAGAAATTTTGCTAGCCAGACTCCTTCAGATTTAATGTATGTTATGTAATATTTTTACTGAACTAAATTTTATATACATTTAATGTAGTGTTTATATGAAAATTTTGTAGTCTTAAAATATTTTATATGTATATATATTAAATTATATACTTTTTTGAACAACGTAATATACAAATAATATTTTTTAATAAGTACTTATTTGTATTTTATAAGAAATTACATTTTTTAATTGTAAAATATTTTTTATTTCATATGCTAATATTTTTGATCAATAAAATATAATAAAGAGAAGTTGAGATTTTAATTTATATATGTATATATATAATATATATAGAAAAAAATACCACATTGAAAAAAGTCAAGATTGTTTAATTTCTTAATGAATCATTTAAAGTAATAACATTTTACATTTCATAAAAGCAAACATCTTGTATTATCTTTATCTGTATTGGTTAAAATATCTTCACATGTTCTCAAAATCAATAAGATACCCAAATTAGAACAAGTGTTTGAAACTATTTTATATAATGTAATTACTTAACAATTGTTGTTTTAAAATCGGTACTATAGATAAATGACTTATTAAAAATTATATATTTGATGTAATTATTTCATTATAACAAAGAAAAGTGAATATTTGATTTAAACTCACTTAAATCATTTTAAACAAATGTTTTATTTCAAAACTAACTGTATCGTTTAAATTTTTTTTACCTTATATTTTATTTCTAGATACCATATATTGCAGTATCAAAAAAGTTTTGAAATTGAATAATGATTCAGTCGATGATAGATATAAGAATAAAAAAAATAATTCTCTTATTGACTAACGTAAATGTTGAATGTAATTGATTAATATACGCTTATATAAAGTATATATATATATATATATATATATATATATATATATATATATATATATACTTTGAAGATTATGTTAATGAGGTGTAAATTATTTAAATATTGAATATAAGTCGTTTAGTTTTTAATTGGTGAAAAATGACTCATTTGACGTTTGAGATTAAAAATGTGATTTAGTTGACATCATGTAATATATATTCATATATATGGAATATATATATATATATATATATATATATAAAAGGAATTTAAATCTCCTTTTTATACAAGTGAATGTGCATGAAAATGATTTAATATTAAAATGAATAATCTGGAACATTTACTACTACGTACATTTTCTGATTTATTTTTATTTAAAAACGTGTTATTTGTATACTGGTATTGAGTGAACCATTAAATTACTTTAAATTGTAAGACTGATAAATCTGTCAAAATAAACTGTATTCTACAAGCAAGGTAATTTGAGAAAATATTCTCACATGTATATTTGTAATTGGAAGGAAATGTATTTTTTTAATTTTTTATGGATATGTATTTATGTGTATACTTTGTATAAGTATTAAGTATATTTTTAATTCGTGAGGAAAAAAGACCTCACAAGAATATAAAGTAAAATTCAAATTTAAGTACTAGTTTATATGAAATGGAACTAACGGAAGTAGAAAAAAATGGAAAGAAATTAATTTATAATTATAGAATAAAAAAAGGTAGAACGATAGAATTAGAAACCATATAATGAAATGTGTTGTGTATTTTTAAAAAAAATATGCATATGTTTGAAGAAAACTATGGACAGCAATGTACGTTGAAAACAGATCATCTTGTGTTTTAGATGGTAACATCGATTAAAACACATATATTAATAAATAAAAAAGTCGACAGAAAAAACATTAGACGAAAAAACGATATCTGGATCATTGCTAGAGAATATGAAATCACTGAATGCGGAAGTGTGATGTTAAAAGCAGATTAGTGGAGACTAATTGAATCGCTTTGACGCGCTGCTCAAAATGTAACTGAAAAGCTTAATCGGTGACAGCCCGGCCTACGGGAAGAGAAATTCGTATATTGGATGAAAAAAATCCATTTTAAACGCAACACCTTATTAGGATTGATGTCGATAACCTTTTTCAAAGACTGCACACACAGTGTTACAGTTTTGTCCAATCACAAAATTGACCCTTTCACTGGACAATCATTTTTTTGTAAACGTTACTGTGGTCATTTAAATACTAGTTTGGTCATTATTATTTAGTTGACATAATAGATATTGCTTATGACGAATATAATTATGTGTATATACAATTATATACTCACATTTATACATAAATAATTATCAATAGACAATTTATATTTTTTAATAATTTAAAACAATAGTAGGAAAAAATGAATAGTATTTTATTATGTGATATATATATATATATATATATATATATATATATTTGTGTGTGTGTATAACTATGTATTATAACGATTAAAACTTTTAAATATATTGTTCGTAGTAAAAATATTTTATTATTGTTTGTAAGATTTATGTGATATGCAATAATTATCCAAAAGTTGCTAATCGAGTTCTGATTATATAATTGCTGAAGGTTAGTAAAATTTAAGCAACAAACAATTAGATTACTGATTTTAGTATAGCGCCTGAGGTTCGATTGGCGCCTGATTTTATTTTATTGGTTCGTTTTGTACACATATTTTTTTTTGATGAATCGGAAATACCATTTAATATTTTTTTTTATTTATAAAATATTCACGGTACATTCGAAACAAGTTTAATGTCACACTGGACAAATTTTACTCATTAATTATCTTTGAAAATAATATTTCAGTCACGTTCAACTACATGCAGCAATTAATACACACATTTGTTGGATATATATATATATATATATATATATATATATATATATATATATATTAAATTGTTAACTAATAAGTCATTAGTTCAAATTTAATTATTTGTTTCTCTTATTGAAATTGTAAAACTGAAAGTATTTATTTTGATTCGTTTTCAATTTCTGGTTTATATTTAGTATGAGTAATTATTGATGTTTATCATTTTTAAAAGTGGATAATGTAATTCAATTTAATATAAACTGTTGATAAATTAATATTATTAACATATTTATTTTGTATAATTTATTATTTTTTACGTTAAAAAATGTGGAAGTTTTATTACATGAATTAAAATAAATGACAAGAATTATGTGATTATATAAAAAAATATTACATTAAGTAATTATTTTTTTTATGATTCGTATTAAAATTCCCACTAAAACAGTTATTTTGGTATAAATTGCTTTACACATCTTCTTAAGAAATATATAAAATCATCATCGTTTTTCCAAGCAATAAAAATTCGAATAACCTTTTTTTAATTTTCTAGACAGATATTTGTGGTAATATTGAAATAATATTTTAATTTTTATGAAAAAAAGGGATCAAAAATTTTATATTTTATAAAGATTAAAATATGTAAAAATATTTAAACGAACAATAAAATATCTATAAACGGATTTTATTTGATTTCTAAAAGTTTTGAATTTTATTTTATAATTATTATAAATTTGATTAAATCAATTATCATGTTTGTATAATATAATTTTTTTTTTAGATAAGAACATGAAAATAATTTGATTTTATAATGAAATATTTTGTAATTATTAATATTTATAAAAGATAGAAGTAATCAAGAAAATTAAAATCTAAAAATTGTTTGTTCAATATGTTTAAGAATTTTTATCATAGTTTATGCATTTTATACCCCTGACATTATTTATGCATATATATATATATATATATATATATATATATATATATATATATAATATAAATATATACAGTAGACAACATTTCTAATTTCATGTTCCTCTGAATGCATTGTTTCAATTTGCAAAAATCATTTCACCAAAATAGTACGGACTAATATAAATAAATTAATAATGATGTAGAACAATGAAGACGGTGGCGACATTTTCTTTATTAATATTTATTTGTGCACCTTTTGCAATACATAACAGACACACTACGTGCATGTTAAAAAATATTTATATAAGTTGAACCCACGCTCGCTTGTAAACTGTATCAGCAAACAACATACCCACATCTTTTTGCATGTTTGTGGCCGTCACAGACACGTAATTAGTCAAATTTTAATCTGTAGAATCGTTGTGTCGCTCCGTTTTTATCCGCGTTTGCATTTCAACGATATTCATTTCATTAATATTTTTGTAAACGTATCATTAAGATATGTTTCATGATGAAATAATTATTCCGTTTAGAATTTTTAAAGGAAAATCTGTTACAAGGTGCTATAAGCTATTATACACACACGTATATACTTATATATATATATATATATATATATATATATATATATATCCAAGAATGAAGTTTATTATACGAAAAAATATGATATTATATTTTATAGAAGATTAAAGAAAATTATTATTCGACAAAAAATATATCATATGTATATATTGAATCATAATGAGTCAATAATGAAATCGTAGATTTTGGATTATGTCAGTGTTTTCTTGAAAAAGGAATCAAATAATATTTAACATACATATAACTCATAACAGAACGCATTAAAATACATTTATGAGAGTATAAATGTTAAATATTCAAATTAGCATTCCAGATTATCTCGTTTCAAGTTTTATATATATATATATATATATAAAATTGCGGACCTGCATGAATAAATACGCGTGTCCTCTGTATAGTTGTCCACTTATCTTAACTAGTTATCAATTGGCATTTCTTTAATGAGTTACCTCTCTTCGTTAACTTGCACGCGGAAAATAATTCGAAAGTCATTGGAAAGTGAGATGAAAATTAATCTAAATAGAAAAAAAATCTTATCACAAGTTGTATAAAGTATACATACACACACACACATACACAAATATATATATATGTTTAAAAATAAATTGAAAAAGCCGCAATAAGTGGGCGTATACGATGTTACACTTAACTTTAATAAATGAGGATTTAAAGTAAATATTTACATTAATTAAACCTTCGCTTGTATCGTATACTTAATCTGATTTATATATTTTTCAAGTTAATCAATACTTAAATCATATAACAGTTGTATAGAACTTGGATTTATTCGTACATTGACATACACACACATACATACATATATATATATATATATATATATATATATATATATATATATGTATATATATAATGTGTTTATAAACAAACATAAAATTAAGTAATAAAAAGTATAATAAAAATTGGCGATTTCATTAAAACTGGGAAATGTTAACTGTTTGATAAAAAGGAAGACCGCTTTATATAAATCAGACCAATTGGGAACAACATGTGGTCAAATCAGACCGGATAATAATTATGAATAAATATATAGTGAACATGAACCCAGTGTCCGTGGCGAATTGTAATGTGTTTTAAATGTTGTACTTTGCACTTCATCAGTTTATTCGAATAACATATATTTATTTTAATTTTTAGTGATTGTTTAGCGAAATTTTATTACCTTTTTACACGCATATATATATATATATATATATATATATATATGCTGGAATCCACACAATCATTTTTATATATCTGATTTTAGATATCGTGAGTTTGGATTTAGTTTACGGTTGAACAAATATTTAGATGAATGATTTCTTTTTTTATATTTTATTGCTTTCTCTTAATAAATATTATTCTTATGATGTATACGAAGAAAATTTCATTAATTAAAAAATTCATAAAAAGAATTTTATAGAATTGATCGAATTTTATTTGGCTATTAAATTTTTTGGACATATAAATACTTTTGCTTAGTTTCAGTTTTAATTATACTTTCTTACTGTCCAAAATTTCTACACTGTTCATGTTTTTACTCATATTTGTTAATGATTGAATTATATTTTATTAAGATATTTAAAAACATTTTTTTTAATAGAGCATATTAAATTTTAATAATATTTTATAGGATTATCATTTTACTTAAGAATTATTTTTATAGGTAATTATTAAAAATAAGTAGAAATTCGAAAATTAATTTAATTAAAATTAAAACTTGATATTAGAGTTAAACTCACTTATTTAAATAATCATTATTCAAAACTGAATAATTTTTTTTATATAGTTCAATAATTATTTAATGTTTAGTCTAATTATATACCTTTTCATATTTTTTTCAGTAATTTTCAAGTATAATAATAAAAAGTGTCAAAATAGACTATTTTCATTTTATAAAGAACTTAGGAAAATAGTATGAATAATAAATTATTGAACATTTAAACAAGATTTTTTTTAATTAAAAATTTTTAAGTTTAATTTACTTTTCTATTTTTGTAAAATTTATTTTTTTAAAAAAATGTACATTTGAAATTATGTTTGATTGAATTTTAGAATCTATCAAATAATATACCGAATAGAAATTAAATTTCAAATTGATAGATTGAAAACTGGTTGATTAATTATTATTAAAAAATATTAAACATGAAATTAAAAAAAATCATTATTTATATCATATTAAAATCGCCATAGAAATCGATCGATAAAACTGTTTATAATAAATTGATACTCTCCGCACTATTATCAGAACACTTAATTTTTACTATTTGCATTAAACAAGTCTGAATTTATTATTATATCGTACAATGAAATCGCTAGTGTGTAATTACAGGTAAATACTATTATGTACGAACAAGATAAAGATAAAATACATATTTCTGTACACTTTGAAGTGCTCATTACTTTGTCATGCGAGGTGTTTAGAAATACTCAAGAATCTCGTACAATTCTATAGTCAGGAAATAGTGGGTATAAAATGATTCAGTAGTGCGTTGTACAATGATGACACCAATCTGATTATATAGCTAATACTAGGAGAAACATGTTAACTACATATCTGTTATAATTATTGTACCTTGTTTTAAAAGTTATTGGCACATATTAACATTGATATTGCCAATAGATTAAACAGAAACTGGTAAATGTTTTATACATGCGTATTTATATAAAATTATTTTATGATAGAAGCGTGAAGAAAGTTTGAACTGAAATAAATAAATTAATCAAATACGTGTATCGTGTTGATGTATATATTTATGTGATTAGATTTAATTGCAAAAAATGGTAATTTGACTAATTTTCTATAAGAATATTTTATTTCAAGTCACAATTATAACATTTATATAGGATTTTATTAAAAATATTTTTGTAAGAAATGAAAATAATTCAAAGATTGTATAAATGAAACAATGTTATAGAAGGGAAAATAAACGAGTTTATATAGGTATATTTAGGTACATAAATCCGTATGTATATAGTACGAAATATGCCTAAAGAGATAATAAATTTCGAACGAACTTAATTTTACGTCAACGAATCCGTTATGTTCAACACTGGAATCCTAACAATATGGAGAGCGAATAAAAAAAATACTATGTACACATACAATTCGAGAAGTTTTCATATAGTAAATAAATATTTACGACAGTATGGTAGATATCAATGCGAACGATGCCGAAGTCTATTTCTGGCTATCCGCTGGCAACATCGTTAAAAATGATTTACGGTTCTAAACCGGCTCAACACACAACACGTTCAGTGTGTCCGGAGCGAACAAATATGAATGTGATTTTGTCACATGAATAGATGTGATGTGCAGATAGTGGACAGCTGGATGTCGAATGACATCGCGCTCTCCTTACGTAATCAATCGGGATTGTTTCTTCGGGGGTCAAAGTTCTGTCGTGCCCCGTGTCGTAAACAAATTGTCTTTTTATCTATCAGGATTATTAGTAGTTTTTTCTAGAACCCGGACTCACACGTATATCTACATATCTTATTGTGTTTGTTTGTCTGTATGTGTATGTTTATTGCAAATCAAATATTCGAAGGTGATTTAGTAAATGAATTTTGTTAAATAACTAAACGTCCCCGAAGTTTTATATTATATTTAAATGTTAACGACAGAGTTATTGTATTAATAAGGTAGTTTTATTTAAATTTTAATCCGTGGAAATTGTTATAAAATTGAACTTTAAAATCGATAAAATAAATATTACCAAATGTATATTAATAAAATTCGTGTATTTACAAAATATAAAAAATAAAATAAATTGAAAATATATTCACTGCTTGTCCGTAAATCAAAATCAGTAGAAGTCAACAGCAGTTCTTACTAATTGTATAAAC
The DNA here is from genome assembly GCA_029203775.1 of Neoneuromus ignobilis. Taxonomy (NCBI): domain Eukaryota; kingdom Metazoa; phylum Arthropoda; class Insecta; order Megaloptera; family Corydalidae; genus Neoneuromus; species Neoneuromus ignobilis. The sequence continues at coordinate 37,147,442 of CP092092.1, forward strand.
ATATCGAACAATATAATTGATATTAATATATGGTATTTGAATTATAGAAAATTATGAAATATCAATATATGACCTTACAGCTATTGTAAAATGTTTACACCTATTATAAAAATAAATATCGAATCATGTGAATAACAAAAAGTGAAAGAGACATCTGGATATAAATTTAATATAGTTTTTTTTTTAAAAAAAAAATATTACTTTTTATAGACACTTCACTATTAATTTTTAAAATTCTTATAATAATTTAATTCTAATAACTAAACTTGGTGATTTATAAGAAATTAAATATTTTGATATATTTAAACAATTATTATTCAAATAAAACAAATTACATCAACAATATTAATTTCAAAATACTGATTTAAATATACTCATATATCTAGTTACTTTTATGTCAAGATCTAAGTATAATCTTGACATAAAAATAACCTAGAAAATTCAGTTCATATAAATAAAATAAATTAAGAAATAAATATACGAGGTCATACAGAAGATAAAAACGTATCTTCTTTAAAAGATCATTATCTTGTATATGTTATATACCACAACAAATGAATTTTAAATAATAAAATGAAAATTTTTTACCAAATTAAAAAAAGTCTAGAAAACATGATAAAATATGATATAATTAAAATTATTTACATGAAGAGTTTAAAGATTTATTAAGTGTATATTTATATATATATATATATATATATATCTATATATATATATATATATAAATTTTGGGGATAATTACTGTTACTTGGAGATATTTGTGATCAAAATAAAAATCATAAATTGGATGATAAATTTACATTTAAAAATTTATTATTTTACAGTGATTGCATATAAATGGTACGTGTGAGTGCACTTGAAATAAAACACGATTCCAGATGCATAAGAAGAATATATAAATCGTATTTTTATATTCATTTTTTATGCAGGCTATAAATTATGTTACTGGCATTCGTAGGGTCAAAATGAGTTAATGTGTTTTTAACAGTTTGTAGTTTTTTCGAGATTTCCTTTTTCAAATATATATTTTATCGACACAAATTTTCTACCACGTAAATAATATTATTTATTATAACGATCTTTTTATTCATTCGAAAAATTAGTATTATATATATATATATATATATATATATATATATATATGTGTGTGTGTGTGTGGTTAGATAAAACTTTTGATAGGGATTTAATTTAAAATTCTATTACGCTTGAAAAAACAGCCTATATTTTCTAATAAATTATTAAATAATTTAATTTAGTAATTGAATTTATAAATATTTTTTGTATATTTTATTTTATATAAAAATATGATCATTTTTTGTGTTATGTTCATAACAAAGATTTTATGTAGATATTTTTATACAAATATCATATTTTTAATTATTTATCAAAAAAATATTTGCCTCGATTCATAAATTAAAATTACTTGTACAGTATTTGTTTATACATTTTATTTTATTATAATTTAATCTAGTTTTTAAATTTTATTTTATATGACTGCCTTATATACATGATTAAATAATATATTATACAATTATAATTGTACTTAGATATTAAAAAAAGATATTTTTTCATTAAAATAATGTAAAATTATTGAAATTAATTTTAAAAATTGAACAGATTGAATTTTTTCAAACTATTCTGTATTGTATATTGGGATTTGTTATTATTTTTTTACTGAAATATTGAAAATAAATTAAATAAAACATTATGAAGATCAAAGTGCAATTTAAAAATGGCTCCAAGTGTTGAAAGATTTTGCAATCTAACATCTTGTGTATATATATATATATATATATATATATATATGTAAATTGTAGGTACATGTTTATATTCATGTAGATATATAATTTTGAATTATTGATAACGTATAAACATCATCAAGTTGACCACTGTAACATACGTACGATAAAAAAAAGAATAATAATAAAACTGAAGAAGAAATGGGCGCGGCTATGTGTGCTAAGACACAGCGAATCGAAATAAAACGTACGTGGGTTTAGCGCACGGTCACATACATCCATCTATCTATATCTACAATATAAAATATTCATAAACGCAAAACAGATCAAGATCAAAGCGAGCTGTGACCAAAAAAGTGGTCTTCAGAAATAATCCGCAGCTCGTCAAATGCTCATAAAAAAATTACAATCGCACAAACGAAAAATGATCGTCGATCAATTGACGAGTCGTACACGTCGACCGTTCAATACTCGATTGTTCGCATATGTAACATGTACTTTTATATTAAAGGTGTACACATTCTCAATAAAATTACCGTACGAAATCACTGATAAGCTGTATAATGAAGATGTGCAAGAATTGACTGGTCGTGCATGCTTCTAAATTTGACACGCGCATCTGTCTTCTAATCTCTTCTGATTAAAAATTTACTGGTGATAGTGTAAGTTAATTCCTAGTTAGAGAATGGAAGAATCTGTCGGTGTTTTTTTCGTTTTATCATATGCAAAAGAAATTTATTAACTTATTCTATAAGCTTGTTTTTATTAAGTACAGTTAACGTTCAGAATCTTTTTTTTAACTGTATCACACGATCAATAGTTAAACGAATGCTAAAAATCAGAAAGACGATAATTTATATAGCACTAATCTCAGATAAGATGATTTAGTTGAAATTTAATTTTATTCAGTGACAATTTCTAAATATACAACAATTATTCAACGTGTCGCATATATAGTGATTTATACGAGTCGTTGAAATTTTCGACGATTGCAAAAGTTTTCTCTCATTTACAATTATCATATATAGTTTAGAATATTTTATTAACAGCTTTCATTTGATTTTATAAAATTAATTATTATTATCAATAAGTATAGACAATCATATTTTTAATTTCAAAAGAATCAAACCCTTCATCAACAATAAAATAATTTTGGAATTAATGTATTTTCAGTGATATTTCAATCATTGTAACTTAATATAAAATATAAATAATTTAAAATATTTTATTAATAACTTTCAATTTAAATTCATTTATTATACAATTATTATCGTCATCAATTAATAAAGAAGAATCATATTTTTAATTTTGAAAGAATCAAATTCTTCATCAACAATTCATGAATTAATGTCTTTTGAGTGATATTTCATTCATTGTAACTTAATATAAAATTATATACAAAATGATAAATTAGTCGAGATAAAAAATATTTCTGTAAACTGTCAAGGTTTATTTATAAAATTGTTAAATTGATATATAATTAAACAATTTTATGGATAAACCTTCAAGATATAATCTTACAAACACGCACAAAAATATATATTACACAATAAGTAGCTATAAATTTGACAATATCATTATATTTCATCAAAATAATCATTAATTAGGTGGACTTGTATAGAAATCTTGTTTCAAGTATTTAGAATCATGTTTGATCATTAAATTATATTATTTTACTTTTAAAAAAATAATTATTTGAATAATATTTTTTACGTGGATTTTTACAAATTCTGAAATTTTTAAATGATAATGATTTTTATTTTTAAAATTATTTTGAAATAATACGTTTTGAAATATTCATTAAGTAAAAAATTATCAATTCTTTATTATTTTATAAAATAAAAATGTAGTATAATTCTTTTTTCAATAATTACCAAAGTGTATTAAAAATATTTGATATGAAACCAAATATTAAATCTTTGAAAACGTGATTATTTGCTTATCATAACGTTGATATGATAATATTATAACTGTATTACTGTCATTTTATTAGCCATTTTAAGTACCATTAACTTTCACATTTGATTGACATCTTTAAGTGTTAAATAAGTTATAAGATTCAAGACATAAATGTTTATTTTTTATAAAAAAAACTTTGAAATATGGTACGTTAATAAGAAATCAACTATCAGTTAAACAAGAACTGTAGTTAAGATAATATATTTAAAATCAATTATTGTATCAGAAAATTTATGTGGATTTTTTTTGTAATGTGTCAAAAAGATATTTGAATTAATTGTAATCAAAAGTGAAAATTATTTTAAAATCAAGAATAGAGTGAAATAGAATGTAATTATATATTTTGATATTTTAATGACTATATGGTTTTAAATTGAAAAATATATACATTTTTCTATAAAATTAAAAAATCATACATATTGTATTATTATATAATATTAAATTATAAAAAATAATTTATTTAAATACAGTCTAGTATCTTTTATTTATATACTTAAAATTATGTGTAAAAATTATAAAAAAATAACGAAATAAAAAATTGTTATTTTAAGAAAAATATTAAAAATAAAAATTCAAGCATCTTTTCATTTAATGAAAATTTGTATATATAAATTAAAATTATGATTTTTAAAAATGTTATGAATAATACAAGTTTAAATTTTTCTCTTGGCTATTGGAGTGTAACATTTTTTTTCGAAACATTACGAAAACCACTATTTCGTATAATTTTCAATCGAACAAATTTTAATGTTATAATAATTCAATCAGTCTGCGGTCATCTAATCGAATAATCTAATTTTACTAATTACAGTAAGTTCAAGTGCTTAAAAACTACATATGACTTGCAAATAAAATAACATTCTCATTATTTCAAGTATCATCTCATGAACTTAAATCGATCAATATCAAATATATGAAGATACGTCGTTGAAAAAATATCATCTTTCATCTCTTCACTTATTCAATATTGAATATCACTTCAATAAATTATCCAAATGACAGATAAAGATCTAAAAAATACACCGTTTTGTACGTAAAAGGAAATCGTTTATGTCAGTGTATGCCGTCTTATGCGGTTAAATGTACTCGATACGTTTTTTTTCATTTTGTTGGACTTTATTTCTTTAATTTCGTTTCGAGCCCTTCCGATCGTTACCACTTTCACTGTTTCAAAAAAGATTCTTGACATTGACTAGACGGATGTTTTAACACCTTTCTTTTTTGCACTAATACTGAGTGTGTTTACTATACGCAGGTCAACGAGAAGCGAATAGGTAGGTAGATACGCTCTTTATACGCAATGATTTATGATTCAATAAAATTTTCAATAAAAAATAAGTGGCTCGGTTTTTTGTATATGCCCAGAGTGGTACATTTTCAAGTTTTTATTTATATTACCGTGTTTACCGGTATTTTATATTTATATTTACACGTCGACATAAAATTCAATAGTCCTTTATCAAGTGTTGAATGTATATTTGTTTCTTTATAAGATTGCTGTATCAATTTCATCAAAATTTTCGGATGCAGTAGTATATTGTAAATATTTTATATCATTTCAATTTATTTTATGAGTACGTTTATATAAATATAATAAAATTTAGAAATAAATCAAACAAAGTGACATTTATTATAATTTCACTATATTTAAGTCATTCCTGTTCGTACAGAGAAAAAATATTATACGTAAGAATTTATTTTTAATTTTTGATACAGTAATGAAAGTAGTTTTATTTATTTTTTACTTCATATTTAATTTTATGATTGAAAAAAAAGTAATTGATGACAGTAGTGGGTTGCACGTCGTATTGATTGGTCACGTCTGGCAAGTTTAAGTGGTCCAAACCGTGTTTCATTAATATAGAAACATGTACGTGCGTCCAAATAATTATTTGTATTGAAAGTAATAATTTTAAGTAGAAAAAAGCATATCGAAAATGCTAAAATCGACAATTTGAAAAAGATTAATGATATGAAATATTCGAAGTAAGAAATTCCAATCGAATAGTTACCAATATATTTGAAGTGGTCTGATCTGTTTTTAGTAACATTATATATGACTTTAAATACTTAATACTGAATTTTCAACCAGTCGAAATGATCCAAATTCTTTTAGAAAGTTAGTTTATAATTTAATAATTTTTATTTATTTTTAATCTCAACTTGATGTATTAAATACGTCCATGATTCAATATATTAATAACAATTGTAAATGATTTAATGTAAAAGAATAAAAAAATAAATTAAACAGATTATCTAAAGTGACTTATTATAAAAAACGTTCACTTGAAAATATCTAAAATCTTTTAGTATATAAACTTTTCCAAAGATGTATTATACAAATTAATTAAGAAAATTATTTTTAAAAATAATTGAAATTAAATAATAAGTGAAAAAATACAGTCATCCAAATGTGACGCCTAGATTTGTATTTTATTAAAAAGAAACTATACACATGTTTCTTTTTGATAAAGCACAAATCTAGGCGTCACATTTGGATGGCCCAATAGTTAATAATAAATATAACTTTTGTATAGTTAATATGTTTGATAAATGCTTAATGAATTTAAATTCGATTCAATCTCAAGCTATATAATTTTTTATTGATTTCAAAGTAACCAAAACACTTTATTCTTTAAATCCGTTCTAAATTAACCTTGATAATTACAATATCAATGTTTCAGGGTTTGAGTTCGATGTATAAAAATTATATATGTATATAAGTGTATTTTTTCCTTACATCATACTATTATTACGTTAATGGCTATAATTACATTAAATCTAAAATGGAGCAAATAAATTCGATTGCGCTAATGTATAAAAATGATACGTTGTCAGTTATAATCAATATTTGAAATAACAAACTAATCGGAATAGTTCATAAATCATTCAATACAAATGAAAAGGAAATAGAGTTAAGCGAATCACATTAAAATCCATATAAGTGCTTTATTAAAAACCCATCGATCCATATAAAACCAATATTTTCACATTCTCTCGAGTATAAAGAACTCATTATGTGCGAGTAGAGCGTTGTTGACTTAACGAACGACAAAAGCAATTTATTATTACATATTTTCGAATCAATTATTAATGAAAATGTCGATTTACTAATCGACTATAGTCTGAGAAAAAAAGTGCTGCACAAGACACAAATATGTATCTGAGTTATGTATAACTGTGTACGTTTAAAATGTATATAAATATTGTTATAAAAAAAGAGATAATAATAAATAACGTCCCGCTGTATATAGTTAGTTATCCGCTAATTAAGAGTTACGAAACTTTGCTCTAGTTTATAACGCTTACCTGTATCGCAGCACGCGCTCCGCAGTGACTGTGCGTTTCTGTACTGGTAACAGCGACGGGTACATTCACAGTCTAAACGATGCTAGTCACAGAAGACACCTGTAGTGTAGTAAAATGGACTTACGACTTTCTTCCTCGGGATTTCACTTTTTGCGACATTAATTATTATGTATTTGTGATAAAGATACACAATCTCGATTCGTGTACAATATGTTGTTTCTGTTTCTTTTTCGCGATGATACATTCTGATGTTAAATTTCGTCAGTCGGCTATGTCGCTAAAGAAGTTTTAAACGCTTCAGGCAAGACACTGAGTTCGAATCCAGGGCGTGGCGTTCTGATACATTCTTGTCCCTTCAGGCAGTGTGTTTTATATTAATATGTTACGGATTTATATGTGTTTCCTCTTGATTTTTGATGATCTCTTTACAATTTTACTATGATACATTTATATACATACATACATACAAATATATATATATATATATATATATATATATATATATATATATATATATAAGTATATATTGGTTTCCGATTTTTTCTGTGGTTTGCCTTTCTCTGTCATGCTTTTTTCTTTTTTTTTTTGATTCACATTAATATCTATATGTGGTTATAAGATATTTGATTTAGATACTTCCGATTATTTTTTTCTGAAGCAAATAAATGATTGATGCATATCTAATATTTTTTTCGCATGTCTCAGTTAATTTCATTATCTTTTTGTGTCTAAAAAGTTCGAACACTTGTAATTACTGAAATTTGAATCTTCACAATTTATACAAATTATTTCAATCGAAATGAGATACACGTTTTCTACCACTTTATTTATTTTTTAAAAAACGTACATTTTCTATTTTAGTACTGTTTATTATTACACACTTGAAGGAGGATATTCAATTATATATTTCTAATTTCGTTTCCATGTTAAATATATTAACTTATGATTGATTGATCTGTAGTTTTAAAATATATCTATTTTAAATTTATGCACAAACTGTTAAATAGATTTTTAATAATTCGTTAAACTGTCTATAAGTATTTAATAAATATCGTTAAATATTAATTAAATATATATATTATCAAGGCATATTTTTCAATTAGAGAATATAAAATGTAATTTATTGAGTGATGTATGATGAATTTTATATGGATATTGCCTTAATAAAATTTTATTTTAATAAATATTATCCATTTTATTGACTTCATTTCGTATTAATTTTATTTTATTAATATTTAATTTATAACGTTATCGTTTAAATTGAATTCTATTTTATGCTTTCGATTTAATAGCGTGTTTTCATAAACGATGCTAATAAATTTAGTCAATAAAATTAACAATACTTTTTAAACAATATTTTATCATACATTTTGAAGTAAATCATATAAATTTACATTATTGTCACAATAGTTATATTCGTGTATAAACAGTCATTTTATTGAATGTATCTCTTCCGGAATAATTGTGAAGACTTTTTTAAAACGTTAATTTAAGATTTAATGTATGTGCAACTTAGTTAAATATTAGGACAGTCTTGTTAAAAATATGTTAAAAAGTATTTTTTCTAGTTTTTCATCTCTGTCGAATGTTAAAAAAATATTTTATCGTTTTCATTTTCTTCTCTTTTAATGTATTTTTTGTGATTTTTATATTTTTAGATATCGTAAACGATTTTTAATATTAGTTTATGTTATGGTCTTTACGTGCATCACATTTTTTCGTTCGTTTATATACTTTTAATTTTTTATATATCACATTTTTTAATCGTTAAATATATTTTCATAAGTAAAAGTATTCTTTTTTTCGAATAATAACATTTTTATATCTTTTTTTTTATAAAATATAACGAACACGTGTATTAAATATAAAAAGATACTTTTCTGGGACGTCACGTCTTTCCGTTTCATTTTTTTTCTTAGTAATTCTCTGTCGGTGCGAAGATTATACCCCGAGGGATATAAAGTATCTCAACGGGGGCAATCTCTCTAATAGAAGATATTTTCATAAACTAGATGATTGATTGTGGACACACCTTTAACTTCTAATAACACCTTTCCATTTCACTATCATCATAATATTAATATCAAATAGTTTATAGTATTAGTGAAACTGAGTAACAAAAACGAACGGTAATCGATTTAATAGTTGCAGTGTAGACCACCCATCGCAGATCTCGATATAACAATAATTAATTCGGTAATAATTACTTTTGCATAGGAATACTTTGACGATTTCACTTTAGGACAAATTTTAATTCGAATATACGTGGAATGTGTTATGCGATAGACGCGTAGTAGGTATTTGACACACTTTTTTAAACCCATTTCACATAGTTCAATCAGTCAAGTATCTGTCATCACTTTTGCTTTTACTTCCTCCACATTATTGTTATTATTATTGCTGTTGTTGTTGTTATTATTATTGCTCGATTTCTTTAAATTCGGTGACTCGGATCTGGATTTTTCATCCGTCGCATCTTTTCCACGTGGCGAATGCGATTCGGAAGATGTGGACGACCGTGAAGAATAATTATCTTTGTCGCTAAAATATGACGAATCTCGTTTATTATCGTCTACGGAATTCGGCGTGAGTAACTTTTCTTGTGGCGAGGGAGGAAACTGATTTGGTACTAAATCGAAAGGCGGCGGTCTACTTGGTAATTGTCCTAAAGGAAAATTTGAAAATACCCTGTTTGATTGGTTCTGTTGTTGTAAGTGTGTCATGTGTTGTAATAACCTACTATCGGTAACTTTCCCCATAAACGATCTAATCTCTTCGAAATATGACTCTTCGCTTGTTCGTTGTACCAACGACGATCTTCTCTGTAGACTTCTTTCGTCTAAAATTGTAGGTCCGTCGGCTTCGTGTTTCTTCAAATGCCTGTCAAGATTCGTCTGTTGTCCGAAACAACGTTCACAGAGAGGACATTTGAACGGTTTTTCTTTATTATGTATATTCCTCACATGCCTCTGAAGGTTAGAAGAAATACTGAATGATCTCTCACAATATTTACATTTATAAGGTTGTTCACCAGTATGCGTACGTAGATGTCTTGTTAAATTTGCACTTCTAGGAAAGACTTTCCCGCAAAACTTGCAAGCGTATCTATCTTTTAATTTTCCACCGGGCGTAGTAGGACCGACTTCAGGAAACGATTTCGAGTTAACAACTGCTGCTGCAGCTACAGCTGCAGCGGATACAGGATTTACACCACTTTGATGATGGTGGTGATGATGATTCCGAAGAACTTCGAAAGGAACTTGATTCATATTGACAGGTGGTGTGAGCAAATTAGGATTCAAGAATGGATATCTATTTGAACTATAACCGCTTTGCGGACTCGAATAAGGAATTGGTATCCTAGGAAGATTATCTTTTTGCGCTCTGTACATCGCTTCAAGCATCATCGGATGTATAGGCTGCGGAGGAAACAACACTGGATGATATCCAGGAGAATGAACCGGAGGTACAGGTTTTGTAATCGGTACGTCAGGACTCGTTCTAGCATCGTCGACGACCACTTCTTCATCTTCGTCTTTATCACTCCCGCTAGCGACTGGTGAAATTAAATTTCTGTTCTCATCTTCGACTCTCCGTCTCAGTACGATCTTTTTATGATCGACTCTCAAATCGAGCGGTTGATCTTCAAGTTCTTCTTGAGGTCCTGGCGGAGGACGACCCGCAGGTGACATATGAGGTCCCGGAGACCGATTCCGTGATAAATCGAAAGGCATCATGTCATGGTCTTCCGCTTCGTCTGGTATCCGTGCTGATTGTAATGGATAGATGGACGCCTGTTTCGGTGACGCGTGTCCGCCGATCAACATCTTTCTCGGGGATGAGTCTTTTTCTCGCATCGCTGTCGTAATCGGATGCACGTGGTTGAAATGATGATGATGATTTAGATGCAGGTGGTTGGTGCTAGTGTACCACGCTCGGCTGGCTTCCACCACGTTCATCGGATCTGAATAACAACAATCAAAAAACACATACATTAATTTCTCGTACATTTATGAATAAACGATTTGAAAATTAATTTTCGGATCGAGCACTCGTCCATTCATAGAAAATTAATTATGTAAAGTGCAAGTTCTCTTCAGGTCCGACGTATTTGTTAGCGCACGAACAATAAATGATCGTGATATATTAATTTAACGTATAAAACATTTAAAATTAATTGTGTTTCATAAATAGCATTTTTTCCGGAAGGCAAACAGAATCGAATTAACCGTTCTATGCTACACCATATAGACCACCTACAGTTTAACATGTCTGTTAAATGTAAATTGTACTATTTTTATGCTAATGCTATTTTTTATGCTACTGGAAACATTTATACGTTCGTCAATACGATTCCCATACTTAATATCTTTCAAAAACTTCGACGAATGTGATTGATCACTGTAAAAGTGTGTTGTTGAACTCATCATAACCTTAACATAATATGGTCTTTAACTGTAAGCTGTATTAGAAGTTATTACGGGTCATAGATAATGTGGGCTTGAGGTGTATGACGTTTGTACCATCTTCTTTATACAACTGACTTTTTTCACAACAGATTATACCAAGTTGAATATAATACGATTTTTTATGAACTCGTGTGATGTTTTCAGTAATAAATAATTACATATTAGAGAAAACATGTTTTCGTAATAATCTTTACGACAAAAGTAAAATACCACACCTTATTTAATACTCTCAGCAATTTTTTTTATTTCGCTTACAGTGTTGTATTGTATGATACAGTGCTTTTAATTGACGGTTTCGTTATGATTTGCGATTGAAGGACATTTTTTTTAATTAATTATATATGAACATCTTATGAAGATACGATTATCAATGTGTTTATTAAAAATAATTTTTGACGGTACTAGACGTTTAATACTTTAAATATTTAATCATTAATTATATACTTTAATAGACAGAAATATTTAAGAATTACGAAAAAAAAATCAGTGTATATATCAAACATTTCAATAAATTAAAAAGAGTTACAAAAAAATTAGTAAATTATTTATGATAATTTCATCACTAATTATATAAATTATCTTTGATTGAAATAATTTTAAATTTTAGTAGAATCAATTTTTTATGAATTTCATAAAATCATAATTAATAATTGTTTGTTTTATAAAATCTGACTTTGTTTTTTACTTTTCGGGGATAACATTTCGTTTTAATTTACAATTAAAGACTATTTTTTTGTTATTATTTGATTTTGTAAAACTAAGAATCAATTTTCATTGAAGAAAATAAATTATATAAGTTATTGATTATTGATCAATAACTTTTAATATTTTTCTAATATTTTTTCTATTTATTCTTCATGCATTTGAAAATTTAATTCGAACTTTTTGTAATTATTTCGAATACCATTACATACTTATATAAAAAAATAAATAAACTTGATTTGTAATGATAAGTATTTAATAAATAAGTCAATCACAATCTGTTCTTTTATTTTATTAAACTCATAATTTTTTCAATGATACTTTTACACAATTATAGGTTGTACAATTATAGTAATTTCTATAAGAAAAATATTTTATCAGTTTTTGAATTAATTATATGAGATAATAAGTACAAATATAGAATATTGAATTTCTCAATAAGTACTATTCTACTTTAATTAAGTCAAGTAATATTAGAAGCTGTCTTTTCGAAAATAGTTAATAATAAATCTAAATAATTGATATTTTAGAAATTACAATTATTTCATTTCAAACAATAGTGAATTTATATTCAGAATATTTTCACATAAACATCAATATAATATGTACATTTTAATATTTTAATTTGTAGAACACGTGTGAATTTTCGTTAATTAACATAGTGTAGGTTCTCATATCAGTATTTTTCTATATTTGTGTTAATGTATTGTCTATTGACCATTATCATTTTTCAGAACATTAGTATTATAAACACGTCTTTTATTTCGAAAACTTTACAGTTAGTTAGGAAAATAGTTATTATAAGTTTTATAAATATATATATTACAATTATGGACACTTCTTTGTTTCATAAAAATATTAATCATTTTTGACGTTGATTTACGAACTTAAATAAATTAAAAATAAAAAAAATATTTTGTATCAAAACAATCTTAATAATTCAATATATTGAATTTTAACTTAAATTCCATTGATTATTTATTCCAATTATTTAATAGTTTAATTAAACAGTAGCTAATTGAACACATCTAAGATTTTTAAATATTTTTAGTATATAAATTTGATTAAATATCTAATATAATAATGATTTAGTAATAAAAATTAATAATAGTTTAAAAACTATTGTAATTAATTGGATATTCTTAAGTAAGATTTATTTTTTATATTTTATTTATTTTGTGTTTTTGAAAAAAATATAGATTTTTTTGGAATTTCTTACCTTAATATTTTTTCTTAAGTATAGTTGGTCTTAGCATTTTGAAAATGAAATTTAAAAAATACTAATATTGTTGTTTGTATATTAATTATGAATATATAGTTCTATTAAATAAAATTATTATGTATTTTTTATTCTTTTTTAAATTATATGTATGAAAATTCTAATTTCATTTTTGATTAATTTAAAATAAAAAAATAAGTCATATTGATATTTCATCTTTCTTTTAAAATTATTAAATCAATTTAAATGTTCTTAGTTGTATAATTAATTGTATTTATTGTGCATTCAACAATTTGTATTATAAATTTACTTTTTTCAAAAATTCTATTATTAAATGATTTTTATTTAAAAAATGTACATTAATGAGAGTGAATTTTCAAGAGAACTAAAAGAAATATTGTAAATTTAAGAAATATTGAATTAAAATATTAGATATTCTTTAGAATTGTTTTATATATAAAAGAATAAATAAAAATAAAACGATATCGTCAGTAAAACCAAGAATTTATTACGAAATGTGTCTAAGTTCGAAACAAATAATAATAATTTTATTATTATAGAAATATTAACAACAATCGTGATAAATAAACACCTATTATGCGATCGTTTAGCAAGGCTCTTTGCGCTATTTAGCAACATGTCCGAGATTGAAGTGGAACGTGTGATGGGAATCTATCACGGATTCAATCTGACACTTCGTATGACGCCTGCATGTTAATTCGTACACGGACAATAAAATGTTACATCAAACAGCACTCGTTCTTCTGTATTATTGCTACTCTTGCAGCATCCCGTGCTGCCAACACACGCACGCAAACTTCAATAATAAAACACTTCACTCATAATACACAGACATGGTACTAGTAACGTGAAAGAGAGAATGGACGATACGTAAACAACACGATTTTTTAATCAGCTGGTCTTATTTACGCATTCGTTTGCACGGTTATACTCGGTGTCAGGTTTTTGTGAGTAACATTCGAACAATGTGTTCACATTAATTATATTCTTGAAATGCAACAATTTTTAAATGAACACTTATATACTTGTGTTTAATATTTATTATTATTAGATTAGACGTTTCGTTATTAAAACGTTCTGAAATAGACTAGATTTTAAAAGAACAAATAGTAAATTTAAAAGAAAATATAATTTTTTTTCTTTTTCTGTAGAATCTCAATATTATTTTTAAGATAATAAATTTGTGTATATAATTTTTGAAATAGAAATTGAATTCGATTTTTGTTCTTCTTTAAAACAGTTAATTTAAATATTAAAAAATGGCTATATTAATACAACATTTATTATTAAAAAATAAAAAATGATATTAATAAATAGTGATATTTAATACTCAAATAATTAAGTTTTATCTTAATAGAATATTTTTGAATTTTCTACTTTCATTTTTTCTTATGAAAAATAGAAAAAATGATCATTAGTTCAAAATCAATTCGCTGTTAGTATTTTTTTAATATAATAATTGCATTTATATATCAGAACGTTACTAAATGTCTAAGAAATTAATTGAATTCGAATTATATTTTATAATGTGAAATATATATATATTATTAGATTAGATATTTTTTTATTAAAACGTTCTGAAATAGAATAAATTTTAAAGAAACAAATATATAAAAGAAAAATATTTTTTATGAAATCTTAATCTTATTTTTGAGATAATAAAATCTTGTATACGAGTATAATTTTTAAAACAGAAGTTGAATTCGATTTTTGTTCTTTTTTTCAACAATTAATTTAAATATTAAAAAATGGCTAATTAATAAAATATTTAATTAAATGCTTTATTTATTGATAAAGAACAAAAAGATTTGATATTTATAAATAATGATGTTTAATACTCACTAATAATTAAGGTTATTTTTGGAAAAAAATATTTTTGTATTTTCTACTTTCATATTTTTTTTCCTTATGAAAAATAGAATTGATGGTAATTAATTCAGAACCAATTTGCTGTCAAAATTTTATAAATTTTATTTAGATATCTTAATTTTATTTAGATAGCTTTAATCTTAATCTTAATTTTTTTTATTTAGATAGCTTAATAAATTTTATTTAGATATCAGAATATTATAAAATGTCTCAGGAATTGAACAAATTGATTATAGTTATATTCGAATTATATTTATAAGAGGTTTTAAAAAAATAAATAGTAAATTTAAAAAGAAATATAAAATAAAAACGTTTTTGTGGAATCTCAATATTATTCTTGAAAAAATAAATTTTTAGATATAATTTTTAAAACTAAAATTTAATTGATTTTAGTTTTTCTTTACAGTGGTTAATTTAATTTTTTTAAAAAAATATTATATTTTTTAATGTTTAATTAAATTTAATATTCATTAATAAAAAATAGAAAAAAATGATATTTATAAAAAGTGGTGTTTAATACTAATTCGAATAATTCAGATTTTTTTTTATAAAAATGTATTTTTGATTTTTATATTTTTTTTCTTATGAAAAATAGAATTTATGGTCATTAGTTCAGAATTAATTTGTTGTTGGTATTTCTTAATGTAATAATTATATTTATATTTATCAGATCATTACAAAGTGTCTTAGGAATGAATCGAATTGATTACTTTTACATTCGAATTATACTTTTATGATGTGAAATAGAATAAATATAAACTCTTGTATATATATAATTTGGCCGATAACGCCTCCTCCAAAGAGATCAGTGTAAATAGATTAGATCTGGCATTATATTATGCGGCGGCGTTTCCATATTGCGACATATGAGAAAACATATCACCTCAATATGATATCTCATTGTTGGTTATTACATCTAAGAAGGTTTTTGCGAAATGCCTTCGCTCTTTTTCGTATCTCATTGTGTCGAAGCAATGACATTATACGTAACATCAGCGATATCTTCATCTCTCTTACGACCTGTACGTTTGTAATGAACGATGGTAGAGATGTCGAAGTCGAACAAAACGTGCACTGACCATGGGCGTGACACACATGTTATTTTTTTAATATTACGTGTCTAGTGGAATGTGACCTTTACACATTGTTGTAAATGACTTTTATTTGTCGGTGTTTTCTTTTGTCTCGCGAATTGTATATATGATGCGACTTTATAAGATTTTTTTTGTTGTTGACATTTTTTTGGGCGTGACCTTTGCGACTGAAAAAATGTTAATATATTTTTTAGATTGATTTTTAATGTCCTTGTGAGATGTGGCAGTTATGAAATTTGTTTCAATTGATTTGCTATTGCATTATAATATTTATATAAAAAATCGACCGGTTTTATAATGGCTAGCATCACCGACTATCAGCTGGGAGAAATGTATTTGAATCCTGGTTAAAGATAGAAAGTAGGCAAGGCTTTTTAGCCTTGGTGAAGACAACCTGCTTAAGTAGATAAATCTTGAAAAAAATTCTCATCAACCTGCCTGGTTAGTGTAGTGAATATAACCAAATATCAGTGAATCAGAGCCGGATTTAAATGAAAAAAGGCTGTAAATTTTCTATTTGTGAAGTCCCTAAGCTTCTCCCAATTCCCTACTCACTACATATTAAATACTTTAGTAGGAAACTTTTTAGATTTTAAGGCCCTAGATTTCAGCCTGTCAAGCCTATAGGAAAATCTGGCACTGCAGTGAATGGAAACATTAATTTAGGCTTTCGTTCAGCAGTGGGTTGATGTAAATTGATTTGATAAAATGATTTTCAAAATTAAATAAACAATATACTGTATGCAGTATAATAAAATATTTTCATTCATATGAATTTTTAAACAACATAAAATAAAATAAATTACTGTTATTAATTTTTAGTACAAAATCTTTTCTATCCTGTTAATTATTTTATTAAAAATGTGACAAAATGAATTCCATTACAAAACCATTTTAAAATACAATAAACAAATATGTGTTCATTAAAGTTCCACAAAAATACATGTATTTATTAAATATTTTCAAAAGAAACCAGTTTATAAAATAAAACTGAAAAGAAATTTTCAGAATTTTTTTGAAGATATACAAACAGTGATCAGAATCTCAACTATGGTTTAATTACAGGTCAAGAGACTAAAATCTCATCAACAACAGTTAATTGTCCAACATGGTCATCGAGATCAGATTGTCAGTAATCAGAAAGCTGACAATTGTGCTGTTACGAAATTGATTTCTCTTGTAACTGACACATTTTATTAGTACTGTCAAATATTTAAAACATTTATATTTTAAATGTGTACATATTGACATTTAAAAAGTATTACTTTTAAAATGCGTTTATATATATATATATATATATATATAACTAATTAACATTTTACAAAATTACATACAGATTTTTCAAAATTGCCATTCTTGATACATCAAACATGATTAAAATTAAATGACTAATATATATGGAATTTTCAAACCATTAAGTATATTAAAATATTTATTTTTATTTATGAGATTAAGTTCTAAATATTAGTATAAATTGTTATTTTTATTGAAAGTATAATATAATAAGAACTGATTTTAATGACATTTAAAAAATATACAGCAACTCTCTAGCAACTACCATTAAAAAGCTCATTAAGTAATGTTTAAAATCTTTTAAAGAAGAAACAGGAAAAGATTATAATTTTTTTATTATTCACAGAATTGTGAATTTGATGCATGTTTTTTATCTAACACAACTATTTAAATATTTTTTACAAGTATTGTACATTGCATTATTAATTTTTAAAGAATAATGATTTATTTTTTGGGTATTTGGGCTTTGATATATATATATATATATATATATATATATATATATATATATATATATATATATATATATATATATATATATTTTTTGATGAAATATTTTTATCCACAATTATTTAACATGGGTATGGTTTTAAATATTTTTTTCCAGTTGTAAATAAGAACGATAGATTTATTTATCGAGTTACAATTTAGTGTATATATATATATATATATATATATATATATATATATATATATATATATAGATATATAAATGGTCAAAATGCGTATTTAGGAAATAAAACCTTGTGGTTAGAAGTTATATCAATGTTTCATTGTAAATGAATACCACAATTATTCATGCAGAAATTCATATCACTTTTCATTACGGAAAATAATCATTGGTTTCTGATTGATTATTTGTTTAATGAAAATAATATACATATACATACACACACACATACTTATATATATATATATACATATATTGAGAAATATAAATATTTATTGATTATATAATCAGAAGTGAAATGCGAATGAGTGAAGAGTGAAATTTGAGTTACAAAAATGTTATTGAAAAATAATTATTAGTCAATTTAGTTTTGATTTGTATCTATTTTTTCATACCATAAACTAAATTTGAAAAAAATATTTGATGACTGTTATTAAGTTCAACTTATTTTTTAATTTGTTTTATCAAAAAAGTTGTTTATATAGAAATTGTTCAAAAAATTGTTAATAGATTGTTAATTCAATTTTAAAATCAATATAATAGATTTTTTCATTTAATGTCCTATATATAGTATTTCAAAAAACTTATTTATATCGAAATTGTTCAGAAGATTATGAATATATTTTTAATTAAATTTTAAAATCAATTTAATAGGTCTAGTCATTGTGTATTTTATGTGCAAAATTAGTTTCTTATGCAGTTAAGAAAAGAATAAAGCAATTTTAATATAAATATAATGTTAATATAGCTAATTGTTTAAGGCTGTTCTATCAAAAGAATACATCAAAAGGGTATATTTAATATATTAACATTTTGTTAAAACAAGTGTTGAGAAAACAATTTATTTTGGAATTTTTATTATAAGTTTAAGTAAATTTTGACATTAATTGCGCTTAGAGCAACTAATTCTTGCTACTGATGAACTCTTTTGTAGAACACGAACTAACTAAAATAAAAATTAGAAAGAAAATATGATAATTATAGCTAATCATAAAAATATCATATTTGGCTAGAGGAAGATTTTATAAACAAAAATAGATTATGATTTTTAACGTTGTTATTTATGTATATAAAGTTAATTCTATTAACTGTTAATGAGGAGTATAGTTTTATGCATGTTTTATAGTTTGTCTCTTTTCTATGATTATCTATTGTGAATGTATTTAAAAGAAAGCAATAAAATATTTGAATTCTAATCGCGAGAACTGATAAAATCGTCTAAAAGAAAATAATGTATTGTGAATTTGTTCAGAGACCTTTGTAAATCGAAAAGTAAACGAACATAAATGTTAATGTAAAAATCTTGTTATCTGATAACGAATCACGTATGTAATAAATAACGAGGGATGTTGATCACAATTAAAATTCATGAAACTCAAACATGAGCACTTTCACTCGAACGTCCAGCCGAACGAGCGAACAATTACGGTTAGGAAAGAAAAAAAAACCTCTTTCTGTACATCATCAACTTCACACCCGGAGGGTCAGCGATCGGATCTCTGTGTATTAGATTTATGTCGTCCACGACGCCATTACAAGAACTATGCGCGCCATCGTAATTACAATCGTAAGAATCGATCAGTTTTACTTTTTAGACACGCTCACGGACCGTTATGTAAATTGACAAACGTGCTGCTGCACTATTGTCTTAGATGACCATCCGTTGATATCCACTGAGCTGTGACACCACAAATGTGACGTCGACAAATTGGAGAAAGGTGGGCGGCGCTTATGTGTGTATTTGTTTATTGTCAACATGTCTTCTTATAACGACACGCTATTTATCAATGAATCTATTGTCTTGTTAGATACTTTTTTTCAATGGACTTATCTGTTTTACATGTCCAGATATATTTATCTTGTTATATTAAACATGTTACATACGAATACAAATTTATTCGTTTCATTTGGGATGCTTTTAATTGTTGTTAAATAAATTCCGACGTTGTGACCGAAAACGTTTATTTAAATGTCAATTTAATGTTTTTGATCTTGACTTTTTTATATTCGATTTTGACAATGAACAAATATTTGTTAATATTAATAGTCCATTCATTGATATTTATCAAAAAAACAAACAAATCTAGAATACTTATCAGATTATTGAAAAACTTGACATAGTTTTTTAACAAAATAAAATATAATTTATCAATAGTTTTATTTTATTTATCAAATCATTTCAATTTTTACAATTGATAGTTGATTTTCAGAAAATCGACGAATTAATTAATTTAATTTAAAAAGAAATAAAAACAAACACCATTGATACGGTACTGTGACTAATTTATTTTTCTATCAAGAAATTAGATATTCCACAACATCACAAGATTTTATAAAAGCGTTTATTAATCAATTATTGTTATTTTTTTACATTAATGCACATTTTAATGGCTATATTGTCAATTCAAATTGTAATAAAAATGAACAGTCAGTTATTATTTAACATTTCTATAACTAATTAAAAATTATTTATGTAATTTGTTATCAAGGAATTTTACAAAAAGATTTTTTTATCATCCAGTGTTGATTTATTTTATAATTTTTTTTTAATCAAGAGATTATTTTATAAATATTTGTTATTTATAGAATAAACTTTGTATAATTAATTTCTAAATAGATTCAAAAGAGATTCCAAATTCGTTTATCTAAAAAACCTATTATTTATTAAATTATTAATATAACTAATAAAAAAGTAATAACACTAAGTTAGTAAAGTATATAATTATTTAAATTATTGTATTGTTGTTGTTAAATAATAATTATTTGGATAATAAAAATCAATAAAATTAAAAAAAAACTCGAATGCGCAGAAATCTGTTTCAGAAGGTCACGAGATTTAATTTCGTTGTTCAATTGACCACTATTATTCGACACTGTAATTGTTTGGCCTCGATGTTCGGTCGATCATTTGAAATGATTTTTGGTAATTTCTCCGAATCAATATTAGTTTTTGCAAGAAAAATTGTTTCATTGATCAGTTGTTGCTGTACGATTATTAGCACGAGTTTTTTTTATTTATGAATAATCGAAGAAGTACAAGTGAATAAAAGAGATTTATAAATATATATATATATATATATATATATATATATATATATATATATATATATATATATTGATGTGATATTCAATTCGTCTTGAATATATTAAATCATATTTTCTTCTTCTGACATGATAAAAGTCATTAGAATCAATTACGATTGTAGACACCAAGAATGTATTGTAATGAAAATTGAAATTCCTACTTATTTTTATTGGAAAAATTGTTTATCTTGCGGCTATTATAAAGCAACATCTTACCTCGTACAATAAGTGCTGATCTAACCTCACATTAAGTTGTTAATGCAAGAGATCATTATGCGGAGTAAAGTAAGTGTGGCGGAAAATTGATGGATGCCACGATAGCCTGCAGGAATAATCACGTTGGTCATTTTCACAATGTGTTCTATATTACAATATGTTGTTCTCTTCACGCGAACATGTTAAAAAATTATGGTAATTTTGAGTCAAGGTTTTATTGAATATAAATATATATATATATATATATATATATATATATATATATATATATATATAATTAAATAAATATTTAATGTACAATAGAATTTAATATCTGTATGTAGTTTATTATTCTTTTTAGAAAAATATTTATATTTTCATTCAATAATATAATATTATTTCAAACATTTCTGTTTTATAGAATCATCCAAATGTGACGCCTAAATTTGTGTTTTATTAAAAAGAATCTAAACATATGTTTCCCTATACACCACTCTATACACATGTTTTTTTAAAAAAATCTAGGTGTGACATTTAGATGACCCTTTACATTTCAACATATGAACTTGTAATCTTAATAGTTTTTTTTTTATTAATTCTATAATTTCCAATATAATTATTTACATTAGATAAGATTTTAATAGTGATAAATACTTTTATACACAGAAAGTAATTATTTAAATGTATCAAAAAAAAACAGATAGACAATTGTACATGTTATGTGTATATAAGCATTGAATATAAACTATTATATTAACACATTTATTATTTTGAACGCAAAGTAACAATCTAATATTTCGATTGAAACACAAATGCTTTTATGTACTATGACTTGGCAAAATGTTATATTAAGCTATCAAATTTAAATCTAAAAATTAATTTCTTCTCAGTTTAGTAATAGTCATGTTTGCATATTTATTTGACGAAATAATTTTCATAACCCATTATATATATATAAATATATATATATATATATATATATATATATATATATATATATATATAGAGAGAGAGAGAGAGAGAGAGAGAGAGAGAGAGAGAGAGAGATGGGATCCAAAATGGATAGTGAAGCGGACAACATGGTGTTGCCTTTAGTTAGCACCACCTAGCCTCTCCTATCCAATCCCTATCCTCACCTTCAAGTGGTGGATCCTGTTAACCTGAGTAACCCTGAGGAAGACTGGGTTTCAACTCCAGTGGGAATCAGGGTCAGGTACAGACGAGGGAGGGAGAATAGTCTTTGGAACCGATAATGATATATATATATATATATATATATATATATATATATGTATATATATATGCTTTGTTTTTTTTTTACTTTATCAGTACTTTGAAATTAAATCTTTTAAAATTTACTTTTATTCCAAAAAATAAACAAAATTCATATAATACAAAGTCAGATAAAGAAATTTGGTTGAAATCACTACGTTTAAATAACCAAAAATATATTTGTTCGGTGATGAAATTTTTTTTACTAAGAAAAAATTTCAAATAGATTTTTTTTATATATGTGTACATTATTTAAATAATAACGAATTACAGAAATAAATATTTTTGAAAAAAAAATTATATAAGAAATAAATATAAATTACAATTTATCATTTTGTTACAGATTGAAAAAAGTTAATAACAAATATTTTATATAGAATCTTAAAAAATAAACATGTCTTTTTTTTAAACTAGATTTATATAAATACATTTTCTAAATAGTTTCGTTTTTTGAGCGAAAAGTAATTAACCTAGTTCAAATTTGTTGTATGGAAAGTACTAAGTCATATTATTTGTGATATTCAAGTGAGTCCCTATGACCTTCGTTCCTGATATTGTATGGTAAATTTAATTAATGTAATTTATTAAAGTTGTTATGAAAATTTAATTGCATATATATATATATATATATATATATATATATATATATAATATGTTGATATATACGTATAATAATTACAAATGAGCCAATTGACATTTAGAAGAGATACCTTGAAAGATTATTGAAATAAAAATTACATTAGAAGACAATGACTGATCTTGTGCGTCTAGTGTTTGAAAAAAATCAAAAGACAGTAAATAGCAGTTAATCTAATCAATGTTCAAAATTAATTAATAAAAAATAACCTAAAACATGTAATGCCTCTTAGGTAGCTATAAGTGTAAATTATCTTCTGTTGTTTCTTTTTTTGTTTTAAAGCACGCTTCTTAATTTTTAATGACTTATTCAATTGCTGGCGGCGGTATGAAATTGTTACTTTTTCAATATATCTATTTTGGCACAAGAGTCTATATATACACAGTTATAAATTATTACACCGTAAAAACATTAGTAATCTTTCAAACGTTCTCGTTCCATTGCGAAAGAGAAAAAAGATGTATACTGTAATTTATAAATAATTTCAATTACTCGTATAAACGTATTTATAACAAAAGTGTTATAATAAAGTCATTTCGTCGTACGTAATATATGAAAACTGAATCGTATTGAACAGAGAGGACGGCATGTCGTGTGTTTGTTATTTTTTTTTCGTTAATATTAACGTACGACTGCCTGTTCATTTTCGAGTATAACATTTTTTATACGAATTTCTGAGATCATCAACGTATGGGTGGTACTACCTTTCTTTTTATACGTTTTCTGCATGTAATCATTTTTTTTCTATACAAAGATGTTGTGGTTCAAGGCACTAATGTTTTTCTGACATTGTTCCAAAGTCAGTGTATAGAGTCGATTCTTTCCGCATATTTGTTTATTATGACCTTATATGTTGTAGTAAATAAATAATTGGCACACGTTTTCATGTTAAAGCTGTTCGCTCGATTTTCAATGAATAGCTTATTTCAGTTTTATTGATCGTATGTTATTTTTTTATTGAATATATTAAAGATCGTATGCTGTTTCGAACATTTATTATATTATATTTCAAAAGAACTGTACTACTGATTTTTTAAACACATTTTTTAGATATACGATCATACGTTTTATTAAGATTTAAAAGTTAATGAATGAATTTGATGATTAATAAAATTGATAAAAAATTGTAAGATCTTATTTCGTACGATCTATTTTATGTTTTGAATAAATCAAACATAAATGTCAATAGTTTACATTTTAAACTTGATAACTTTTTATATCAAAATTCATTCATAAAGTTGTAGATTTTTCATATTAACATAATTGGAATGTAAATTAAAGACAAATATTAATTACGTATACATCCATCCATCCATATATATATATATATAGATAGAGAAAATTGTGAAATAAAAGAGGAAATGAAAAATTTGGATTTGATTTTTAAGACATATTTGTATTCGATAAAAGTCATGTTAAAACTTATTAAATTTTTAAATAAAATATGTGTATCTTATATTTGCATTAATAATGTTTCTATGATTGAAAATATTTCTGAAAAAGTAAAATATTAATTATTTAATAGACATAAAATTCATAATTTTATATCTAGTGAGGGGAAAGGGGATAAAGAGAGTAAAATACAACACAAAGAAATGAAATTATTTAATAAGTTTTAGATAAAAAAAACCGAGTTCTTTCATTTTTGATCCAATTTCTTTTATTTGATTAAATCAATTCCATTCAAAAGATTTATTGATCACTTCTTGTTAGAAAATCAACTATTTTTTCCTTTTCAGTCGTTTTACGACTGTGGAATTATATTTAATAAGCATAATAAATACGCATTAAGTAAAAGTCTGTCGAAATATCCAGTTGCAATTGTAATTTTATAAATGTATTTAAATATCATAAATTTATCGAATACCATTTATGGTACTAAATTACGCCTCCGTTTCGATATTCGATAATTTCGTTTATTTTTATGATATTTAACTGGAAGTAACGAATTAAAAATATATACATTGGATCGTTCAGGTGTATTTTTTTCTTAATAAAGTATATTAATTGGTTGATATAATCATCGTTTCATATATTATTTACAGTCATTAAGAGATCAAATTGATACTTATAAGAATTATATACACATACAAAAAAAAAAAACATGTTAGAGACGAACGAACGAAATAGCGTAACATGCAAGAAAAAGTCTGTTCCAATTGGAGATTTCATCAGATTACTTTCTTCGTGCAACGAATTTCTAATATTTGATATTTGATATATATATATATAACACTAGATTTAATTGTTTGAAATTATAAGATTAAATCATTTCTAAATCATCATTAAATCGATAAAAATAGAGTATTTTTTTATGTTTTTCTTGTACTTTATATATAAGTATAATTATTTAGTCTAAATTTGTTCTTATTTCAATGTATATATATATATATATATATATATATAAATATAAACAGAGAATTTTTAAAAAATAGAAATTTCAGTGTTAATTTATAAGAAATTAAAAATAGAATTGTTCATTCAAATATGTGAAAAATTTTAGTAATTTGCAGTTAATTTAAATTTCCAAATTTTACTACTATAAAAGAAAATATTTTCTATACAAATATTTTTACATTAAGAGATAAAATATGAAATTAAATTTAATTTAGCATTAAAATTTTCGAAATAAATATATTTTTATTGCTTATTGAATTATAATATTAATTATTTTATTTAAATAACCAGTATTAAAATAGAAATTATAAAATTAAAATATTTTTAAGTATCATAAAAAATATTAGTAATTTACAATTAATTTCAATTTTCAAATATTAATAATATATCAAAAAAATATTTTTATAATATTTTTTCCATTGGAAAATAAAATATGAAATTGAATTTAATTATGTGTTAAATATTTTAAATAAATATTTTTTTTTTATTATTATTAGATTATTATATATATTATATTTTTTTTATCACTAGAATTGATATTTAAATCATATTATAAAGAAATGTAATAGAAATTGAAAATAAGTATGAAAATTGATATTTTTATTCAAAAATAAGTATTATATTTAATAAATTTAATATAAAGTTTAAAAAATAATATCCGGAAAAATGTTTTAAATTAATAAAAAAATTCTAATTTATAAAAAAATATTTTGTAATTCATTGATGTTTTTAAAAAATATAATCATTTGTGCTAATATTCAAGTTTTATGAAAATATATTAATGATCTTATATAATCTTATATATATATATATATATATATATATATATATATATATATATATATATATATATATAATTGGACATTTATATAAACATGTTTGAGTACGTGTATTTCTGTGAACCGAATTACATTTATAAAAACTTGACAAAACTCTCTGAAATCACTTTCTTTATCTAAATAATAATTTCACTTATTTTTTGTATCGTTCAATTGTGATGTTTCTTATACGCACAAAGTAGTTTGACCGCGACAGTGATACTAGGTATATAAATAATATGGTCGATTTGGTCGGTTTTGTTGATGGTCTGTCGGTTCGGTCGCCTATGACGACGATGACAAAAAGGTGCCTACGTACAGTACTTTCCTGTCCTCGGGGCCGTCTCCGTGACTCGTCGCGCTCGATTGCAGCCGCCCGCCACCACCAGGAAGCGAACGTGCGTCCCGGAGGCTGTAAACGATCTATGGTCAACGATGCGTGGCTAGTCTAGGTTCGAAATACTTTGCGTACAGTACTCTTTTTGATACGACGTGAAGATACACTACGTGGTTTCTTCATGGTTCGAAAGTGAGAATTTGGTAATAGCGTTTTAGCACAACGTTTATATTTAATTGTAATTATATTAAAAAAAATCTAACATAAATATAATATCTAGAAAAATATGATTATTAATTTTCAATCATTTTTTCAGTACTAATATCTTTAAATATACAATTAAATAAACGTAGTTATTATACAGTTTGAAAATAAATGGTTCAGTGAATTTATTTAAAATTCCCATTAAATGTTATATCACAAACTACTTACCTATTAAATGAAATCAAGTTAAAAACCACATATGTCGTTCGGTTGCGTAATGATTACTGTACATTTTTAAGATGAAATTCACTTGAAAAGAAATGCATAACCTCTTCAAGTTGAATCCATTTTAAAAATTGTTTCTTAGAAGTAGTACGAAAATGAGTGTATCTAAATTATAAAAGTATTTTGTAAACTATTTGCAACTTTTTTAGTTTATTAAACCGAATCGAAACATTCAGTTCTCTTTAATAAATTCTTTCAAGTTAACAGTAATAATTTATACTTAGAAATTATTATCAAAAAATGTAAAAAAGTTTATAAATATAACAAAAATGCACAACTATATAATATTATATATTTATAAATAAATATGTGTGTGTATGTTTGTGGTTTGCTTACGAATTTGTAGTTTATTTATGTTGTCAAGTCAATTTTTAAAATAAATAATCCAAAAAAAGGATTTTTTATATTTAATGTATATTTATTTATTTCTAAAAGAGTAATTTTTAATAAATGATAAAAATATAAAATTTATTTTATGTATTTAATATAAATTGTATAAATAAAACGATTTAAAATGATAAGAAAATTTTTCAACTAAGATTATTATTAAAAATACAACAAAAATGAAAATTTAAAAAATAAAAAAAAACGTTTAGTAGAAATGAAACGTTCAAATAGTTTCTAGTTCAAAAAAGAGGTATCATTTCACAGTTAGTTAACAGTAGTTAAATGAAAATTGTATTTTTAAAAGAAACAAAACTGACTTTAATAAAACAAAGTTGCAATTACAATTATTTGAAATTAGGTTTAGACATGAAATTCTTTCATTTATAAAATATAATATTAAAATTTATATATATATATATATATATATATATATATATATATATATATATATATATATACTAATGAATAAAGAATTTAAATTATTTTACATTTTTTTGAGAAATTTAATATACAAAATATTTAATTATATATTTATATAATACATTGATTTTTTTCTAGTGATAATTATTAAGTGTTTATAAATTTGTTAACAAATAATAAAAAATATAGCATTTTTAGATATTTACAATTATATATATTATGTTTTTTTCATATAATCAGATAATTATAGGCGTTTTCCTGATATTATTAAAAAAATGACACGAAACTATTACTGTTCTATGCCAGATTGATGATTATTAAATATCTTTTTTTGTTAATAAGATAAATACGAATATTTTCAATTTTGAAATAGTTTGATATGTTTCTTTTACCAATTCCAAAATTGTTAATTTAAACTTTACAAATATATATGTAATTCATTTTAATATCCATTAGTATATATATAAAATAAATTAGATGAATCATTTCAAGAACATTTCTCGAAATAAAAAAGAGATATCAAAACCTTCTTTTGACCTTGTTATAATTATTCATACAAATATCTCGAAGGTATTAAACGAACATACAGATATATTCCATCAGTCTTTGAAATGATGCTCTGTGTTTCTACTGTATTACATTACTTCAGAGAAAAATTCAGACTCGTTACACTCATTATGTACTTTTTTTCAACAATCAAAAACGTCCATCAAACTTATAAATCGAGCAACTGGTCGAAAAGAAAAACTGTACCGTTCTTGGTCAATCAATCATGCTAGTCGTAGTACTGTTAATTGATATACCGTACTACAGATAAATTTCGATAAAGTAGCTGGTGTAGTAATGTAAAAATTTGCGTACAAATTATGCAAAGTGTAAAAAATAAAATTTATTGGTATATCAGGCAAAAATGTTAATAATTTATATATTTATATATTATATAGTTTTATTTTTACGTTATATATGTATGATTAAATTTCAAATACTGAGAAACAGAAAAGAATTTAATGGAGAGAGAACTTTTTTTTAATTCTGATAGAAATTAAAAAAAGGAATAATCGTTTATTAAGTAAATATATAGAGTGTTTTAAGGGTAATATAACTTTCGATAGGGATTCAATTTAAAGTTCTATCGCGCTTAAAAAACATCATGTATATATATTATAAAATTGAAATCAAAATAGTTTTCATAAAAACATTTCCTAGTTCATTGTTCTTAGTATAACATCATAATATTAAAGACTTAATATAAAATTAATTTATTTTCAAATTATTTTGAATAGAAAACATATTTTTTTATAATTATTTTATGAATATTAGCAAAAAAAATATATTTTAAATATTTAAAAAAAAATCAAAAGTATTAACTTAATTATTTTTGTAAAAAATGTGTGAAATTTGAGAAAATAAAAACAGATATTTTCTTTAAAAAATTAGTTTTTAAAATAATATTGTTTAAGTTGGTAATTTTTACTTGAAAACTCAAAAAAAATATTAATCTAGACTATAAATGTTATATTTCAAAATTAATTGATTGCGACAAAAGGTCGATATTTATGTATAAATATTGATAATTTGACTTTTTGAATTACAACACTTAGTATTTTTTAATTAAAACGTTTTATGTTTTCATATAAGCACCTTTTTATATATTCTAAATAATTGTTTTTAAAATAACAATTTATGATAATTTTCTGATTTATCATTTATTGATAGATTTTTTCCATATTACCCGTTTAGCTACTACGCTTTTTCAAATTCACTTGTAATATAACCATAAGGAAGTATTAATTTTGCATATTTTAATAAAAATACCAGGACCGTTTACAATGTTGTATTTCTTATGAAAACCGAATTTCAGACACAAAAATGTGAATTTATTCAAATGTGATGTTTATAAGTGAAAATCGAGTGATATTACAAGCTGTAAATTATTTGTAAATTTATATATGCACACTTTTATAGCTGTAACATTTTAAATGGAAATTTTAAACATTTTGTGAAGTGTTATCATAAATTAACTTAGATCAATTTTTTATTACACATACAAACGAGTATATATATATATATATATATATATATATATATATATTAACATTTAACAATTTGAATAACTATCACAAAAGTAAATAACGTTCTATAAATATATATATATATATATATATATATATATATATATATAAATTTGAATAGATAGTATGATAATGTGTTTTGTTGAAGATGCTATATATGCAAAGATCGAAAATGTGCTGTGAAAAAGATTCTACCTGTCCTGGATCTGATTTACGATCCCGCGGTGAGCGCCCGGTGGCCACCGAACATTTTTAATTAACACCTGGTTCGGTTGAACACGACACACGCCCGCTGTGTTACCTGCCAAGTAATGCATTACTTTCCTCACAATATCGGTTACAGTTCTTTAATAATGTACCGGTATACTGTGCTGAATATAAATAATATGTTTGGATTTTTTTATTTCGTTTCGTATCCAGTATGAAAATACTATTTACTACATACTTGAAATTAATTTCAAAGAATAGAACGGTCAATGTAATAAGATTACAAGTCATTTTTAATGCGATGCACTGTTTTCTTAATTGAAATAATTGATTCGATGCAGTTGCTTTTAATAAGATGAATTATAATAAATTACAGGTCATTTTTTATATGAAAAGAATTTTTATGTAGTTTATTTATTGTATGAAATTTGCATTTTAATAAATTGGAAATATGTAATTTTTATAAATCAAATTTATTTTTTAATTAATTTCTTATTAATAACGTCAAATAAAATTTAATGTTTAATAATTGATAGGTGAATAAATTTTTACTGATTATAAAAAGATTATTTATTAAAAAATAAAAAGTATATAAAGCTATATATATATATGGTTTTCCAATAAGCCCTTCAGAAGTTTAAATGGAAATAAAACAAAAAGTATTTATTTAATTAGTTATTTATTTTTCTTATTTTTAATCATATTTTATGGCATTAATGATGGAATACAGTTTCACGAATTACACGTTCAACATTTATTTTTAATGCTTCTGGTGTTTGTGGTTTATCAGCATAAAACAATGATTTCACATAACTTTACAAAAAATAATCCAATGGAGTTAGATTACATGATCTTGGTAGCCAAACTTTTGTTTCAATAAATCTATTGAAGTTTTTACAACTTCTAATCGTTGTTGAAGTTTTAAATGTCCATGATAATTTGTCAAACTATACTGAATTGAAATTTCAAAATGAGTTTTAAAAAAATTAAATGACTGCCACCAGCTATCAAAATTCTGACATTCTTATTAGAAAACCTTATAAAAATATATTTATTAAAAATTTCAAAAACACAATAGTACTAAATCGTAAATAAAAATGATTTTTTAACAGACTATTTTTTTTATTTCATCATATGTTGCAATTAATTCTATAAAACTTATTAACGTTTTAATACAATAAAAAACATAATAAAACTTGATGAATGTCTGTTAAAAAATCGATTATCAGTAATAATTAATTACTATCGAAATTAAGTTTCTTATTTAATGTATTGAATGTGTGTGCGTGTGCTTTTGTAAAAACATTGATATAAAAGAATGAATTGAAATAAAGATAAATCTGCGTAACTAACACAATAAATTTTCTTTATAGATTTCAATAGAAATTGACGTTTAATATTTATCACTAGATTCTAAGCAGGTGCATATATTAACCATATATGGTGTAAAGATTTACTTTAAAAAAATATTTCTCAATACATTGCCCCAATTATATTGCCCTGAACTATACAATTGGCATATTCGAATATTTATATCCTGTCACGCTTCCCATTTATATATATATAAGTACAGTTC
Source organism: Neoneuromus ignobilis (assembly GCA_029203775.1). NCBI lineage: Eukaryota > Metazoa > Arthropoda > Insecta > Megaloptera > Corydalidae > Neoneuromus > Neoneuromus ignobilis. Next base: position 37,179,677 of record CP092092.1, read on the forward strand.
GAAAATAAATTTCAATCTGCCAATCGATCCATAAACCAGATCCAATATTTTTTTTTTCAAAAAAACAAAGATCACATTATTAATTGAGTTACGGTCGCGAATGGCCCGTTACATATATAGACATGATGTGGTTTTCTAATCTCTATCGTAGATCTGTAAAACAACACGTACGTATGTGTGTATATATGGTACCTTTCCAATAAATTGGTCGCCGCCCAATTCAAAGAGAAATATAGGCCGCATGGCTACCAATTAAACATATCATCTTCGTTGACCTTGCGCGGTTTTAAACGCTTTAGGCAATCTGTCAGCTATCCGGCTCTCTCCATACAAACAATATATTATTCTATTTCAGCAGCAACGTGAATAACTTAGATTATATTTAATTCACTCACGATTTAATTCAAACATAGGTTACATATATTTTTTATGACTAAGTGCAGATATTATTTGCAATCATTAAAAGTAAAAAAAGTTGTTAGAATAAAGGACAGGGTTATCTGATATATGTTTTTTCCAAGTTTAATTGTTTATATAAAAATGAAAATAATTTAATTAATTATATTGCGAATAATCGTAAATGCATCTATAAATATATTAAATAAAGACATTAAAGTCTAAAATGAATTATAATCTTGATTCTTGGTACCTTTGCCTTTTTATTCGAAAGGAGGTGATTATAAATGAATGAGTGTAATGTTGAGTTGTTCATCAATACGTTATGAACTCGAGTTCAAGCTTTGACTTATATCATCTTTCATTAAGAAAGAGATTGTCTCGAACGATTAATGAGCTTAGATATTGACAGCTTTCTAAAATAAATATTAAAATAAGAAATATTGATTTTTGACGAGAAGGTAATCTGTTTTTTTTTAAAAAAAATCATTTTAACAATCAAGATGCAATTTTTGGAAATGGTATTAATTAAATTATTTTTAATATAACATTTATATCACTAATGTTATAAAAATCATATCTTAGAAAAAAATCAAATTAATAAAGTGATTATAATTGAAAGAATACTACTTTATTTGTTTGAAAATAAATTTTAAGGACATCAATAATTTTAAATAAATATAAATATTTCATTCAGAATGTATTTTTATTAATAACAGCTTAATTTTTTATTTACTGTATTTTTTTAACAAACTAAACAATAATTTAAATAAGAAATAATTGTCTCAAAATCCAGTTTTTATAAAATAATGAACAATATTTATTGATCATTTTTTAAATAGACTTTTTATTATATAGAATCATCCAAATGTAACGTCTATATTAACGAATTAATTATGAAAAGTAAATTAAACAGCATAAAATTAATTATACAACATTGAAATCAAAATTAGATATTTTTTGTGCTTTCAATCTTGAAATCAAAGAATTAGTATTTTTTTATTAAGGTTAACATAGATACTGATTAGTTAATTAGATTTTGATAACATTTTTTTGATAAATAAAATGCTAATTCATATGTAAATTTAAACATAACATCGAAGAATTGTAATATTTTGATATTTAAATAGTTTTAATAGATTTTCTCACATATATATATATATATATATATATATATATATATATATATATATATATATTTGTAAAAAATAAAGAAACAATTGTTGTCAAAACTTTGGCCTTGTGCCTTATTTACGATCATAGAAATCGAAAGTATCATTTAAAAATATTTTTTATACTCATACGTTTGAATTGAGTTTGATATGATTTATTGTTTTCTAAGAATTCGTATTATATTTGTGTGAATCGTATATGTATTCAATGCGAATAAATGGAAAATCATAAGAATCACTTAATAGGTACTGAAAATAGCCTCACCATTTTTCAGTTATTATTATTTAATTATAAGAATTGATCTAGTGTAATAATTAAAGATTAGTTCTATTAAATATTTATTATTTTTTTAATTTTGTTTAATATTAAAAATAATAATTTACTGTACTATAATCACCTGAAATGATTATAAAAACGATTATGTAGCATTAATAATTGCCTGAAACTAATGGAATGGAATGGATTTTCATTTATGAAAGCTTATCGAGTTGAATTACATTATTTAATTTTTTTTATAAAGATATTTTGGAAAATATTAATATGTAGTTTTATTTAATAATATATTTATTTTTTGACAATTTTGAAATATTTTTATAAATAAATATATATTTTTACTCAAAAAATGTGCATCTGAAAAATTTATATAAATATTGTAATTCAGAAATGAAACCTATTTTAAATATCAGTTATTTAAAAAAATCTTGAATACAATATTTTTTAAGAAAAAAATGTTTTATTAATCAAAAAAAGTAATGTAAGATTTTGTAAATTACATTGTTTATATAGAAATCAAGTTTTTTCTTTGTTGAGATATTTTTGAAAGTACAGATTTGAACATGCTAAAAATTTAAAAAGAAATACAAATATGAAGTGAATTATTAACCTATGTAGTCATAATAAACAAATTTACAGTTGTAAACAGATAAATAAACGGTTAATAAGTGAACAAGTTTTGAAAATGTTTCCAATTATTTTTATATTTCTAAAGTGAATAAAATAAAAAATAATATTATATTTTTAACAGTAAAAATTATGAATATATAACGATTTACGTATAATATGAAAATAAATTTGGTTTATGATTCGATATGCCATCGTCTACATACAATTTATATAGTGATGTTTCGTTACAGTGCTGCATGTCTAAAGAACGGCTAGTGTATTGACCGTTTGACCAGTGTAATGTATCAAAGACAGCAAACGTGCCTTTTGACAGATTTTATAGAGCACATATAATGTATTTAAAAGTGGATCAGAATAGAGATATTTTATATGTAGCAATAAACGAGCTAAAGAAGCTAACGAGATGAGAGTAGCATATCGTTAGAAATGATAGGCCACTTTTAACACGGAAGTTACCGTATTTCATTTTTGGTGTTTGTTGCCACTAAGCCATCATATAAATTACATTAATATCCACTACTGATACATAAACTATAAATGCGTTAGAGAAATATCTAAGTAAATTGGAACGAATTGAAAATTTCGTTTTTATAAACTCATATTTGTACAAGACATACTCGTACATACATATACATATATTATTTTAATATTATTTTTAAATATCTATACTATTTGTAAATTAAATTCACATTTTTTGAGTAATTTTTTTCCATTTCCAATCTCAAATTTTGAAAGTTATTATTAGTTAAATAAATAAATAATACAAAGAAAAATTAAAATTAACTTACAATTGCAAATATTTCAAATTTTTGTTCTGATTTAAAATAATAAATATTTTAAATATTTAATCTCTTTCTACGATATTATATTTAATTAAGAGTATATATTTTAAATTTGTAATAAAAAAAATCAAATAAAAAATATTGAATATAAAAATATATAAAAGTATTTAATATAAACATATATTTTTTATATTTTTCGTTAGATCTAGTATTAAATTATAGAAGTGTTTTTATATAAACAATTAATTTCCACTTTTTTTATTTTCTAGCTAATTACATTAATTCTAATTCCATATTTTTTATTTTCTAGATATTTAAAACCATGTCAATAGTTTATATTCTTTTTCAGTTGTGTTTGTTGACACAATAATAAAAATTGTTCATTTTTTTAAAAATTATCCAGTTATAAAATATTTTCACATACTTTTATATTTTATATTTGATCTCTATACAAATTCAAAATTTTATTTATAAGAACATACTTTCTATGCAAATTATTTTAAATTATATGCTAATTATTTTCCATAATAAATCTATTAGAGAAAGAAATTTTCTTCTCAAAAAATATTTTAATAGTTAAATAAATAACAATAAATCTACTTATTTTTAAAGATTTTTAATAACAAAATATAATACCACATCTTATCACAGAACATTTAATTACTTATTGTAAATAATTCCTAGCGTGTGATAATATTTAAACAAAACCATTTTATTATGGAAATGGAAAAGTTAAAAATTTTCAAAAACGGAAATGATTATACATTATACTCATTTTTATTAATATAATTTAAGATATTTATTACGCATGTATTTTTTTTTATTATTTAAACAATATATTGCAATATGAAATGAAAGCAATAACACACTTAAACTAATAATAAAAAAAGTTAAAAATATTTTTATTTTATAACTTCCAGTTTTATTTTTTGAGAAATGTATATTCTTGTACAATAATTTCAACGATCCGATAGTTAGTTTATCGAAGTAAATGTTGATGCAACTATGTATTTCACTTTTAATTATATTTTAAAAAATGTATCCATTTTTATGTTTATATATATATATATATATATATATATATATATATATATATATATATATATATATAAAAAAGAGATAAACATGTTTTCAATATCAACCTACACATTTCCTCGATTAGCTTACTACTCACATTAAATACTACTAGAATACACGCATTCTACTTTCCTTTAGAACATTTTTTTAAAAATGTTCTTTGCTTATTTATCTAAGAATAGTATCTTTTTTAATAATAGAATGCTTATATTTTTTTTATACATATACACAGATATATATATATATATATATATATATATATATATATATATATATATAAAAGTGTGTATATTTGACCTAAATTTTAAAAAGTCGATGACAGACACGATACAAAAAGAATTATATACGTCCAGCGTCCATCTATCGCCATGAGAAAGAACAAACACAATTCGAGCGCAATTACAAAACTCCACCCGCGAAGGTCTTTTTTAATTAAAACGTTTCGGCAGGCCGTAATTAAGTTGCCCGGCAAATAAATCGTGAGTAGACAAAGTTTACAATCTTCATTACATGTAATGTGATCGCATAAAAATGTGCTGTTAAAGGTTATAACGTACAGATATATCGGATTTTTTCCGTACGAAACGTACAACAATGATTATTATGGTTTCGAACGAAAGGCTGGTATTTCGGTAGTGCATAACTTGACATTATATGAGCGAGGGTCAACAATTAGTTTAACTGTAATTGTAAGACGCCCGGAATGGTTTAGTGTCCGTGACGTCAACGAAACCGTACGAAATGTTCGATCCACGTGTGGATTTTACTTTAATTAGATCATTATTGTGTAATGTTCGTTTATTTTATAACGAAAAATGTGTTTTTCAGTTTATGCTTCAAGTGATTTGTTAATTGATTCGTGTGAATTTAAGTAATCTGTAAATGACAAGATATACTATTTCCTTATTACTAGACATAAGGACGTCTGAAGTTCAGTTTTATGATGCGTACGATGCATGTTTGCCTACAATTACATACACACATACTTTTGTGTACGTATATGCTTTCACGAACGTGTATTATGTTCGTTTTCTTTGAGAAGTATGTAAATATACTTTAATTTTAAGTATAATTTTAATCAGCACTATATTTGTATTTCAGTGATTATTTTAAGTTCTTTTTTGTAATATAATCGAGATTGAAGATCATTAATATTTTTTTACAAATCTTCGAATTTTTTAATTAAAAAATATATTTTTTAATTCATAGCTTAAATATTATTTTTTTGCAGCTAAATTAAGAAATATTTTTTAAAAACAGTGAAGAATTTGAAATATAAAAATAAGAAATTTTTAATTTTTTTTTATATAGAATAAATTAAAATAAATTTTAGTAAAAGAGAATATATTTATGCATAATATTGTAAAAAAAGATTACTTATAAAAATAAGATAGAAAAATATTCAAAAAACTTTTTAGATGTCTATTAAAAACGTTATAATTATTTTTTAATGGATGAATCTTTCAGATGGATTCAGTTATTATCCCATATTTAAATAATTTGATGGATATTTTATAGATTATTTGCTAAGGATATTTAGTAATATTTTTTATTAAGTTATGAGACAAAATAAAAACAGTAATGATGGATGTACAATAATATTTTTTATTTCATTATCGATAATAAATTCGGTGAAAATTATTATAAAGAACTTACAGCCTTTTAAGTCATGCGTTCAAATAACAAAATTGTTTATTTATTCCGTTCGTTTTATTTGTTCAAATTGTTTATTTATATTTATTAAATATATCAGGAGAATAAATAAATAAGTTTAAGAGATTCAATAACAGAACATATTTACAGAAGCTAATGTTAAGTACGATAATGTAAATATAACTGTAATTGAATCAATTTTATTCTACGTGTAGTAAATATATGAGTACTTTCATTCGTTTCACAAATCAAATATATGCTATTGGAATAAAATAAATCAAATAAACATATTTAAATGTTACAATCTCTATGAAATTTATTAGTTCGAGTTTTATAAATATATAACGTTTTGAATCGAACTGGAACGTCTTCGAATAGATAGATGTTTCCGGTACGTTTAATTGGTTTCATATTATTTTTATATTAGTTATGTAACTTTAATCAATTTTTGTACGAGAAAAAAGTTCAACTGCAACAAGAACATATGGACTTAACGAGAAATTAAAAAACGAAATTAGAATAGGTTTTAACAGATTTGGTTATTATTAAAAAAATAATAAATAAAATTTAATAACTAGATTTATTTTTAAAAAGTTTTATTAACATATAGCTTTCACAATTTTTATATTTAAAAAATCTCTCTAATACAAAATACATTATGTAATTTTTGAATAAAATAATTTAAATACACACTACAAAGTCATTAGTATTCTAATATAATCCATATCAATATAATCGTGAGATTTTTTAATATACGACGATTATAAAATAAAAAAAATAATAATGAAACATAATACGAATTGTAAACGATGTTATTTTTAATTCATAAGAAACTGAATTTAATTTATTGAAGAATACACATAAGTTGTGTGGACTCAAACAGGCGGTTTGCGGACGTGCACACGTGTATTTACTTGTAAGCAAGTCTCATCGTTTATGTTTATGTACCGAGTAAGCGGGCGATACAAAAGGTATTGTTATTTGCGTCCTTAATTTGCATACAACAAATTTGAATAAATTATATTGCTAGGTAAACATTTATACAAGACAGGAACATAGTCACAAACAATCCTTTTCATTCGGTTCGTTTCAACGCCCACGCATGTAGCTTACATTTCGAATAATGAATTAAGTAACGATGAGTAAAAAATTAATATATTATTTTAAAAAGATGTTTTTAACTGAATTAGATTAGAAAGATAATATTTAAATTTTTAAGAAGTTACTTAATATTCGTATAGAATAGTCCAAAAAAATGTTTATAAAAAAAATATAAATATTCAAAAAGGAAATTAAATAAAGGAAATAAGTTTGAAAACTGTACATTTTATTGAAAAAATGTTTCAATTTTTAAAAATACTATCTTTAAAAGATTTTTTATCTATTTTTTATAAAATATTTTTTAATACAGTTGAATATCATTAGTCTAGTCATTACTAATTTTGACAAAATTAATTCTTCCATAAGTGTAATTTTCTTATCTTTATTCAAGCATCTTCAACTAATGATCGACTCTTTTTTTCTTTTATTACTTTTATAAAATGTGTATCTGTATGTGTTTATTTGTTTGCATCTAAGAATTCTGTCACTTTTAAAAACAAAGATGTTATTTACTGTTTTTATGATTCGTGTATTGAATTCATATACTTTTTTTTTGAAAAAAAACTAAATTGACATATTGCAATTTTATAGTTTCTTTAGATAAAAAATATTTGAAATTTTAACAATTTGTGATGACTATTTGAGATGGATTGAATATCTGCATGTGTTACGTGTTAATATTTCTTATTTCTATGTTTGAATAATATGTTTTAATTTTATACATCTTCTTCTATATATTAGTGTCATGACATGTTTTATTATAGTATTTTTAAAAATATTATTTTCGGCAATACAAAAGGTTGAACAAACTTGAGTATTATCTGAATTTATTATATTAGATTTATTTTTGAAAATTTCGATTTTTTCATGGATAAAATGTACATATTAATCTAATCACAATTTACTAATCCAATACCTCACAAGTTCCAACGATGCCGAATTTATGATGGTCGACTATAATCGTTTTTAAGGAGTTCAAAATAAAACAAGTTTATTAAATTGCAAAAAAGTTAATAATTTATAATAGTTGTTACATAAAACATGTAACAATAAACAAGTTTTTATATTGAAAGTATTAGAAATAATTATATTATCTTAAGTATTTAATGAACTGCTAATTTATTAGCATATAATCAAAGTCTAGAGATCTTTTTAAAAATAGGATAGTGAAAATTATAGTTGGGAAATGAAAGATTTTCTAAAAGGAGTTCTTAAATATATATTGTTAACACCTACTAGTTGATAACAATACTTTTTAAATATAATAGTTATATAAATTATTCATACGGATTATTACTTAAAATTAATTCGAAAACAAAGGACTATAAATAAGGAATGAATTAGTATTAAATCTATTACTAAGGAATAATTATATGTTTTTACTACATTTCTCAATTTGCTGTTCGGAAGAATGGAAATTTTTCAAAAGTGATTTTTACATTTATATATCATTTACTAGTATAGGATTTGTTTAGAAAGAATTGAGCGAAACTAAATATAATCCACTTAGAAACTAATCGAGTATGTAATACAATAATTACATACAGAATATTTAAAATAAATATACTGTTATTCGAACGAAATATATAATTAAAGAAAAATCTTATTTACTTAAATTAATAGTCACCCATTTTTCAAAACTAGTTTACTGTCGTTCAGTTTTGACAAACGATTAAGTCTTCCAATAAATGTATTTAATACCAATAGTAAGGTTGTAAATTTTTACATGGTTCGTTCTACGACTGTAATTTTCTAAATACAGTATTCTAAACAAGATTATATTTTACTACGAGATTATTTACAAAATTATCATATAAATGTTGTTTAAATGGTAATTCGCGCTCTTAATTTAATTGTTGTAATTTATATGAACTGCCTTCGTCTAGTATTTTGATTAAATTAACATTTTTTTTTATTCAACAACATGACTAATTATAAAAGACTATTAAACTGTAAAAAAATGACAGAATATATCGGATAATAACTTTTTATTTCGATGAAAATGTATACGTTTTTTTAAATTATATATTTTCAAGGTATACATATATAAGCAATACTGGTTTTCATTTAAAATAGATTATAGTTGAATTTTTATAAAATATACTAATAATTTTAATTTATATACTGGTACTGATCTGTAGTAAAGTCTATAGTTGTTTAAGTGAAATTAAAACTTAGTCATTTATTGGAAAGAAAATAATTAAAGTGCAATAAAAAAAATATCGATAATTTATAACAACTCAGTTGTATGCATTAGATTTTTATATACTTGTTTGTAAATTAGTATTTATATGTTGCAAATTTGCATGCAACATTTATAAATATTGATTATTATGTGATATATTCCACTATTAAACATCTTTCTGTGTAAAAATTTAGTTACGAATTAATATAAGAAAATAAGAAAAAATATACTTGTAGTTATTAAATACTTATTAAGAATTTCAATTGATATTTAATATTTTTTTTAAATAAAATGTTTAACATGTTTACTATGAAAATATTGTAAAATATTAAATAGTTATTGAAAAAAGAAACGAAATTTGCGATTTAATTTCTCATACTTAATAAAAAAGTATATTACTTTACATACAAAAACAGAATTGAAAAAAAACTGACAAATGTTACCATTTAAAAAATCAATTTGAATTTTTCTCACTTCCTGTTATCTAAATTTGTGTCATATATTATTTTTCTAAAAGAGATGACTGCTTTCCAACTATTAAGATCGTTTTTTGTCTCATTTTTTATATAATATAATTCAATTGGAAATAAAACGAAAAGAAAACGTATACTAATAATAAACAGTTCGTTCGACATGTGCATCCTGTATTATTTTAGACGAGCATGTATAATTCACATGTGTCGATAATAGATCCGAATTTGAGACCCAGCATTGTAAATTGCAAACGATGAAGAGTCTAGTTGGCGGCGTTAATTAGCAACACTTCGTGATAGCCGCAGGGTTCACGTTCGACTCCCGCCATACCGTCTTGAGGCGTGGTTCAAAATTTTCCGTTAGTTATATATAGGAACACGTAGGTGACCTGTGTTGTCCTTTTAATTGTTATATAAATACATTTGTAAACACACACATATATATATATAATGTGATGGTAAATATAAAAGTAATTGCTATGGAATCTTCATTAATTAGAATAATTATTATTTATTCATTAATCGCATTTCTTAGTCTAAAACAAGTTGCTTTTTCGTAGAAGTCCTTGATTTGTTCAAGAATATAATACGATTGTAAATAATGATTTGGTATTTTTTTATCTCTTTATAATACAAGTTTTTTTTATACATTTTCATAAGATATATTCGATGTATTTTGAATTAATCTTAATAATCAGTTATTACTTTTCAAATTAGACAAAGACTACAAAGTTCTAATAATAAGTTTTGTAAATTATATTCGAATACTTATAAGAAATGTTGTAAACAGGTTTAAATTTCGTGAAGATTTTCTATCGGTAATTATTTACATACTTCTAAAAAAAAGTCACATGGAATTAATAACTAAACGGATATTGAATTACATACAAAGTAACTTTCCTCACTCACAATATTTACATTAACAGTAAGATATGAATTTCAACAGAAGTTATTTGAGGAAGATGATCGTACTTATTAATTTAAATATCAGCTATAATGGAAAGTTGACCATTTCCCGTTTCTCACGAGATTCAAACCATAAACGTATTCAAGCATTTGCGACAAACGTCATAAAATACCGTTTTGCGAATAAATTAAAAGTGAATTGTGTCATCCGTAATGATGGTTCTGCTCCCGTTTTACAAGTTCATACACTGCTACCAAAAAGCTTTCTATTTTTTTTTCAGTTGTAATTTAAACTTAAATTATTTACTCTCAAATTGAAATATTTTTAGTAATCCATCTTCAAGTATTTGGGTTTGTGTTTATGACCTATCGTTAAACTTATACGTACAAATATATTTCTTTAATTACTTTTTAAATTTCAGTCGAAATATATATAAGATAATTAATATAAATCAATGTGTAATTCGTGTAAAATATTTTATATTCAAAAACATATATGAGATTGTGTCTCTTTTTTGATATATCTGATACTGTATTAAATAGTTTTCAAGAAAGTTTTAAATTTATAATTAAAATACATAAGTAATGTTTTTTTTCTAAAAAAAAATCTAAATGGTCATTATATTTATTTAATATCTTGTTAGTTTATATTCAAATTATGAACTTTATAAAAAAATCCATTTTAAACATTTTGGTGTTTTTTTTCTCTATAAAATTATATTAAAAATACTTTGATGCAATTTTTAATAATGATATCATCTTCAAAATACTTGTCATATATTTTTTCAATCGAATTTAAAAATGTAATCAGTTTTTTCACCACAGCCCAATTTTCGTTTATAATTTTAAGTAGTAAAACGTAAAAACCGAATATCTGTTTTTTACACTAAATAAATTACAAAAAACATATCTAATTTTATCGATGTTCTTATATGGAAATTAGTGCTCATTTGTTTACTTTAAATTGCTGAAATTATGTGTTTACATTAATTTTATTAGACCGGAAAAATGATAGACCAGTCGCAAAATTATATCATAAATACATATAAATCAATATGTGGTCAGTCTGGTGACATTATAAAAAAAGAAAAATCGAAGATTAAAATGATACGAAGGTCGTAGGTGATGTAATACGATGAAGCTATAAAAATGTCTCAAAGGTAGTAAATGAAAGATATAAGTAATAATAAGGAAATTATAGTTTGATAAATTGGTTATAATTTTTAAATAGTCATCGAAAAACTGGAGATAAAATATTTGTGTATCGTTAATTTAAAATAAAAATATTATACATTAGTCAATATTTATATTTAGAAACATTTAGAGCACGTGAAATGATGAAAACTTGAACTATAATCTAATATTTTTTACAATATAGTTAATGATTAGTCATTTTACTACATTTTTAAACTATTAATTGAAAATAATTAATTATTGTACATTCAATTAACTGTTAATTAGTGATATGATTCAATTTTTAATAACATATGAAATAATTATTCAAATCATCTAAAAAAAATTTTATTATAGTTTTATGAATTTTACTTTAATTTTTTTTCTAATATAAAAAATTTAGTCACTAATTCATAAATCATTTTTAAAAAAGATTACTTTTAATATTTTTCTAGTAATATACTATGTTGTTATATAAATGTTAGAAAGAATATTTATTTATAAATCAGTTATGAATAAATGATTAGAATAAAAGTACTTTTAAAGTTTAAATAGATAATTAATAAAAATGTAAATTACTTACAAAAAGTTCTCGACTGTTGATCTAAAAAAATCAAAAATATTAATTATTAATAACATAGTTTTAGTAGAATAGAAGTATTTTATTTTATAAAAAAATTAGTATTTATTCAAACAGATATTTCTAATAAATAATAAATTAAGATATAAATTATTATGATATGACGCAAATAAATAATTTGATATTTAAATGATAAAAATCAAATTCAGATTAAATTGTAAGCGATTTATTAAAAATAAAACACATTAATTTCTAATAAAACGTGATTGTTTTTAATCAATTAATATTAATGTATTTATTTTAAATTACATTAATTATTAATTCATATAAAGTTTTACATGCTTAAATATAAATAACAAATATATAAAAAAGTGATAATTTAATTAAGAAAATAAATTATTTTGATCAATAAATTAATTAATTTATAATTTGGACCAATCATTCAATTATAAATATTTTTTTAAAAGTTTTCAATTTAAAAACTCACCTATACTCAAATCAGAATTCACTTTCAGATTTTTTGAATGAATTTCATCGAGTATTTTTTTGATATAAATTAAAGAACAAGGCTGAAAGGTATATAAATCTCAACAAGTTATTTATATAAAATTTATGATTTTTATTCATACATATCTATATCTATATATGTATGAGTTTATTGACATAATGATTTATATATGTTATTCAATATAAAATTCCTTGTATACATATTTTTTATATATTCCTACTTCCCTACTTTGATTGTATTGTTTACTTCTCTATTTAATGAATAAAGAGAGATGTATTTAAAACACGCACCGAATAATGAATTTAGAAAGCATACATATATAAATATTCGAATACTTGAATATTTCTTCGCACGTCATATCATTATTATACGTCGTATAATTAACATATGTGCGTGTTATATAAATTTTAATTATTGTAACATCATTATGAACAATGATGAATTGATCAATAAAAAATGCATATGAAATTATCTATTAACAACCGTGAATTTATACGATAGATATAATTATTTGTATAAAATAATCACGGCTGTTTGCATAGAAATAATTACACCTTTTCCAATAACATTGTGTCGATAGTTTTCACTTTAAGAAAACTATAAGCGAATCTTTTCGCAAGTTAACAAAACACCGACGTGATTATTCCGAACAAGTCGTTGTTCAAACTGATATAAATCGGTTTGTATAAAAAACGAATATAATGATTTATATAAATTGAAATATAATACAACTAGCATCGCCGAAAAGGAAGAGAGATTTCATTTCTGTACCTCTTAATTGTCATATCTGGGTCTCGTATCGTCACAAGTGCACACATGTTCGTAGGTTTGTATAAATGTTTGTGTACGTTCGTATTGTGTGACCATGTAAAACAGGTGATTATATTTTAGATCAATCTTTATGTACGTATATAATTTAATACAGTTCGCACCGGAAATTATAACTTGGCGCCTAATTTCGCAAATTAAATATTTCATCAAGTGTAGCAACGGGAGGAGACACTTTGATCGCATCTCTTTCAATATACTTTCTCATATTAGAGATAACAGCAGGTTTTGCTTTTAGCTATAGTACATTTTATGAGAGTGGTTCGCTAAGTCACTTTTAATTAATTATTTACAAATATTTTTTTACAGTTATTTGATTTTATTATAAATTTTCTAATCAAAAATAATCTTAATAAAGTCATTTATAAAAAAAGGTGACAAAATTAATAACAAATATTTAATTAATTACTAATTTAACTTTGAATGAAATTATAAAATTTCATATATGTTAATAATAATATTTTTTATTAAATTTATTATTTTCATAAATGTTAATATACAGTTTATTATTTTACATTATAAAAATTTTTAATAATAAAAAATGATTATTAATAATTTTCAGTACATGAAAATTGAATTTTATTGGTTATTTTTTTAAAAAAATATTTTTATATTAAACCAGAGGTACTCCCTACTCCCTACTTACTGTACTTGTAGACTCTAGAACTTTCTTCTATTTAATAATGTAAATAAATTATAAAAAATAAAATATTTAAAAAGATGATCATATTTATTATAGATTGGTGGTCTGATGTGCATTAAAATCTAATGCCAATACAATTAAAATTTGTTTTGTTCGAAAAACTGTCCAAAAATCTGCTTAAAAATCTTTTTTTCCATTTTTTGTCAATTTTATTTTTTTTTAATTGCAATGTAAAATTTTTAACACATATTATTTCGCAAATGCAAATTTTCGAAAGTAATCTTTCACGATTGAAGTAAATTATTGATATTAATTTTGCAATGAAATTATTTTATATAGGGTCTTCCAATTAGAATGCTAAAAATTTAACAGCTGGTGGCATACATGTTTGATTTTTTGACTTAGCAACGCTTGGAAATTGTAAAAATTTCAATAGATTTATTTAAATGAAAGTTTAATGAGTCCAATTTTTCACGAAATGGACCCATTAATTGGCCACCAAGATCATGTAATTTAATTACCATTGGATTATTTTCTGAGGGGTTATGTGCAATTATTGGTTTTAAACCACAGACAACAGAAACATTAAAAATAACCATTGAACGTGTAATTCATGAAATTGGACCACAATTATGTGAAAGAGTAATTAAAAATTGGACTAAATGAGAATGCACTATGTTAAGTGAAGTCCTGGTAGTCATATGAATGAAATTTTATTCTATCATTAATGACATAGAATATTCTTAAAAATGAAAAAAATAAATAACTAATTAATTAATTACTTTTTATTTTATTTTCATTTAAACTTCTGAAGCGTTTATTGGAAAATGTTATATATATATATATATATATATATATATATATATATATATAGAAAAATAATATACATTAATTCAGTATTTAAAATACATTTGATTTAACGATAATGGTATAAAATTGAGGTTGTGTTAATGAAAATCGTACGATGATATTTGAAAGTCTTTATTGATTTAGTTTAATTTATTACAAATTCGATGTTGAGATCTAATGCAATTTTATTCTTGTGTTATAAAATCGTGATAATATTCGTATTGATATTATATACGTTTCGTGTAATATGAAATGATATCATATGACAAATTGTTCGCAGAAAGTGACTAAGGCTAAGAAAACAGAGTATATGTGGTAGTCTTAAACGAATAAAAAAGAATGATACACATTCAACAAGTGGAAGTCACTTGTTGCCAGAGGCAGGTATGCGGAATGCGAGCACTCGTAACTGCGTACATTTCGAAACGAATACTTAACAGAGATAGTACTACATCATAACACTTTTCAACCGATACACTGACCAACACTCTTTTCTTATTTCGCTACAGTCGATATGAAATTCGTTACAAAAATCGAATACAGGCAGTGAATTGTGCACGAAACAGTGATAGACTCATTCGAAACGAAATGAAAGTTCTATCAATAATCGATACGATATCTTTGTTCGTGGCTCGTCTTCAAAATAAAACACTCGAACGAAATTTCTATATTTTTTTTACGTAGCTAGTAGTGAATCTCTATATAGAAAACCTGTTACAAATGTTCGTAATTTACAGTTTCTCAATTTTTATTTTTATGGAAGTGTGGTGTCGCTTATCTATATAAACATAGTTTTGTTTTGATCGTTTTTGTTCAAAACGATATCGTAAATATAACGGGGTTCCGATCCAAAGATTTCCAATACGCATACATGTACATTCGTATATACATACATACATGCATACATATATATATATATATATATATATATATATATAAATAACATGCTTCAGATATTTATTTGTATTAACGTCAATAACCTGTCAGTTTTTTGTCTTCATGTAGATTTATTTTTAATTAATCTTTCAATTTTAGACTTCATTAAATTGCATGTTACAAAAAAATGCAAAAATATGTTTTTCTTATATTTATTTAGTTTATTTATTAACAGAAATAAATATAAACATAAATATTTATAGAAAAACACAATTTGTTTTCTACTTGTTGATGATTTGTAATTGTACAGATTTTTATTTTGAAAATGAAGGATGTTTTTAAGGGTGTAGAACTTTTGATAGAGATTTAATTTAAAATTCTATCATGATTAAAAAAACATTCTAGAGTATACAGTGGGAACAGAAAACTTATTTTTTTAAATTATATATATATATATATATATATATATATATATTTTATATATTCTATATATATATATATATATTATATATGTTATATTATATATATTATATATATATATATATATATATATATATGATATTATATATATATATAGTTTGATAAAACATTGAATTTTTCTATGTGAAAATTTTTGGAAAATTCCTTCATCTAGTGATGGATTGAGAGGCATTGACAATAATGTTAATATAAATTTATAACAATTTTATTTGTAACAATATTTTAATATGTTTAATATTTAAATTTTGAACTTATTAAAATATCACACAATATTTATTTTCTAAAAAATGAAGCAGTTGAATGAGTATTTTGACATAAATGAATTTTCACCTCTAACAACACAATATGTTATAAAGTGTTCAATACTTTATATAACACTTTATAACATAATATGGTGTTGGGAGTGGAAAATCATTTATGTTAAAGTGAATTGTCCACAGTTTCAAAACAAACAGTAATTGTAAAAGTAATTATTTTGTAATTAATTTTCAATTAAATACTTGTAAAGATAATACATGAATATCAAATATTTAAATAATGTTATTATTTTTAAAAAAAAAATATATGTAAAATTTTGGAAAAATTATTCTTATAAATATAAAATAATTAATTGTTATATAGACAACTTATATTAAGTTTAAATTAATCATGGATAAAATTTTCCATTTAATTTTCAAAAATATCTAAAAAAATTATTACAATAATTATAATTTATAGATAATTTTACTTTTAAACAAATTGATAAATATCAGTTATATATATATATATATATATATATATATATATATATATATATATATACATATGTGTGTGTTACTATTTGACAGTTTCCAAATTGAATCCTTCCTCAGTGTCTAAATCTACATTTTTTTCGTTACAATTCCGTCACTTGATAAAAATCTCAATCATATCAAAACAAAAAAAAACAAAAAACTTCATCTTAGTGTTACAAATTAATGGTTGTTTCCTGTAATCGTAATATAATTTAAGCTGAAATATCAATCATTTTTACTTAAATTATGTGTTTACAGAAAAACAGATCGATAAATACGTAACATAACAGGAAGTTGAAAGAAACTTAATATATGGTTTGGTCGAAGAACGGAACGGATCGTTTTTATTAGTTATAATTAAATATTCGTAAACTGTTTAACATTACATCTTAATAAAATATTTAACTAATGTGTATTAATTTATTCCTTGTCAAAATCGACGTAAGTTGGTTTACGTATTTTACAAACATCCAAATTGAGTTAATTTAATGTTTCGTGCGAAATTAAATGACGGATTAATTATAGGTTTTGAGAAAAAAGTAAACTATTTATAATTGAAGATATATGGAGATTAAGTTTTATTAGATAACTTCATTTTGATTTCTGGCTTATGTATACATTTTTGAATATATTAATATAATATATATAATATTAACGCCGTCGTATGTCTTGAAAGTTTGAAAAAATGAAGTTTAAATATACTTTCACTTTTAAAAACAGATATTCCGGATGAATATTTCCTCAAATGATAATAATTATTATTGAAATTAATTTCTACAAATGATACATTTTTATTTACTTAAAAATGCACAAAAATATAATAATGTGAAAAAAATATTTAATAAATGTTATATTTTTACATACAAAAGTATAGAACTATTAATAATGTTTAGAAGAAATATATTTGATGCCTTAAAAATTTATTTTTTTATATATTATTCTTAATATATCTTTTTTGTTGTTTGGAACCATTAAATTATCGTATAATTTTATATCCATAACTCATTATTTTAAATAAAAGTAAGTAGAATGATATATCATCCCTTAAGATGAAATACTATCCCTCATATATATATATATATATATATATATATATATATATATATATATATATATATATATATATATATATATATATTTATATATATATATTATATATATATATATATATATATATATATATATATAGAGAGAGAGAGAGAGAGAGAGGAGCAAGATTTTAAATTTTCTAAAAATAAATATGGATTAAAATTGCTAAAACCAGTTTATTTATTTTTGATTGAGCATAAAAAAATATATTTGAATATTCTTAATATTATCAAGTGACAAATATAGGATTATCCAAATGTGACGCCTAGATTTGTGTTTTATTAAAAAGAAACATGTGTATAGGGTGGTATATAGTTTCTTTTAATAAAACACAAATCTAGGCGTCACATTTGGATAACACTATATAATAAAATGGTATAATATAATAAAAATTGTTTGATCTATCTAAATATTATATATCGACATAATTTAATGAAAAAGAAAAATTGATAAAATTAATTTATATGTGAGTGTATAAAAATTAAAAAAAAATATCAGCATTGAAATTAAGAACACTTAATCAAACATATATGAACTATATGAAAAGAAGCGGTACATATACACAATTCCAATGAAAAAGAATAATTCTGACCTTGTAAGAAGAACTAAAGTACCTTCATCTTAATATTAACGCCCATTAATTCATTCCATTGGAACCACGTATATACGACACGTAAAATATAATTATGAATGAATGTTCGTAAATGTTATTTGAAATATTTCAAAATGTGTTTGAAAGAAGACTTAATCCGTTGAAGACATTGAACTGAAACATTATATATATACATATATGTATATATGTATATGGATGTTCATGTACTTGTAAATATATATAAAAAATGTTAACCACCAAATCGAAAACGCCTTTATCCAAATACGGATAATGGAACAAAATGTTAAGTAAATGTCATAGAATGGAGACAGAAAAAATCTAATTTATCATTGATATTGATTCAAAGTGAACATGACACTTGTGAACGTATGACCTTTGTATACATATATTATTTACGGTCCACACACCATTATACTGCGATTTTTTAAGCATTTTCGTATACATATTGTATCCATCCACACGAATTACTCATCCAGTCAGTTATTCCACATTTGTGTATCGATTTCTAGACGTACTGACTACAACCTACGTACAGGATACTCAATACTATATGAAATATCTTTGGAAATTAATCTTACATCTAATATTCGTGTACTTTGTAAATTCAATACTGATATTGCTATCTACATTCACTTCTATTGTCATATTATATACATATACATATACATATATATATATATATATATATATATATATATATATATATATTAACATAAATTATCAAATAACAAAAAAAAAATGAAAATACTAAACTATATCATTTTAAAAAAAAGTACATAACATAATTGAACTACCTTATTTTTGAAGAGAAAGTGACCATAGTCCAACAGATTATATATATCGGACAGATGACCACTGGAACGTGAGTTCGAATCTGCCTCAAGCTATGTCATTTTTAATTAAGTAAAACTACTGCTAGAAGTCATAAATCTATATAAAATATTAATAGATTATATGACGTTAATGAGTCGTCCGTATCGTAGGTGCTAATTTATGAAACAAAGTCTTATTTGAAAGATGTAGTGCAAAATAATGTAAACGAATATTAAAACTTTCGTTATATAATGACATTAAGCAGGTGGAAGCGTTTTCTTCTCTTTTAATTTATATATACATGAGAATTGTTATACATACAGTAATTAAATCTTTAATCGTTAATTTTTTTTTAAAAAAAAATTCTCAACAAATTAAAAAAATATTTATAATGAAATTTATATTAGAATGAAAATTTGTAAATATTTTATAAATCAATTTAATTTAACTTGAATAATTAATAATTGTATTTATTATTTAACAAGAATT
The DNA here is from genome assembly GCA_029203775.1 of Neoneuromus ignobilis. Classification (NCBI taxonomy): domain Eukaryota; kingdom Metazoa; phylum Arthropoda; class Insecta; order Megaloptera; family Corydalidae; genus Neoneuromus; species Neoneuromus ignobilis. The sequence continues at coordinate 37,200,040 of CP092092.1, forward strand.
ATTTTACTCGTAATGAATAGTAATTGAATATTTATTATGTTGATTTAAATAAAAAAAGAGATTTGATTGAAATTAAAATCATACAGCATTGATTAGAGTGACAAGTATATATTTTGATTTATTACCATTTTCAATTTAATTCCTGTGCATTAATTTAAATAAATATAATTAATTGAAAAAAACAAGAATAATTTATATCATTTAAAAATTCCATAGTAAGATAATCTGATTTTATACAAGAGTTTTATTTGTTATCGATTTTGAATTTATAATTTTTCTTTGTGCATTTAAAATAAACTTGAATTTTGTCTATAATTTTATTTCCAATATAAAAAAATGATTGAATATCAAGGATTTAATAACACAGTAATCATTTATTTTTTATTTATTGCTGTTTAAATGTACATAAGAAATAAATAATAAAAATATATAATTCTTAAACACTTGAATAAAATCTTATGGTTTCCAAATACTCATTTTTATGAAAAATTAAATCAAGAAATATATTGGAAAATATTTTTTAATCACAAATAAAATTTAATAAAACTTACTGTTTGTTTTAAAACTTTGACAATAATTTGTTGTTATATAATAAATGATTATTGAATATTTTATAACATATTGTGATGGAGGTTATAATTAATTTGATAAAAATATAAAGTTTTATATTTTTATCCTTTGTAATTTTTTACACTAAAAAAGTGAGTATTGATTTTTTCAAAATTGATCTTGAGTAAAACCAAATATAAATCACTCTTTATTAAGTATTAAATTAATTTAGTTGCAAATTGATAAAGGAATATTTTATTAATTTTAATAGAAAACTCGTTTCCGATGAGATAAAAAATGACTGACTAAATTGATAACGATTTAATGATTTTTTATAAACAACTTATTTTTAAATATTACACAATTGAAACTATTTCATTACTCAATCGATTTTTATATTTCTTAGATAAGTACTATTTTCTATTATGATTCACATACGACTATTTTATTGTTAATTAATTTATATTTACTTTGAGTGGAATGACATGTTAGCTATAAATTAGTTTTTGAAGGATTACTTTGCTACTGAATTTGTAATTTCAAGAAACAATGTAATATATATATATATATATATATATATATATAAGTGTATATGCGTGAGTGTGTATATGTGCTTAATGATATATTGTGTTATTATGATCAATATCAATAAATCTTCAACATATATCCGTATGAGAAGAGTAAAATGAAATAATTTATAGTTACATGACGAAAAACACGCAATGTTCATGTCAACTGAAAAACATATCTATATAACAATTATATTTTCGTCTCGCTCGGATCAAATTAACAAAAAGACGATACCGCATGAAAATATTTGTCGGATTCGTTTCATATCAATCAAACGATAAACAAACAAAATCGTAAAAATACAAATTGTTAGACATAAAATAACGAATGGGTACATCGATGAAAAAGATTAAGGTACTTTAATTTTTCACACCTGTGAATGTAAAATACGCCCACGCACGCACCAACACGTCTATAATGTGTACGTGTGTGTCCGTACAGGTAAACATATACATGAATAAGATGTCAAACAACGACAAATATACAAATTCAACATTGGAGAAATATATTTATATGCATAGGGGATATCGGACCGCTGATCAAAAGATCCTTCTAGACGTTACGTCTATCATTTTATTGCCATGGTTGTAAAAGATACTACTATTGTAGTTTCCGTTCGAGATAACCGTGCGATATAAATGAATATCATTGAATTGATGGTGCATTTTTAGATAATTTTAATGAGATCGTAAATGTTTTTATACTTAAGTAATAATGTAAACTGAATCTAATTATACGGTTTAACTGAGATGTATTTATTTGTATGACTTGTCGGTTTTATTTAATCAACCAGTTTATTTATGTGTTTATCAAGTTTTTCTTTTTTAAGATTTTTATTAAAAGAATCAATCGACGAAGAATCGATAAATCATTAAATTTTTATATAAACAATTTTATAGGTAATAAATATGTATTTCGTTTTAATTCAACAAAATCTACTTTTTATATATTTTTAAAAAATCTTTAACAATAGTGTTGTTTTGATATTTGATTAAGAATCATTATGATGTACATTAAATTTAATTTTTAAATTCAAATAATGTTATTTGTTTTGTTAAGATACAATTGTATGCTAGATAAAATATTTTTTTGTAAAATAGCAATGAAAATCAGTATTATTTAAATGTTTATAAAATATTTAACATATTTTTCAAAAAAAAAATATTAGAATTAATTTGAATTATTTAAATAGATTTTTTTGAAAATTGGTATGTTTCTGTATGACAATAAAATTGCAATTTTTTAATCAAAATTAATAATGAATTATCATATAAAATATTTCTTATACAAAATTATAACATTTTTAGTCTCTTGCAAAATTTATTTTGTGTAAGATAAATAAATTTAACTTAATATAAGATCATTTTTTTTTATTAACTCATTATCCAAATTAACGTTTTATATGTGTTTGATTATATATATTAGTTACTAAAATATATTATTTGAGTAAAAATCTATTTTAAATTTAAAAAGAAAAAAATCATTCCAATAAAATAATTAAATACAGAAATTAATTTATTTTTTTTGAATTTTCATTTAATAATACAAAAGTTATAGTGTAATATTTAATTTATAGAAATTAAATTTATATCGCAGTAAATAAACTAGATTATAATAATTATTGAAAAAATTCATGTCTAGTTATTTATGAATTTTAATTAAATTTTATATATATATATATATATATATATATATATATAAATGTATATTATTCAAATGACCGGCGATCCTCTACAAAACTCATTTGGACAGAACAAATACGTGAGTAAACAACAGACATTTTGGTGGTGAGGTCTTTATCTCGAAGTGTTACCTTGTACATAATAATTTAAGACACGAGAGTCGAAATATACAGCGTGTAGTCGTTTTCGAACCCGTGTTCCTTGCACGTGTTCGACACGTTCCAAACACTGCGATGATCATAAATCTGCCGATACAAATTCGTGTGAAAGGTACGGAGACATGCCGACAAATCGCTTTTTTTCAACTGATCGGTAACTGTTTATGAATTTTTATTTGCTGAAGGTGATCTCATACATCGAATTTCTAAAATTTCTTTTCGACTCGCCGATGATTTATAATTAGATTAATTGTAAAATGCAATTAAATTCAAATCGGAATGTAATGGTGAAATAAAGATCTCAAATATTCATATACTAGTAAATATGTACATATACAGGTATATTCATTTTTTATATAGATATGAGTGTATGTGTGTGTGTGTGTGTGTATGTCTGATGAATAAATTTAATTTTATATATATTTTAAATTATACAGTTTTAGTCATTTATTAATTAATATTTGAAAATATAATTTATATTTCTTTTCCTTAAAAGTTTTATTTGAATATTAATATTTAAAAAAGCACTTTTTTATAATAATTATTAGATATATAATTTTAATAACATATAAGTTAATTTTTTAAAAAACTGTAAAATTCACCATATTTTAAATAAAATATTTATTTTCTATCACATGTTGGATGCTAATTATTTGATGTTTTTGTATAATTAATACTTTTTAAAAATAAAATAAGCTTTGAAATCCTAGTCATATAATAAATACTAATCTGATTTAAAATTATGAGCAAAAAATGTGATTGCGACTTTTGATGACTGATAATAATTTATTTTTGGAATTTTTAAAAATACTGTTTTATAAAAAAATATTTTTAACATTGAATAAAATAAATTTTACTGATAGATATTACATTTATTTAATATTATATATATATATATATATATATATATATATATATATATATACATATTTAATGATAATAATATATAATTGCTTTATTAAACAAAACATTTTTTATTTACTGCGAATGTTTATATGGCATATTAATCGTCACTGAACAGGTGTATAATGCGACTGTTAACAAGTAATCCATCAAGCTCAACACTATTAACCATGTTTGTGATGCTGATGGCCAATTTTCCAGCCAGTTACGTCGTACAAAAGCGATTATACACGCGCCTAAGCGTGAGCTAAGATGCGAAGATAGCCTCCACGTCCGTAATCTGTCTTATTGTAAAATATTTTCTACCTATTACACATATTATACACAAATGGAATTATTTCAATTATATCAATTATTTCATATGAAATATTACTATTATCGCTTTCAACCATATATGGAAATAATATCATTAATCAGAAGTAAAGTAATAATAAGAGAATTTATATGTAAGATTGCATATTTCAGATCAATTATTTTTTATTAACTATTTATCGAAATTAACGTCCTATTGTATATGTGTCTGAATATATATATATTAGAAAATATTATTCGTGTGAAAATCTATTTCAAATATAAAAATTTTAATTAGAATAAAATAATAAATGAATTCAGGAAATTAATCATATACAAAAATTTATAATTTCATTTCTTTTATAAGATAGGAAATTTTCTAACAATGGAGAAATTTCAATACTATTTAATTTAGTTTTTAATAATTTTTCCTCGACACGTTGAAATTATTAATTGAAAAAATAAATACATTTCTGTAAAAATTTCCATTATTCAAATTATAAAAATATCAATTCAAATATATTAATAAATATCATTTATAATGAAATAAACATAAATTCTTTATTAATGGAAGAATGTTATATGACTTTGTTAAAATTCGTAACCATTGCATTCTATTTATCCATTTAAATGTTTATTACTTACTAACAATAGATGCTATTAATAAATAAATCAATCGTATTAGCATAGAATTACATTTTAAATCTTTATATATATATATATATATATATATATATATATATATATATATTTGTATTCATTTTAAATTAGTTGTGCTTCTTAAAAAAAATAAATCACGATTTTATGAAGTTGAAAAGGTGATATATTGAATAATAGAAGATAATATAAATGATTTATTGTATATGTGCACAAATTTATGACTTGTTCTTCCTACAAGAATCATTGAGGTGATCGTAATACAGTGATGAACACGTTGGTTTAGACGATAGATTGAAATTTTCTTTAAGAATAGTTTCGATGACGAAAAAATTTTAATGGAACTTGACACAGCATGTCAAGAAACAATTCTTGTATATTATATCTATAGTGACTAAAAATATTAATTGAATTTTAAACGATATTCAATATGATGACGTATATAATTATATATGCATTTAAAATGTTCTTTTTCTTATTAATAACCATTATTATATTTGTATTTCACGTAAATTGAATATTAAACGTGTTTATTTAATTAGAAAATCAATGTTGAATTAAATTCTTATATAGTTCTTTTGTTAGGAAGAAAACACAATTATCTGAACGATTAAAAAGTGCAAAAAAAGTTTATTATAATCTTTTCTGCTGACAGCATGCTAATTAAAAAATTATCATATCAACTGTGATAATTTTAATTCTATGTTTAATTCAAATTTATATATGTATATATATATATATATATATATATATATATATATATATATAATGTGTAAACGCATGTATATATCAAAATTTATGCAAGATCTTACAATGAATCTTTCATTTTATGTTAATAGAGAACAGCTAAGTAGTATAATGTAACTAAACGAGCATCTATCATTATTAGCTAATATTTATGACCTCGCAATAAACACTTCATCAACACAAGATACAGACACAATCATGTAAACAAACAAAAGTGTTGGGAAAAATGAAAATCAGCCATTATATTTCGTACGTAACAATGACTGGAAAAAAGTGAATCCGTGGCTGGTATGATGCAGTGACGTAACATTAAAAATACAAACAACAGAACAGGAGCGCATGGGAACTAGATTAAACTGTTTGTGTTGCGTTCATCCATTCATCCATTAAGACGCTGTGTGAATTGAGTCAACATCTAAACTATTGTCTTCGAATGTCTGTCATATCGCACAGAACCTTCGTACTATACAATGTATTTTATGTACATACATACAAACACACACACAAATATATATATATATATATATATGTCTATGTATATGTATATACATTTTTATATAGACAGATAAAGGTGCACTCCGACCGTTGTTGCAGACAACGGCTATTGTTTATTCTTGTAATGAAGATGAAAAATGAATCTGGTGAAGTAATGTCAGCTATTTTCTATGTCATTAATGATCTAGATTTATGAAGTGGACAATCAAGATGACCTGTTTTTCTTTGTTCTTGATTTGATTTAAAGAGATTTTTGATTAGATACTGGAAAAAAAGTTTAGATACTTTTTTGTGCATTGTTTTAGTTTTCTATTTATTATTTTGCAATTATATATATATATATATATATATATATATATATATATATATATTCTGAATTTAAATTCTATGAACTAATTCGAGAAAGTATATTAGTAATCTAAAAAAATATTTTAGCTAATATTAAAATAACATATTGGGTAATTCTCTTTTGAAAACAATTGTCAAATATATAAATATTTTTATGGAATGATATTTTTATCAACATTTATAAAAAAATATGTAATTAACTTTTAGTTGTATTAATAAAAATGTTTGTACAAAAAAAATCAGTTTTAATAAAAGTTTATTCAGTTTATATGATATATCTATTAAAATGAATTATAAAAAGACCATGATTAATTATATGGAATTTATTTTTAGGCGTGATATAACTTTAAATTAAATCGAAAAATTCTATCTAATCTAAAAAAAAATATTTTTTATATTATGTATGTATATATAAAGATGATTTTTTTAGGTTAGATAGAATTTTCAAAAAGAATTAAATTGAAAGTTCTATTACACTTAAAAACAGCCTATAGTTTTAAAATTGAAATATTCTTAAAAATAATAAGAGATAATATATAGGGGGTTTCAAATGCAATGCTTAAATTTATGTTTTATTAAAAACAAACATGTGTATGTGTATAGGGAAACATGTTTATAGCTTATTTTGTTTCTTTTTAATAAAACACAAATCTAGGCACTACATTTGGATGATCCAAATATTAATATATAACGAGGGAGAGAAATTATACAGTTGAGAAAAAACAGAAACAAAATTTTTTCTTGAACTTTCCATATTTAAAATATTATCAATATAAATGTTTTTAAAAAATATTTACTAAAATTTTTTATCGGGTATGTAATTTTAAAAATAAAATTATATTCTTGATGTAAAAAGATATTTAATATACAATATATTTTTGAAAATAAAATAATACTAAATTAAGGTTACTCTAAGAAAAACTTGACATGATAAGTGATCGGATTTAAATTTATTTTTATTTTCGTCATAGATCATTTGCATTTTTAATAACATCACAAATTATCGATGCAAAAATTCGTGGGAGAAAAACTCTGTACGTTGGAAATAAATAGCGGTTGATATTCACATTAATCAAGGTTAAAAAACCTGCGAGCATTTTGAGATCGCAGGAAACAGGAAGCATAGACTTATGGTGAATACAAACACACATACACACACACACACTTATATATATATAAATTTATATTTGTATGTGTTTATTACTTAAAGCCAAAAAGTTGTTAATAATAATTAAAATAAATATCTGAACAAAATAATTTCTATATGTTTTATTTTATCACTACTTATTGTATTTTTTTATCTGAGAAACAAATATAAACATTAAAATATTGCGTATAATTTTTTAAATGTTTAATTTTATACAAGAGATAAGATATTATGTTGCTATTAGAAAAAAACATTATTTGCGTTAGTTGAATGTTAATCATGGAAACTATAATTTATACATTATTAAAATTAATACGAAATTTTATTTTATTCTCAAAAAATGTTAGGTTATTGAATTATAAAATTCCAATTATGATAATATTTTACTTTTTTACTATTTGTGATTTATGTAGATGAAAATTAATTGAAAATAATTTTTGCTAATAAATCAATATTAGCTAAATTACATTTTTTAAACTTTAATCAACGTTCGTGTACCCACTTTTAATTTTAAAATCATAGATAATATTTAAAATATTTTTTTAACTAAATTATGTTATTAAAACAATCATATTTTTTTAATTATGATATTCATAGAGACAAATATTATTTATTTATTTTAATTACTATGAATTATATTTTTGATTATGTATAATTTTTCAAAAAAAAAAATGTTTAATATTAATGATCTGGTTTAGGGAACATAAGCTTAGTTTGAAAATCCAATGATTTCTTTATACTAAATCATTGTAAATGTTTTAAAAAACAGACACCATTTATTTATTAGTTAAAGACTGTAATATATACGTATATAATTCTATTGAGAATGTTTTTATAAGAAACCACCTTCGCCAGTACAAAATATATAACAAAAAAAAAATGAACTATAATAACGGTCCTGTACTAAGGCAGATGTGACAGGTCATGGCGAGTGTGTGTGGCGGATGTCACCATCTGGAGAAAACTTTCGAATTAACGCCCTAAAGACCGCTCTGTCACGGGCGTAGACGTGTTATTTAATAAGAATAATAACACATTATATGTTAATGCAATATACATTATGCATACAAAATAGACACTAGATTTACATTTGAAGATGTATTGTGTTATATCTATTTCAATAGCGATCTCTCGTATCTTAGTTCAATTACAATACACATAGACGAGCGTGAAAAGAACGAAATATATCATTGCAACGAATATACAAACACGCGTGTCTCGTATATAATTGTACGGATAAAAGGGCGTTAAACGTGGAAGTGTGTTGTGTGTGTGATTGTAGACGGTTGACACGTCTGAAAAAAATTAATACACGCGACGTTACGTCATTTGATGCTGAAGGAAGACTATGATAAATATGTATGGAAGTGTGTAATAAGATTTTTTATTTATGCTTTTTTTCAATGCTATTACAAATGGTTGAAGATTTATTTATTTAAAAAAATATTTGTGAGAAACGACTTTTGAGTAATTGTATAATTAAATAACTTTGATAATTACTCGCTTGTTTGTCTTGTTTGGTTTAATTGTCTAATAATTAAATATAATTTATTTAATAATAAATAATTATTGAAATTAGGTACGAAAATTAAAATTCGTTCATGTTCGTAAATTAATAAAGTGATGTATATATATATTTATTTCAAATTTTATTTAAATACTTAATCCTCAACTATTTTATTTTTTAGTTTAAATATCTGTTTGACTTTTTTTTTAAAATATCTAATGACATTTTTGATTTTCTATTGGAAAACAGTGATAATTTTTAGTGAGTGATATCTTTTATTGATATCTCTAAATATTGTAATAAATAAATTTAATTTAATACAGTGTTAAGATTTTATTAAGTTAACACAGATTGAATTTTTATTATAATTATATTCAATTGAAATAAAATTGAATATAGTTTATTAATATAATAACGGTTTAGACATTAAATTATTTAATAATAATAATAATAACACAAAAAATATTAGTATAAAAATTTTAGAGTATGTTAAAAATTTATTTAATTATTTTTTTGTAGACTGCTTTTTTTGTAAAGTATTTAGTTGAGGGTGGGAATAGAAAATGTTAAAAGGCTATTAAAAAATTCTAATTTCATTCCATATTAGTTTTAATTATCTGGATTCAATATTTTAAAATAGAAAATAAAAATATTTATATAAATAATAATTTTTTTTTAATTTTAATCAAAAAATAATAAATACTAAAATAATATTTTTTCATATATACACAGAAAGAGAGATGTATATATTTGATATATCATAAATATCACATCATTTTTATAATAGTTATCACTTTGAAGGACGTTAGACAATATAAATAATATTTAATTGAATAATTAAAGTAAGAAAATTACTGTTGAATTTAATATCAGATGAAGAATCTATTTCATATTGTAATGATGTACAACAGTAAATATGTAGTTGATTTTCTTTGTATTTAAAAAATATTTTTTTAATGAATTTTATAAAGAAAATTCAAGTTACAAAATCATTCAAGTCGAAGAAAACATGCTCTACAAAATTTTGCAATTAATAAGAAATTCTTAAAAAGGAAACAGTAATAAATGAAGCAAGATCTAGATATTAAAAATAAATCTGCGTCTTATAACTAACTGTATAAGTAATTTTTATGAATTGACCTTATTTATAGTTTTATTATGTATAACCTTAATTGAAATGCACTTATTTCTTGAATTCCAATTGTACCATTTCAGTAATTAGTTACGATCTCACCGATTAAAGTTAATAATAAAGAAATGATTAACTATTCTTCAACAACGATTAGTGCACAGAAATTAAAACAGCATTTTTGTAAGAAAAAAAAATAATGAAAAAGTTGTTTTTCAACATCTCGCAATAATTTTTACAATTGTGGGAAAAATGAATGTAATGTTTATGCATTTAGAGATTTATGTAAAAAAAGAATATATTTCGGTCGAAACGTTTTTTCTTCAGTTTCTCTTTCATTCATTTTTTGCTCGTTTTTAAACAATCATTCGAGAGCATAATTAATGTGCAATTATCATTTCTTAACATAAGTAACTAAAACGCGGAACGCAATCGTGTCTACGCGTCAGAAAATTCATATTTTGTCATTTGAATAGTTTTGAGATTTTGTTGGTTATTAATTTTGATTTTGAATACGGTGATTTATGACTGTTTTGACAAAATATTCCATAATTTTTATAAGAAGGGAATTTTCTTTCAGTATTGCTTTTGTTATAACTATTGTTTAAAATATTATATATATATATATATATATATATATATATATATATATATTTATATAAATGTATACAGATGGTTTAGTGCCACCCAAGGTTAGAATAGGCAATTATGTAAATAACCAATTAACAACCAGTGTTAGTCTGTGCTTGTGTTTTATCATCCACGTATTTATTCCATTCTGTCCGCTTGTCAAACAATCACAATCCCTCAGTTTCCTCGATAATACCGTACACGAATTCCAGCCCGGTGTATATGTGTATACATATCAAACAGGTGCTTAATGAGAGTATAATGTGTGCTATCACCTGTAGTATGTAACATAACTAGCAGTGCTACCGTGAACTTAACAGATAACGTAACGTAGTGTTACAATTAATTAGGAATCTGATATAACCACTGCTGTGGTCACGTCTGTGCTTGCATAAGAGGATATTTATAGGAAAAGATTGTTGAAATCTCTTCACAACTTATTAAAACACTTATTATATGCATATATATATATATATATATATATATATATATATATATATATATATAAAGTAAAAGAGAAAGATAGAAAAAATAATGATATTCATAGTTCAATTGAAATAAAAGTTAAAATATACAATAACGAATTACATTTAAATTGATTAAAAAGTAACCACGATGAACAAGAAATGATTAAATTTACATACGAAATAGTCATTGGACTTTTTATAAACGACTTTAATTTTCTTATTTGTATTTCTTGTAATTCTATATATCATAGTTTATTTTAAAAGACTGTATTTATTTTTTTGGTTTATTTTCATAAAAAACATTTCTTGTAAAAAATTTGATAGCGAAATAAATTTGAAATCTTAATATTTTTTTTAAATATTAATATAATTTCAGTTTATAAAATCATATTATAAATTGTTTAGAATAAAATCAGTGTATAAAAATAATTATCAGAGTTGTTATTAAATCTTAGTTGTAATTTAGGTTTGGAACTATATTTTTCATTATTATTTTTTAACCTCATTTAGTTTTATTATTTTTTTAAAAAAAATATATATTAAACATATTTGTACGATGAGAAGAATTTTTTTTTTAAATTACAAATTTGTTAAGTATTTTTTGAAGTCATTTTTTTTATAATATTTTTAATATGAAAAGTTTAAGAAAGATCTTATTTTTTCCATCTATATAATTTAGAAAATAATTATATAATTGTTTATATAAAAATGATCTGAACTTGTATTTTATTTTTTTTGAACAGAAATTATATACAATTCACTATTGAATATTTCAATAGTATCTAATGATGAAAAAATATTTATCAAAACAAAAATACTTATTCAATTTACTAAATAAAAATATAAGAAAATAAGAACATATTAGAACATTAAAAAATAAATAAATGATGTTATTATAGAAAGTGTTAAAAATATTAAATTATATAGTGATTAAATATAAGTAAGCAAAAAAATATAATTTAAATCATATTCCTATATAATTATAAAATATTTTTTATGAATTAATATGAAGAATATCTTCTTCTTTTAAAATAAATATACTGTTTAATTATTTCAAAACAAGATAAATATTTTTGAAAGTTTGAGGGTTAATTATAAGATTGTTTCACTTTTCAATGACATTTTAGTTTACTAAAGACCTTAAAAGTGGATTGATTTACAAACGAATATATTTCAACTTTGTTTGCTCTTTTTAAGAGATAACAACTGTAATTAATAAAATAACATTACGAGAGGTTAAACGAAAGGATATCAAATAAAATAAAATCGGTAGAATGTAAACGTATAATTTTATTCGATATATATATATATATATATATATATATATATATATATATATATATATTTATATTGTTTTAAGTTTATTTTTAATGTTTATTAACATTTTTTTCCTAGAAAATACAATTCACTATAAAACCTGTTCACGTCTAAACTAATATAACTGAATCATAACATTTAATAAACTTATAATTGTCTGTACAAAACTAGAAATAATGTAACCATAAAAGGTCAAACGACTTCAAATTAATATAATACTGTACGAAATAATTCCACGTTAGTTTTGTAGAATTACATGATTAAAATTTCCACTAAATAATATCTTTAGTTGTCACTAACATGATGCCCGACTGTCAGTCACACTGATATGTCCGAAATGAGTCCATTTAAGCCACAAAACCGGCAATTTTGTTGTCATTCCATGTCTGGTTTTACCACTCGTCGGTTACTTTCGCCTAACAATTTTCATGTACCATCGCGGCTATTAAATCGGTACTTCCGCGTAACTTGATGATTTAAAATGACATATTATTATTTTGAATGACGGCCAGTCATCAGGTATGTAGTGCACGAATACTAGATGAAATTTACGCATGGAATTGTATAGACTATTAAATTGTTGTTATGTAAAATATAACATATGTACATACACATATTATTATATAGATATTGTATATATAATATAGATTAATTGATAGTTCATTCACCTTAAGTTTCATTGTTAAATTTATTAATAAGATTTATAACGGATATTAGAGACACAGTTATTTTCAATAGATTATTTTGACAATTTTTTAACACTTCGATAATAGTTAATAAGGTAACTATTTCATTTATCTAAAGAAGATACACTACTGTTACTAATATTCTATTAATATCTATATAGAGTGATGTATAGAAAATCTATTAGAGAATTGTCTATTAGTAATTTTAAGAAGTAATAATTTTTAATATTATAAAAATTTGATTTATTTAAAATTATCTGATACAAATATAAAATATTGAATTTTCGTATTAGAATATAAAATATTTTTCTCAAAAATGAAATCGGAAAATTTCAATACGAATACTAAAATTCTAGTGCCAGTTCGATAAAATTATTTATATATTTTTAATAATATATTTGAAAATTCATTTTAATAAAATTAATTATAAACATCAATTCATTACAATAACTGATTTAATCATTAAAAATAAATAAAATACAAACTGTTAAATAAAATGATATGAAATACATTTTCCTACATTTATAAATCATTATTTTTTTTTAAAAAAAAATACTCTTAAATATATGGTCATCCAAATGTGACGCCTAGATGTGTGTTTTAATTAAAAAGAAACTATACACATGTTTCCCAATACCCATGTTTCTTTTTAGTAAAACACAAATATAGGCGTCACATTTGGATGACCTGATACTTAAAAATAAGTTTAAAAAATTATTTCAATGAATTATTCACTTTAAATTTTTTTTTTAATTACAAGAATTTATACATATATATAGAAAGGGGAAGGAGAAGAAGGAGGAGGGAGAAAATAAAAGAAGTTAGAAACTATGTAAATAAAAAAAATATGATAATAAAAATAGGATATTTTCAATTCAGAAGAAATTCTTGTATTATATTTAAATTAAAATAATCCTCTATATTTGAAGAAAAAAGTTTTTGATCAGTTTATACTGCCTGTTCTTGTTTATGATAGTAAAACATAAATTTTAAATAATAGAAGAATTTAGTGGATTCAAAGAAAATAAAAAATGAGTAGATTTGAAAATAAACAAAAATCACAGACGTTATAATAAGAGAGAGAAAAATAAAATGAAAATGAGATGATTAAATAACAAGAAGACAATGCTGATGATGGTCAAGAGAAATTATTGATTGGAATCTTCAAAATATCAAGGATCAAATTAGAGACCTGTAGCTGCATGAGAAAATTCGACAGAGTGGAATGGAAAAGAAAGGAATTAAATTGTTAGAAATGGAAAGTTTTAGAAAAAGGCATTTATGTAATAAAAAGAAATTCCTTTTTTATATATAAAATATTATTTTTTATGTTTCTTATAAACTATAATAAATTATATATAATTTTAAAAAGTGTGCAATTTTTTGAATATGTTTTAAAAGTATAATAATTTTTGATAAAATTTGATTAAAGCAGAAATATATTTTTTAACAAAAATATATAACCACGTTTGTTATTAACTAAAATAGTCATATATTCAAACATTTGTGTTCATAATACAAATCGTTACGAATGATCTTTGTGTACACAACGTATAAATCGTTTCAAATGATCCAACCTAATTTTTTTCGACCGGTATGTGAATGATTCCTCGCGTTGTAGCGCAATACCTGTAATTTCACTATAATATTATCTAACTATCTAGTATTGGGTATCCGTATAATCTTATAATACAATAACGCAATACGAGTTAATACTCATTGCAAAAACTATCCAACTGCACCGTTCATTACCGCTAAAGTCACGCGCGTGACCCCACGACCCGGCAGATGGCAGCACGTGCCCTAAACGCGTGCATGACGCGCGCCGTGACGTCAACCCGCTCAAACTACCCCGCTTCGCCATTTTTGGACGTTTGATCTGTCCGAGAAATTGATGAAACATACAAGTGATGCTGTATAGTAAACAGTTACAATATATTGATACATAAAACGTTTTTTAAAAGTATAACAGTCGTTGTTGAAAAGTATTTGGAATTGGAAAGGAGGTTTTTTTATTCAAGTTGAACTGAAATTTATTTTCGAATATTCAAAATTCAAATGTTACAGTACTTACAACATATTGTTCTTATCATATATAATGTTAGAATTTTTCTTATCGTAAATACTTTCTCATGTTATAAATGAATATACATGATTTTATTTTTATTGATAATAAACTCAGATATATATATATATTTGAGAATTTATTTTAATTAACATATTTTTACAAGTAAATATATGTATATATATATGTTTATTTTATAAAAAATATTTATTTCCTGTTAAGTGATTGACGCATTATTAAAAATGGCATCAGGATGAACCAATAAAATCTCTTGTTTCGAAAATATCATTTTTAGGCTATCTTGAACTTGAACAGTAAGATTTTTATACATGATTATATATTTTTTCAATTTTTTGTGTATAAATTTAGATATATACAATATAATTATTGATTTTTATTGATTATAAGAAATTGTATATATATTTATATTCATGTTAATAAGTAAAATGCGTATATGTTTATTTTTTAAAAGATATTTATTATGTATTTTATTCTTTTAAATCATTGATGCTTTGTTAAAAATGATCTCTGGATAAAACAATAAAAATTCTTGTTTCTGAAATATAATTTTCAGGTTTTTTTTAACCTGATTAGTAAGGTACTTTGTATATATTTATATTTTCTTTTATTTTTTTTTGTATGTGATTTTACATATGAAATATTAATTTTCATATTTTTAATAAATTATAAGAAATTTTACATATATATATATATATATATATATATATATATATATATATTGTTTGAATTTATTTCATGTCTTTGTTTAAAATTCATATTAGTTGTTAATTTCAACAAATATGTTTTATGAACAACAACAATACAATTATAATTATTTCACCTAATTACAGATTTTAGAAAAAAGTATTTTTTTAAAATAAAATATTAGTTAATATTAAACAGTGAAATAACAAGTTTTTAACACAGGAAAATCTTCTATTTTTTATTATTATTTAATGGTTATAAAATAATTATTGTAAAAAAGGTACATACTGAAATATTTACAAATATTCTATATTTTAAATAAGATATTTTATATTTTAAAAACATTTATTTTTATGATGTTATTTTTTTATTTGATGAGAATATATATATATATATATATATATATATTTATATATGTATATGTATATATATATAGTCATCCAAATGTGATTTTTAGATTTGTGTTTTATTAAAAAGAAACAAAAGGTACTATACACATATTTCTCTATATACCATCCCTATACACATGTTTCTTTTTAATAAAACATAAATCTAGGCGTCACATTTGGATGATCTTATATTTATATTTTATTTTTGCGTTTTTTAATTTTATTTTAATTCTATTCTTGGGTATTATTTGTAATAGTTTTTTTTTAAAAAAAAACTGTGATATTTTTTTACTTCAAATTGTTTCATAGAAACACAGTTCAGTCGAAAATTAGTATTTATTTTTATTATAAACGAAATATTTTTTCTTTTATTTTGACTTGCTGTTAATATAATATCAATAATTTTAATTTCCTTTTAATTTATTTAAAAAAGTATATTTACTATTTCAAGTATAATACATGATAATTTAACATTATAAATTGTATATAAAATACTTAGAAAATATATTCATATAATTTTAAAATACTTATCGATTTAGACAAAATTTATAATTACATGCTTTAAGTAAAAAGATAATATTTGTTTAAAAAAATAACTAGAGTATTTTAAATATAACTCCCTGAATACTTCAAAACTTGAAATCATATCAAATCTATTTTAAATTAAACAATATTTTTTAATAAATAACAAATTAGAATTTGATTTTTTACTATATTATTTATGATTTTTATAGATATAATTTTTTTTAATGTGAGTGTAAATTATTAATAGTTTTTGTAGATATAAGTATTTATAAATTAGTTTGTAGTTAAATGACAATAAAATAAGAGTTTGATAAATAAATAATAATAATAACTACGTATAAGGAATTCAGTTATATATAAATATATATTAATATTAAATATTGTTGTTCTATGTTTATATTTAAATTTTATATATATATATATATATATATATATATATATATATATATATATATATGTAAATTAATAAAATCACAGTCGACATAAATCTTTTTATATAAAATTCAAAGACTTATTTTGTCGTGGCTTAACTTTTACTTATTCTATATTTATAAGTGTCACTTGATGCTGAATAATAAGGAATTAAAAAATAAATATCTATTTATTATATTATGACGTTAGTCAAATAAGATTTCAATATCATATGTATATATATATATATATATATATATATATATATATATATATATATAATGTATATATGTATATTCACATACTATTTATACATGAACACTGCTTGTATTATATTTTATTTGTGTCAAATGATTAAATTTAGTAAGAATAAAATATGAATATACTGTCATGTTGAACAAAAGAGATTATTATACAAATACAAATTATCAACGCGGACGTGTCAAATATTCAAAATAATAACAAATACACAGATGAAGATTCATCCTTATGAAAGGAGTCGTTATAACACCGACTCTTATTAGTCAATGATAAATTAGTGTTCATCCAATTAGACGTACAGTCGTAATTGGCCTATTAAAAGCGGTTTTCCTTTTCCTAATCATTTCTTTAAGACCTCGTAAAAATATCAAATGAATTGAGCAAACACGTTAGCAGCACATCATTAACGAAATATTTCGTTTTGACGTGTCCATCGATTGGCAGTCGTGCACAAGAGAAGTCGATATTTACATTGTGTGTTTCTGAAATGGTTCCGTTTTTATTTTTATCTACAGACACGTTTACCTTTTATTATTTCACGTTATATGGAAGCTGAATGTCGGAACAAAAGCTATATATGAATTAGTACGTTGCTGTTTATTATGCTTTAAATGTAGGTGGTTTTCTTTGAATGGTCGTTTTTTTTCTACTCACTGAATCACAGCAAATATTCACGAAACAATAGCTTGAACTTTTTATATTCATTTCTTGATAAATCATTCTCACTCGTTTATATTATTTGTTATGTACTAATGCTTTTAAAAATTAATAAATCTTTTTTTCCTAATCGAAAAAAAATGTTACGAAGATAATATTTTTTGATTGATTGAAAAAATTTACATAATATTTGTATAAACATATTTTAGAATGATACTCAGTAGCTATAAAATATCACACATATCTTTCTTCCACATAGGCTTTGTATTTATATTTTTTTCAAATCAATTATTATTTATTTTTTAGCAATTGATATTCACAACTTCTTTATGATATTGAATTATATTAAAAAATATATAATTTCATTTTTATTTTTTAATTAATATCATTGTAAATTGATTAAAATATTTTTTTTATTAATTAAATATTTTATTTTTAATATATATATATATATGTAATATAAAATATGTAAAATCATCAGTGTTGATCATTGAAACCGATTTTAAATCCAATTATATATTCACAATGTAAAATTTAGTTTGGAAAATCAATACGTATTAAATTTAATAAAAAAATCTGTTTATTACATCATTGTTTATCATTAATAACATATTGAGATGAATGTTTTTAAGATATATTTGTATACGATATAAAAGTTAGATCATATAAAATAACTAAATAAGAGACTTCGTTGCATATATCGCACACAAACCTATCATTTCACGAAAATTAGTTTCAGATTACTGTTATAAAAGTTTAATTTTATTAAAAATAATATCAAATAAATTAGCATACCACCTTGAAACAATGATTGTTAGAATTTTACAACTTGCAATATTTTATTAACCTTATTTTATACATGCATATATATATATATATATATGTATTGTTCAATATAATATATAAGATTAAATTAAATATAACGTTTTTTTAAAACATTAAGCAATTTAAATGTTCTGTTACACTTTATTAAAAATTATATGTAAATAGCACAAAGAATGAAATTAAAAGTAATTATAGTCAAATAATAAAAAAAACTTAGTTACTTTTTTAATTATTATAGAATATCAAATAATTTTTAGTCGAATAATCACTTTGAAAGCAATAAAAGAATTCTTTTGGTATGATTTTATGATGTTGCAATGTTATTTTATTCTTGGTGAAGATTATCTCGTACGAAATATAATTTTAAATAAAATATATATTTACGCGTCAGTAATTCGCATAACTATGTTACTATTTACCGTAGAATCGAGACGCAATGTTATTTTTCTACTAATTTAGATTCTGTGGTCAACAATTCCGTTATCGTGAAGATCTTCAGTTCCCATACTATATACATTGTGTTAAGTAATAATGTTCTATTGAAGAACAAATCATATTTGTTCAAGGTTGTAACTTGAAATATTTTCCGAGGAAAATAAAATAGATGTTACAAGAAATTGATTCAATTGAACATAATGTAAATTAATTTAACATGAATAATTTTCTGTGTGAAAAAATGTATATTCTTTCTTAATAAATAATTGTAGGTCTCTTATTTTGTATTTAAATATATTTTGGAATTTTCATGAGTTGGTTTAAATATTTGAAAATTAAGCAATATTAAGTATCGTAGGAAATTTATTTTGTTATTAATTAATTCTGTGTAATACTTTTGACTGATTTTATCTCAATTATATAAAATCTTCAAAGAAATTTAGTAAAATTATTCTTATAAAATTATTCAAAATTTATAAAAAATAACGAATCATTCTTTTATTTATTTTTGGCAATTATGACTGTCTAAAAATTTATTAAAAATATTTAACAATGCTTTTTTAAAAAGTAATATACAATTTATAGATTTTATAAAAATATATCAATTGTTCAGAAAAATTGAAAATTTAAGGATTTATGTAAATTTTTATATAAAAATTTACTATTATCAAAGATTATTTTTAAAATTGTATATTTTTATTTTTTAGTAAAAAAATATTTGTAATATAATATTTTGTAGATTGGAAGTTTAAATTAAACAAACTGATATAACCCATAATTAATAATTTATGAAGTGAACTTATTTCAAAAGTGAATTCGTCACAATTTTAAATTTTAAATTGATTTATTTTTTTAAAAAATGTTATACATATATATATATATATATATATATATATATATATATATATATATATATTTGCATTTGTGTTTTATACTACTATTATCAATATTTTATTCTTTTTAAAGTTTTTGAATCAAGTTGAGAAACAATTATAGCTTTAATTTAGTAAAAAAATAGTTATAATGTCTATAAAAATAATAAGACAATGCTTTGTCAATAAAAATATTTTAATTATGAAAATGATAATATGTAACAAGTATCTATATGATTGTTTTAAGTTGTAAGATAATATCTTTTTTATCTACAGTTATTATACACGACAATTATAAATATAAAATAAAACTTGTGTTTCATTTATACATACATACATATGTATATATATTGGTAATAAAGTATTACCGGAAAAAGATTAATTTCTTGGAAATGAAAACTGTTTTCACACTATCATGTTTTATACATTAAAAACGATTTAATCTACTTCTTGATTACGTTCTTTTAAAATATTATTAAGAAATTAATTTCGTTGACTAATGATGAGAACGATCTAATTGACTTTTACAATTAAAAAAAAATTCTTCATCGAAATTCAAGTTTTAATTGTGCACACTTGCGACGTTACGAAACTGGATTTGAAAAAGATATCTCTTATTTTGTTACTACACAATTGGGCTACACGCATATGCGTATTATGTACGTACTTGCATATTTTATGTCGTACATTATTTACGTTCATGTGAAACATAATATACGTCTTACCACATATTATTGTCATCTTGAAACAGATAATGCAATTATTTATGTATTTCATTAAGAATTTTAATAAAATGTATACATCATTGTTCATATTAATTCCGTTTGGTAATTGATACTAATATGCTAACACTTTTTTTATGTTCATGCACTTTATTATTATTATATTTTTAAGATTTCGAAAATTAGTTATCACATATATATATATATATATATATATATAAAGTAATAACAACAATAGAAAATTCCATTGAGAGCTTAAAATATAATGTTATTAAATTTTGTATAGAATAAAAAGATTGAATGAAGTTATTATCAAATTTTAAAAAAATCTTATCTATTTGAAAATTAACTAAAATTTATAAAAATAAATTTGTAATAAATTTTAAATAAAAAAATATTTTCAGTACTGAATTACAAAAGTGACAAAAATATATTAAAGAACATGAATTTTATAAAATCTATTCGATTTCTTTTCATTATTTGCTATTTTTCATCAATGAGAATGAGAAAGTAAAGCCTAATATTTATTGAATTTATACATCATTAAAAAGTGTTATATATATTCATACGAATATTTAACTATTCCATATTCCAATAAAATAGAAATTTATAATTCTACAGAATTGAAATTTTTATGAAAATTGATGTAGAATATTTTGAATTCAATTTTATACTTGAAGAATAAAAAATAAAAATTTAGAAGTTATAATATGGTACAAGGTATTTAAACATTCTAAAATAATTTCCCTTGAGTATTAATCATTTGTATATATATATATATATATATATATATATATATATATATATATATTATATTACAATTAAATGGAAATTTTTAGTTTTACAAAATTGAAATCGTTTTTAAAAATGTATAACAAATAATTTATTTATTTATATATTACAATTATATAAAATTGTTTTGATTATTAATTAATATTTGAAAAACAAGGCTTATTATAGAATTAAAAGTTAAAAATTGTACAGAGTATTTAAACATTGACTAAAATTCTAAATCAGTGGCTTTTGAGTATTTTATGTTGATATATGTAAATATATATATATATTTATATATATATTTATATATATATATATATATCATTAATAGCCTTTTTCAATTTACTATTGTATAAAAGCTTTTCCTAAAATTTATTATATATATATATATATATATATCATTTCACTAGAATTTTAACTAACTATATAAATTTAAATATATCAAAAAAAGATTATCCTTTAAATATAGTCAAATACATACATTTATATATATATATATATATATATATATATATATATATATATATATATATATAAAGAATACGAAAGTGTGATAATGTTTATTTACTTTATGAAATTCTATTATGAAATTATTTTTTTATTAGTGAAAATAATTTATTCAAACACTAAAGAATTTATATTTATTATTTGTAAATTAAACAATAGTTTAACGCTATATTATCATGTATATATATATATAAAACTATTATATGCAGGTAGTTTGATGATTGTATTTATTAAAAATATTTCGTAATGTAGTATTTGTTATAAGGAATGACGTAAAAAATCATAAAAAAGTTTATGCAGATTACGTGCAGGTAAATTTTATAAAATTATACGAGTAAATAAGCTTAAAAATAAAATAAAAAAGGAAGTAAAGTTTATTTTTTTTATAAAAACTTAAAGAGGAAATATTTGAAATTTATCTGGTAATAAACACGTGTTTTTTTCGTAGGAAAGTTTTGAAAGATTTTCAGTCATTTGAATGTTCTTTTTTTAAAAAATATATTCAGTAATCAAGTACAGTGTTCGTCTGTTAAAAATGAAAATTTTTGAAAGTTAATTTTTGGAACTAATGAGATCAATTTTTTTATGTGAATTCGTAGAACTTATTCGGGAATTTACGTTCAGTAATTATCACTCAATTTTATATCTTCAATCTATAATATTAATTATAATAAAAAAGTAATATAATGATACATAAATGATATAAAATGAAATGAAGAATTTTTGTAATTATTTTTTTAGTACTTTTTTATTTTAAAGCTGTGCTAAATTCACTTTCACACAAATAAATGATCACCCCCAACACTACAAGATATATAACGTGTTTAATAATCATTTATTGTTCATTTTGTTATTTATAATAAAAATAGATTAATTTGTTATAATCAACGAAGTGAAAAATATGTGATTATTAAATATGTTATATCTTGTGGTATTTTTTTCGATTTTTTTTTCATTACACTATTTTATTTTTGAAATATATATATTTATTTCAACTTCATGAATAAAAATAAGTTATTTTGTTTACTTGATTTATTTTTTATTTCTTAATTTAACGAATTAAACTTTAAAAATAATATAAAATTAATTTATTTTTCAATAAATTGTTAAATAAATATTTCTGAAAATGATACAATTTTATATTAAAATTTAGATAAATAATTTATTTAAATAAAAAATCATTTTTAGTATACATAGATGTTAATAAGTGAATATACTTAGTATCAAAATTATTATTTGTTTTTTGTAATATTACACAAATATATTTTATTGATATTTTTATACGAAAATAAAAATATTATTGAAATAAAAATATTTTACATACATGAAATAAATTTATTATTACTTGTTAAATGAAAATAGAAAAAAGAAATTGAATATTTGAATTGTTTGTATTAAAGGACTGATAAAGCATGTGTAGTATTTAAATAAATTTGATTTCATTATTTAATAAAATTAAATATTTGTAATAACAGTTGATTATATTTTTTTAAAAAAATAATTTGAAAATTGACAGTGAATAATGTTACATATTTTACTTAACAAAAAGAATATTTCCAAAAAATATAAATTAAAAATTAATTTAAGTTAATCAAACGGAAAAAATGTAAAAATAATTGATAATCAGTAAAAATGTATGTTTAGGATTTATTTAAAATAATTTGTATCTTACCTTTGGCAAAAATAAAACACTAAATTGCACTTTAGGATATCCTTATCCTTAACTTAATCCTTTAACGTTAAGTCACTGAACTCAAAAAAGGTCACTCAAAAATCACATCAGAATAATGTCTTATTTCAGTTCTGTCCTACGTATCGCTGAAAACTGTAATATCGACCGCCCGCCAAAAATTCAACACTTTTCTGATGATATGTTTTAACATGTTTCTATTGGAAAAATGTTATTTTTAATTTAGAACAGTATATTTTTCAGACGTTTACATAATTATTTTTTTGATATTTAGTATGAATAATTTTGATTCATTAATATTCGGTTTATAACTAGAAAATATTTTTTAAAATTTTGATTTTTCTTATTTATTATATTGATTCAAGTCTTGTAATGATATGTTTTATTTTTAATTGTTATTTTTTAAAAAAATATGCAGACGAATTAATTTATCAATTATATACATATAATTTAAATATCTTTTTTAGACTAGTATTCTTTTATTATTAACTTATTTAATACTTTTCATTTAAGTAAATACAATTATATTAATTTATCTGTAGTTTTAGTTGATTGTTAGTAACGATTTTATTGAATTATTATTTTTTTTAAAAAAAAGAAATGTTTATTTGAATTATAGATAAACGATGGTTATTTAAATTGAAAAAATATTTGAAATATCACAAATGTAATATGGTAACACTTATGTAAATGTATGTATTGTTTGATTTTTAATGTTCTGTTCGATAAAAAATTATAAAATGTTTCGTCCACATGTAGTCACAAAATAATTGTACAACATCCAAGCATTGAAATCACTGAAAATATTCAAAACCGTTCATCTAAACATATCGATACAAATGTAACATCAACGATCGCTCGATTCAGTAAAGCTCCACAACGTAAAAGCACAGTGCACACAACACGTGTCTGACGACTTTCAGTTACATGAAAAACAATGTTCATAACAGTTATACCGCGCGTCAATTCAAACTGCCATGCAACAATGGACACTGTATGAATGTGTCCAAAGTTATGAATAATAGAAATTGAAACGTCCGTTAGTGGATCAGTGAACGTTCACTCCAACGTGTTGCGGAGTCGACTGATCTTGTAAAGAAATGTACTACTCCTTCAGCTGACGAAGTATCGTCTCTCAATGGGTAGGGCAGGGCTCTTCCGAACACACATACACACAAAGCAATGTTGATACAGATCCAGTTTCGTACGCATCCTCTTCTACCGTAAACGATTCGCGAATATTATATCTTGCTCGCGCAACGTTGACCATAGTCCATCGAGCGCCTACTACTTCTTGCACTGGATTCACTTCTTGAGTCAGAAGCAGCAGCAAGTTGGCTTATGACGGGCGTTTGATACAATATTAGTTGTTCTTGCTTTCGCTTACATATTTTCTTAATAAGCTTTGCTCGCTTTTTACTACATCGTGTAGCACCTACTGTATTCACTTTTTAGCAAAGCTTTTGATACCAGTGGCGGCACGATTTATTCACTACGACAGTCGTTGGCGGCATTAATATCTTAATAATAAATCATACGAAATATAAATACCCATTGACAAATTATTTTACCGTGTATTATAAATCAATAAGATTTAAATTATTATCGTTAGAATTGCATTTCAACGTTTATGATTTTTTAATAAATGAAACTTTTTTTAATTCATTTAAATACATACAAATAATATATATATATATATATATATATATATATATATATATATATATGTGTGTGTGTGTGTGTGTGTGTGTGTAAAAAAAATAAAAAAATATTGATCATTTATTTTTTTAAATAAGTGATTTAAAAAAAATTGATACGTTCAATCATCATAAAATTTAAATTTGTAATTTAATTGATATAAATTCGTTTATTATTATTAAATTAAATTTTAAATCATAAACTAAAGACGTACATATTTTTATGATATTTTATTTTAAAATTTATAATCATATTTTAAAATATTATTTGTGTTTCTTCACTCTTACAATAACAAATATTTTTATATTTATTTATAATATTTTTTTTGGTATTTAATATTTATATTTATTTATTAATTTTATATTTTTGAAAGAAAATAAATTTTGATAAACATATTTTAAGTACCTAAAAAATTACCTATCGTATTTAAAGAAATTTTAAATCATTTTTCATAAGTATCATTTTTTATACTTATGAAATTAATATTATTTTATTTGTAAATCCCTATCTTCATTTTTCAAATAAAAGTTTGAATTTAATAAAAAACAATTTGAAATTTAAAATTATGTATCATTTTATACACTTATATTTTTTTTATAAAATTAATATTATTTTATTTGTAACTATCTGTTTTCATTTTCCAAATAAAAGTTTGAAATTAAATAAAAAATAATTTAGAATTGAAAGTTATGTGTCATGTTTCACAAGTATAATTTTTTTATAAAATTAATATTTTATTTTTTAACGTTACCATTTTTTCAAATAAAAGTTTCAAATCTAATAAAAAAATAATTTGAAATTTAAAAATATGCATTTAATATAAATTATTCAATTATTATCAAACAAAAATAAAATGAAAGTAAAATGTTTGATTTTAAATTTAACTTGAATAAAAATAATTTATATGTTAATTTCAATATTTTAAATATACATCAAATAACGCAATAGGTCTATTTATTTTTAATATTTATTTAATTTGAATATTATTTACTTTTTTTACTTATCTTATTTTTTAAATTTACTCTTATGCATTCTATTATATGATATATATATATATATATATATATATATATATATATATATATATATATATGCATACATTTTTTTATCAATGAATATTAAAATAAGAATCTATTAGAAATTTAAAAATGTTGTTTTACGTGAATCGCGTTCCTTTTCACTTGATTTATAATCACGGGATGTTATCTAAAAACTATGTCATAAACCTCAATATATTTTTACTTTCATGGATCATTGATGAAAATTTATTTGAAGTTTATAACGATTTCCGTAATAAATATTTAAACGGAAATGAATATAAATTTAAGCGGACTATGAAAGAAAATAATGTATTATCAACTTCATGAATTTTAATATTAATTTGTTTGATGTCTTTTTAATATGTTCTCACACTAAATTTTCACATCTTCATTCCCAAGCATTTAATGTGTGTTATTAAATATATATATATATATATATATATATATATATATATATTTGTGTGTTTATAAAAAAACATATATAATTAAGTATTCAGTGAAATCAATCCATATTTTGATGAAGTATTTATTTTTCAAAATATTCATATATAAATAAATAAAATTGAATAACATATATTATTTAAAAAGTCATTCTTTGTAGATAACAATTTTTTACTCTAATCAATTGGAAAAATAATTAATCGATTACAATATTTTTCTAGTTTATGTACCGCCACTGTTCGATACAATCATTTCTAAACCCCGATATTGTTACAGTTTGTTGAGTCGATTTTTTTACCATTTTGTCATTTCTTTGTTACAGACTGCGTTCGATCTCTTTCTCTTCCGTGTGGCTACCACGCAAACGTTTCATTTTGTCTTACTTGTTTCTTTTTACGATTAGACGTTGATGGATTTTTGTCATAGATATTTTGTTACAGTTTTAGGTGTACTCTCACTTTTCTTTCAATTTGCGCGTATTACGACTTCCTTATTGATTGTTTAATGCCGTTATGATTTGTTTTATCATCCATTTAATGCAATTAATACAGTTTTTTATAAACAGGAATTTTCAATCAAGAAATTTATATTTTCATGACAGTAAAATATTTTGTTATCTTGTAAATAAAAATAGCTCGTTATATAGATGTTTTAATTATATCTTAATATATAATTGTAAGAAAGTAAATTCTTGATTAAAATCTATAATAAAATATTAATTTTATTACACATGATATTCTATTAAATTCTAGGAATTAGTTAAATTAAAATATAATTTATATTATTGTCATTTAAATTAATTGCTTCAATATTGGTTTCAGTTAAACATACTAATTAAAACGTATAATAGAAATAATAAAATTTGAACAAATCTGATACTTTCAGAATTAGAATATTTTATTTTATTTTCATTTTATAAAAAAATATTTTTTGAAAGATGAATTAAGAAAGTATACTTTACTTGTAATTAGTATTGGATTTATTTTTTAATAAAGTATGTTTTTATTTCTACTAATTAAACATTTAATTAAAATTAATTAGTTTATTTCATATTTAATTTTAAAAACTGAAATAATTTAAATAATAAAAATAATTGGTAATATTTAGTAAAATTTTCATTGCTTATTAAACAATATATAATTTATTTTAATTGTACAAAAAAAATATAAATTAAAAAGACTATTACATGATTTATTAAATAAACGATTGTTTTTGAATATTGTAATTAACATTAATAGATATTAACATAAAAAGAAAAAATAAAGTTTATTTGATAATTATATACTTTTGTTGTATTTAAACGACTATTATATAAGTAATCGTATAAAAAGGCACTTCAATTACAAACTATATATTCTGAAATTGAATTGAATTCTAGACATAATACACTAACATTATATTTTATTTTACTGTGCAAGTCACGTGAACTAATGTCAATGTCATATACAAACTATTTAATTTCTAAATACAGATAAAACAATACATATTGTATGCAATCATCTATAGGAATGTCACTTTGATTTTTTTTATTTTACAAAATATCATAATAAATCATTATTTGTAATTTATTATATATATATATATATATATATATATATATATATATATATATTTATTAATTTTTAATAAGAAAGCATGAAAGGAATTTACACAAAAATGAAATAAATTATTTTTTTACAAATCTATAAGTGAAAAAAATCTTTAAAAAAGCTACAAATATAATTGAAGATATCAAGAGATCAGTAAATTTTATTCAAATTTAATTAAGTCTTCTTAGATGAACTTACATGTATATACAGTTTCATAACTCGTATGTAAATTAATAAAATATTAACTGATACAATTTTTATAATCTTCTCGTACTTCACTTCGTTAGTAAAATAAATTACTTAAATATATTCTTGAACTAAATTCGATTCGACGTTCTTGAATCGTTATTATTATTGTATCTCATTGAAATGTTGATTATAATTAAACTAAGCGCCTTAAATAAATCAATCAATATTTCATATTTACACATATGTGCATGCTTCTTTTAAAAACTTCTTATTAACACGTCCTTCGGACATTTTTCTAACAAATACCATTATTTTAGAGAACGTAATGATTGTTGTTCCATAGATATTTTCTTTGATCTACACACATACATACATATTCATTACACTGAAGTACTTATCTTTATAAAAATATGCTTCGTCAGTGAACTAAATGTCATGCATAACTGCACGATCATCTTCAATATATTGCAAAAATTAACCACTGAATCAGAAACACCGGTCTTAATCAAGTAATTGTCGTACTTGAATTTTAATTTTTAATCAACTATTTTTTTAATACCGTCTCGTTCCATAATTTCTGTTGATATTCACTGATGGAAAATTAGTTGATTTTTTTTATGTTCGAGTGAAAAAAAGGTTTTACATTTCGATATTCAATGTTCATTGACCTTAAAATGTGTCGATATGCTTTAATTTAAATGTGGATTCAATTGTAAATAATATATATATATATATATATATATATTAAATTTATTTTTATATTTAATACTTTTCAATGCAGTAATTTCGTACATTATAATTAATTTCTATTTAGTATTATAATTAGTGTATATATATATATATATATATATATATATATATATAATATTGTATTGAATCAATAAATTTAATATAATTGCACATAAAATATTTTATACAAATTTATTTTTACAACTTTCTAATGAATTTTGGATAAATATCATCTTTTATATGAAATTCTTTTAAATATTTAAAAGATTTTTCAGTTTATAAAATTTAAAAAAAATACTATATGTTTTTTTCAAATTATTTTTGATATCATTATTTTGCAATATATTTTAATAAAAAAAAGAATAGTGATAATTGTGAGTAAAAAGAGTTTCGTTGATGTTCTGAATGTAAATTAATGAAATTATGCAATTCAAAATCATCAAGAATAATATTATAGAATTTATTATTTAATAAACTCAGTTGTCTTTGTTTCTTTTAGTGATATGATAAATCAATAAATATAATATTTTATTATTAATTTGTATTTCCTTACAAATTGTCATAAAATAATTAATAATTTATTATATGTTTCCAATATTTGATATTTCATAATTTTGTCAATATTATATGTATATATATAAACTTTTATTTTAATATTTTAATAATGATTCAAAAATTATTTTGATTTAGACACAATTTATTTTTTAATAAAAAATCTTTTTTTTTAAATATATATAATACATATTTTGAAATTCATAAATTATTCTTTCAGCACATGGAATTTCTTTAAAAAATATATACTATATTAATATATAGATTAATTATTAAAATTATTATATTTTTTAAAGTTTTGAATATCAATGTATAAATTATTTAATTAAGATATAAAATAGTATGATATACAAAAAAAAATATATAAACAAATAATAATAGGAAACCCAAAAATCTATTGATACGGATTTGGGAAAAAATCCATTAAAGATCATTAAGCAGAATTATAATACGTGAAGTTCCAATGGAATATTTTAAACATATATATGTGTATGTAATAAAGTCAACTTCTTTTAATTATTTTATATAAAAAATGGATATGATATATCAAATATAAATTTCATTTCTTCTTTTATTAAAATGTGAGTAATATTTGAGTCAACAGGTACATTGGAAATTTTATGAATATCATCAGATTAATGTCACATTTTATGACTCAGACAAATTTTGAAAAATCAGTAAGTACATAATTGACGTTTAATTTAATAATATTTTTTAAATTATGAATGGACAAAAATAATAAATAAATATTTTTTAATTTTATAAAAAATATAAATGAACAATCTATCCAAAAGGAATAAATATTATATTTGATATTTATAATAAAATAACTGTTTTAATCATCAGAATAATTTATTTGAAAAATAAGAATATTTATAAAAATAAATAAAGAAATTATAATTTAAATCTTATATTTAATAAGTTTTATTTAAAGAAATAAAATTGTAAGCATTTATTTACATTTATAATATGATAGATATTTTTTTAAAAAAATTATCTAGAATAAAATTTTAACTGTACGTTATTTTTACTAATAAATTATTTTTTATTAATTTTATTACATTTTTCAAGCAGTAATGGATTTTGAATACTTTTTTTATTCTAAATATATATATATATATATAAATATATGTTTTAAAATTTAAAATTGCCAAATATTCGTACACGAATCGTGTGTAAATAAAGAATGTAATAAATTGTTATTTATATGAAAATTAACTTTTAAGACATAAAGTGTATAATTTTACTTTATTATACATTACACGACTGTTAAAACAAGTTTATATCTTAAATGTTTTATTTGTATCAAGTTTTACAACAACTTCTGAAAACCACAAGAATCTTTTAATGGAACACTATATGCTCATAGTAACAAACAATAAGAAAATTGAAAGTAGCGGTAGTAATATAATTGACGTAAGGTTCTGTCAGGGTGGGGTTTCGACTTTACGACATAATAGAAAGAGATATGTAAATATATGATTCTGTTAAATGAGGCATATATGTAACAGACTAATAATAGAAACGACTATTTACAGTTATTACTACTTTTTTCGTATTTAGCGTACAGGTATTGATTATATTAATATATCTTATTTTATATTATAATTAAAGTGACAGTAAGCGATCAATTATTTTCGACTATTTATTAATTACTAGTTTATAGGTTTTGTTTGTATTGGATTTATTTATAAACAGAACAATTATTTTATTTAAAAAATACAAAAAAAAAGAAAATTTGAATATTCTTATTACATTTTTTTACATAATTGTATTAACACTAAAAATTACTTATAATTTATTGCTAATAATATATTTTATAAGATTATTTATTATATATTTACTTTCTAATAATAATAATAATTGTTATTATTTATTTTAAAAAAATAAAAAATATGTTTTTTTTTAAAAAGTTCATTATTAATTTCAAGATTATTTTTGATACAAAATAATAAAATAATAATTGCTTTCTGATAATAATTTTCATTTTTTTAAAATATTTTTTAGAGAAATAGAAAATAAAGTTTTTAAACAAACTTTATTTATGATTTCAAGATTACTTTATATAAATTAATAATTACTTTTAAAGTTGAGTAAACATATTTTTTTAGATGCCTTAGTAAATTTTATTAACAACAAAACCTTGAAATCAAGTTTTTCCACGTATTTTGCTATATCAGGTAAAAATTAGTTAAAAACAAATCCTTAAATAGACTACCTGTTATGCATCTTTTATTGACACGTCAACATAAAAGTAATTTATATTTGTTGTAAGTATAATATCAAAAGAGAATAATTCAATCAATTGAACAATAATATCTCTTAATTTAATAAGAATACAATTAATCTACTATATCTATTTTTTTAAATTTATTATTCACAATTATTCAAGCCTGATTTTTAAATGTTATTTTTCAATAACGAAAACTCGGCTATTATTAAAATATAGATCAAAAATTATTTTTATTTCTTGAATTTGTTACTAAAGATGATAAATACATAAAATATTGTTATTGTTTGTTTTAAAAATGTGGAAAATTCACTTTAATATAAATAAATGTTCACCCCCCAACACTACAATATTTTATAAAGTGTTCAATAATTACTTATTTTTCACTTTGTTGTTCATAACATTAGTTATTGTTGTTATAAACAACAAAGTAAGCAATAAATAGTTAGTGTACATAATTTAAAATATTGTGGTGTTGGAGATGAAATTTCATTTGTGTTAAAATAAAATTTTGTTTTATCTTTAAATAATTTACACTACTAAATGGTATTTTCGATTAGTTTATAAATAATATTTTTAAAAAAAACCTTCTGCAAAATTTTATTTAATATGTATATATCATTCTAACTAAAATGCAATGTTTTAAAATTTACATTTTTAAAATATAGATATACTGTTTTATGAATATAAATAAATCTATAGTTCAAAATTAATTATTTCCCAATTTGCAAATATATTTCGAAACATGTATTGTTTATAACCATTTTATCTCGTAAATATTCAGTGTTGATATTACTATTTGAATAATAGTAAACATATAGAAATAAATATTTTAGCAACGTTAAACTTCCTTATTTATTATCAGTTTTATAATACCTAAAGGTTTCGTTTTTATTGCCATCTTTTATGAATGACTTTTTAACACACATGTGCAATATCTGTTTATATTATATTATTATTTATACCTTAGTTACGTTTATAATCATGCCCATTGAATGTATTTTAGAACCTAATTAACGCTTACAATTTAATTTTACCTTTGATATATTATTCCTTTTTATGCAAGCTATTTTAATTGATTGCAAACTCTTGTTATTTATCTGAAATATAATATATATGTTTATATTTTAATAATAAGATGTTATAAGGGGTCGTAGTTGGATTTTTTTTCTAATGTAAAAAAATATTTAGTAGGATGGTTATTTTATATAAGAACAAAAAAATATGAAATTGATTTTAACGATGTTTAAAAAAATGATTAGAGAACAAAACTTCAATCAATTTTAAATATTATAGAATAATTTATTTAAATATAAACAAATCAGTGTCATAATAACAAAAAAAAAATTAAATAATTCAATATAATATTTTGAATTATTTAATATTTTAAATTCAATTAAATAATTAAATAACATTTATGTTGTTTAATTTTAATAGCATTTTTTATTTTGGTTAAATTCTTAATATTTTATTTGCTAAACTCTAATAATGATGACGTCTCTATAAAAATGCAAATAAGTGGCATAGCCTGAAATATTATAATATATATATTATTTTTTTAATTCAAATAATAAATTATTATTTATGATTAAAAATGAAATTTATTAAATATTAATTTTCATTTTTGATGATAGCAATATAATGATTACAAATATTGATATTTTAATAAAAGGAATAGAAATATAATCGAATAAAAAAACATTACAGCCTAATTTTTAGTACAAAAAAAAACTTACCGTAATACAGGCATCGACTCAATTTTGTTCTAATTCAGTTAATAGTTCCTTTGTTATAAATAATGATTATGTGCATATATAATTCAATCATTTATCAATATCTGTTCAGTTATCTTAGGTCAGTTACGAGATTTAGATCAATTTCATGTTAAACAATTCTCTATTTAGAATACAACAACTACGCGGCTACTTGTTTACAAGTTTCTATTTTGAATAAATTATCAGCCCTTCAGTTAACAACTGCTGTGATTTCGATTATATTAGAAATTAATTTATATACAATGAATTTCATTTTCGTATCGACATACAAACGATTATCTGTAATGGTGTCACATAAGGATATACAATAATTATTTTTTATGTGTAAATCCTGTTGTTTTGATTCATTTGTATGAGTGTCATATAGGATATACTAATTAATGGAATGTGGTTAATTCATCTATGACACAATAATGACATGTTTTTTCTTATAAGGATTTGAATATATTAACAATAAATTAATAAAACCTACAACTTAATGTGTGACAGATCTAATTGTGGGAAATTTTATTTCGTTACAAATGTATCTATCAATCTATTCATATATATAATATATATATTTATACACACAGTTAAGTGTGTGTGTTTATTATAAAGAAAAATATACGAGTTTGATTCGTGTATGGATACATAACAGTTCCATGTATTATTAATTAATATGGAATTATTAATTATTAAAGCGGAGACATTTATGTAATTTATTAGAAAAAAAATAATGGAAATGTTAACGTTATATTTTCTACGAATAGGAAAAAGTAAATAGTTGAAAATAGATTACACATTTCATACACATGTTTTATGACACACGTGTGTACGTGTAAACTAATTGTTTATTAAAATTATTAATAATTTTATAAATAGAATAATTAACTACTTATAAATATGTATTTTTATAAACTCGCTTCTTTAATATTTTAATCATAAACAATTATTTTTTACCTTAACAATAATTGATAATAATTAATTATAAGAAAGTAATAACCTGTACTAATTTTTCTTCGAAATATTTGTTATATGATTTAGTACAGTTATTTATTCATATTTTTATATTGTATTTTTTTATCATGTATAATATTTATATCTATTGTATAATTACTATCATTATTTTTTAAGTATATATATTTTTTTCTTAATTTTCATTATCAATTTTTGTACATTAATAACTCAAAGAAAAATAAAAAAATATTTTTTTATTTATATTTAATTTTCAATTACTATTATCATAATTTTTTAATTTGTTTTTTACAAATTGTTGAAATATTTTTTTTCAAAAAAATAAAGTTTCAATAATATAGTTTAATTTAAATTTACGTTATTCTAATTTTATTTTTTTTATTAATTTTATTACCGAATATTTTCTTTATAACCAATTTCACTTATACCCTTTGTTAAAATATTATATAAAAATTTAAAATAATTGCAAAAAAACAAACAAGGAGGTTGAAAGAGGTAGAAAATGAATTTTATACTTTTTAATGCAATTTATAATTTTCAATTTTTTTTTAAAAAAAAAACGTAACTAATTAAATACTTGAAAATACAATGAATTACTCATTGATGAATTACTGACGTGTACTTTTTATATGTTTATTGTTCGAGAGAAGATAATCTAGAGACAATTCTTATCAAATGGCAATGAGATTATTTGTTAATCCATTATTCATCGACAACATGACATATATGTCTACAGCAATGATGTGGATTTTTCTTTGAAATAGTTAGAATTTTTTTCTTTTGTAACAGGTGTTCGAAAGATTCTTATTTATCATTTTCTGTATCCACCTGGATTTTATTTGCATATCACTTGATACACCTTTTGTCTTGTTATATATACTTATACAGGTTGTACCATTTGAATCGAAAAAATAATTAAAAAATAAATTTACAACCTTGTATTCGTTCAAGTTGAAAACGATGTACGCATGGAATGTATTCTGTGAGTACTTATGAATGAATAGGTAATAATCATGTAAATTGAAATCAGAAAATTATTTTTTAATTTATTTATTAAAGAGAAATATTAGATTTTATATATGTGTATTCTACTTTTTATTTTCTTTCTGTTAATTTTAAAAATTATTCGAAACATTTATTTCTTTAACTTTTAATCGACTTTTTAATAATCACAATTTATATTTTATTATTATAAAAAATTGAGCAGGAATATATTTTGGAAATAATGTTTTTTTGATCAAATAATATTTTTTTAAAATTTTAATAACTTGGTATTTAATTCAGATGAATTTTGCATTAATTTCATTTTTCTGATAATTTTATCAGTAAATAAACCTTTATTGATATTTAGTTGACTCGAACAAAATTTTATTAAAATTAATAATTAATAATAATTATCAAACTTTCAACTAAAATATTATATTTTTTTTATTATTGCATCTAATTTATTTTTGTACATTATTTATAAAAAATGCATCATCCTCGGTAGATAAATATGTAAAATTTAACAGTGTTCCTTTTTATAAATAAATACATTTTGTCTCACCTTTGATTTGTTATATTTCAATATGAAATCTGTTTAGTATAGTTTTCTCTAATTATTCAATATTCATTGTTTGAGATCATTTACCAAAATGATATTGTCAATAAATAAGTATTGGTTCAATGATTCATCTTTAACAGTATAAACATTAGTTTAGTGTTTCAAATTTTATATTTTGTAGTACAATTTTATGGTAAATATTTATATATATATTAGGTTGGCAAGTATCTCCCTTCCGCTTTTTTTTTTTTTGTACATAGCTGCGAAATTCAAAAGACCAGAAGGCGGAAGGGAGATACTTGCCAACCTAATATATATATTAATAAAGATATTTTTTAAATAATAGAATA
Source organism: Neoneuromus ignobilis (assembly GCA_029203775.1). Classification (NCBI taxonomy): domain Eukaryota; kingdom Metazoa; phylum Arthropoda; class Insecta; order Megaloptera; family Corydalidae; genus Neoneuromus; species Neoneuromus ignobilis. The sequence continues at coordinate 37,237,251 of CP092092.1, forward strand.
CTAATATTGTCATTATTTAATAATTCATGTTTTCAACTATCGAATGATATTTTTAAAAGTCTAATATATAAATCAATAAATGCGAATAATTAAAATTTAAATTATATATGATACATATGAAAAGTACAAATGTGTTGCATCAAAGAACAAAAAAGGTAAACATACATCTAACATTAATTAATGATGATTGTAAATCGACACTGTTTGTAATTGTGCAAATCATCTCATAAATTATATTCAACATATTAAATTAGTACTGTGTTAATAAGACGTATAAATAAGGAATAATATAAATAATTTATAAGTACATAGATCCATACGTAACGTCATATATCAGTATTAACACAGCATCCCATTATGTTTATATATACGTCACTTTTCCTTTCCCACTAGCCTGTTTTTCAATTACTCACTATGATTGGTTATTATGTTTAAGAGGGGTATTTAAGACGCATAACCTTCTACTAGAACATCTTTGTCTATAATCAAATGTGCTAATAATGTTGCATTCATTGTATTTGCAGACACAATCTGTTTATTTGTATTCTTATTTACTTGAAAATTATCTTTTATTTAAATAATCAAGAAAGTAAAATATTATCTCTATGAATATATTTTTACATCTGCTGATGACTCATTATATATATCTTTATTTACTCATTTGAAAATATAATATAGACACCTAAATTACGTTCTTAAATATATAATTTTATTTTATTTATAAATGAGAATTATTTTCTCAATTAATTATTTAATTGTAAAATAGTTCTAAAATATATTTTATTCAGTTCTTTAATAATTTATACAAAATTTATATTTTTATTGTGATTCAGGTATATAGAAATGTGATTTATTACAACCTTGTCATAATTATAAATGACATTCATTTTCGACCATCAGAATTTATTTTATGTTTCAATATATATATTTATCTTCTTTTAGAACGTTTTTAAGATCAGAGACTATTAAAACGTAAAATAATAAATGTTAACATAAATCTACAAATTTTCTTTTTGAACTTTGATAGAAATTTTTAAGAAAATAATTATTTTTTACTATCAAATTTTAAAAATAATATTATATAAAAATTAATAATCAAATAAAAGTATATTTAATCAAAAAATAATGCCAATTTTGAAATTGAACCGAAAAATGTTATATATATATATTTAATCAATGTTTTTTGTAACATATTTTTAATACAACTTTATATTTCATTTTATTGTAATAATTTTTTATAGTTTTATATTTTCAATATTTTTTTGAAAGTGAGGTTAAGTAATAAAAAATTAACAGTTTCAGTTGCATTTATATGAAATGAATTTTTCTTGATTTCTTCTAAAAACATACGACTATTTTTTGATTCGTGTAGATATTCTGGATATTATTTTTATATTAGTTTCAAAATTATCCTAACATAAAAAAATAATCTTCAGAATTTATTAAATTAGTTTTAATAATTTTAATTTTTGTATAAAATGAATATTTTTAAATTTATTAAAGTCTGTCAGAGGAGTAATTTTTATTAAATAGAATATATTAATATAATTAGCATAAAAATTGAGGTAATTTAAAGGAAATATTTTTTAAATAAAGGAATTTTCAGATCACAACTTCTTATGATATGATATTTAATTTAAGTTAAATAAAATTGATCTGAATAATTAATAATTAATTAAAAATGCTATAATTTATTATAAACTTTTAGTTTGTTACATTTTCCTTAAAAAATACTAAACTGTAATTTTCAAAAAAATAATTTTTACTTAATAGAAAATAACTTGTAATTGGAAACAATATAGGTTGATAATTTAATTAAACTATTAATTATATATAAAATAATAAATAATAATGGAATTTTATAAAATATAGAAGTTAGATTAATTTTTATTAAAAACAGATTTTATAATTATTTCCTATAACAGTATTTTTGCAGTTAACTTATTATTATATATAATTTGAAAAGTTTAATTATTAATTACAATGGAAATTTAATAACATTTCTTGAACAAATTTTGAAACACGTATTCATCAATCACCAATACAATAAATCAAAATCCAAGCTAAAGTGATAACATATTCAATATATTTAATACTGGACCTCGGTTACTAATAATTACTGTTTATTTTTTTAGTGACACACCTACATGTTGATTATAAAAAAGTCAGAATAATTTTATGATTAATTAAAAGTTGCAGAGTTTAATTTGTCAACCAGTGTAGTTTTATATAAAAAATAGAAATTTTAGGACATGTGACTCAAAGAAACAAATTAATTTTAGTATTTTATATACATATATAATTGTAAATAAATCTATGTATAATTCATTAGTTAAAAGTGATACTGCAATTATACGCTAATATCAAGTACCATTTATAAATAAAGCATTGATATGAATTTAGAACGATTAACTATTACTAACGAAAAACTTGATTTATCGAGTGTCAAATGGACACGATATACACCATTTGAAGGTCTTATTTTTTCGATTGATTTATAATTAATACAAAGATATATGATTTTTTTGATACAATTTTTGAATACCTAACTGTATTTATTGCTGGTAATCAAAAACATACAAATATATATATATATATATATATATATATATATATATATATATATATATCAATTAGCATCGACTCAAAAATAAATTCATTGACTCTTTTTTCTATCATTTCTTTCATATATGATTTGGTTAAAAAAATGTTTACGCATATTGATTAGAATCTATTTTTGATTATTTTAATTAAGAACTTGCATTATTAACTACGTAATATATATATATATATATATATATATATATATATAGTAATTTAAATATAGTTTTTTTAATATTTGACAAAAATTATTTCATATTGGTTTATTTTCAATGTTATTATTTAAAATAAAGCAGGATTAATTATATTAATACAATAATATGATAATATTACGTTAGTCTTCACAAAATAAATGTTTATTTCCACTAAATATATATATTTTTTTTAATTATTTTAAAAATCATTTAAACACAAATGATTTTTCATCCCCCAACATCACAATATGTTATAAAGTGTTCAATAATCACTTATTGTTCACTTTTTTATGAATTCAAAATTAAATTTTTGCCATCATCATTAGAGCCTTTCTGCTATTAAAAATCGTGTTAAAATAATGAAGTAGATTCATTTTTATAATTTTTATTTATGGTATATTTTTTTATTTTTCACTATTTTTAATATATTTAACTCATATCTGAATGAAGCAGAAATACTTGTAGGTCAAATAAAAGTCATTATAACTATTTTTAGCAACTATTAATTCACTAATAAAAGACTCTTCCATTTTTTTTCTAATTCAAACAATTCATCACTAACTCAACCATCAGTAATCCACTTTTACTGTTAATTTATACATAATTTTCTCAAATATAATAACGCATGTCTGTATCTAAAAATTTTGTCACTTCTAGTTAAATAGATATTATTTATGTTTTTGTACAATTTGATTTTTCTATTAGATTCGTATTAATGTCAAAAAAACTAAAATATCATTTTGTAATTGCATATTTCTTTTCGATCAAAAAGTTTGAAATTTCAATATTTTATAAGATATGTTTGAGATGGATTTAATATCTGCATGTGTTAATTTTTTTTTTTATTTCCATGTAGTGTAATATGTTTTGATCTTATACATATTTCTCTATATATAATACTAATTTCATGCACATGTTTCATAATTGTATTTTTTTAAATATTATTTTCAGCAGTAGAACAAATTTTAAATATTATTTTCAGCAAAAAAACTAAACAAATTCGAGGTCAATGGGCAAATGCCTAAATTTATATAGGGCCAACCAAATGTGACGTCTAGATTTATGTTTTATTAAAAAGAAACAAGTGTATAGTTTTTTTTTCAATAAAACACAAATCTAGGCGTCACATTTGGATAACTCTATATATGCGATTCATTTTTGAAAATTTTAAGTTAGTTGTTAAATAAACAATATATGCAAATCTAATTACTGGTTATCTGATAAGTTCACTAAAATCTGCCATTCCACAATTCCCAATGATATCGAATTTGTAATGATCGACTGTATTTCTTTTCCAGTACTTTCTATTAACATTTCTTATTCGATTTCATTAATCCATTATTGTTATAAACAACAAAGTGAATAATAAGTGATTATTGAACACTTTATAACATATTATGGAATTGGGGGGTGATAATTCGCGTTAAAGTGATTTACCACAGTTTTGCAGTTTCTATCTAATTACTGTTTAGATTTTCAGAAAGTTTTCATTTTGTTAGTTGCTTTTTGATTCTTTTGAAAAGAAACTATGTACAGGTGGTTGTATAATAATTATATTTGTTTAATTAGCTCAACGGTGACTTTAAATATCTTATTTTTTTCTATTACAATAAACTCGAGTCATTATATATATATATATATATATATATATATATATATATATATATATATATATATATATATATATATATGATATTTGTGTGTGTGTTTGTAATACCGACAGACATAATAATTAAAACACAAACACATAAATTGACTAAGCCTACCGTGATCAACCTCAAGGTTGCGTGTTTCGATTTAACACATTTTTTTTCGTCTTGATCAAAACCGATCGGAATTTCGTCGTCGGTCAGCTCGAACAGTCGCCGTGAACGCTTTGTGAACGCGTCGAATAACGGACCGTTCGACACCGACGACCGGTACCGTTAGTGATGTGTCCGAGTGAGACGCGCTTATCATCCCGCACTGCTCCGACCCTTCTAATTTACTTTCTATTTCATTGTGGCTCTGTGTGTGTTGTGCATATAAGATATGAGGGGACCCGCCCAATAATGTAATGCTGATTTTTGTCGCCCCCGGCCACACATCGCATGTATATTGTGGATACGTTGTGTATATACCTGATAATGAATCGTTTGCTCCAGTTCGTTTTCAGTTGGTATTTATTAATTTATACGTATGCATTCGCCGTTATTTCTGCGTGCCGTTCGCGGCTACAAGGTGTAATAGAAATATATTTTATTAATAATTTATCATTATCGCATATTTATGTGTGTCTGAATAATTATCATATTTCTTTATTCAGCTATTTGTATTATGTAATTAATACTGTCTCAATTTACCAGTAAATGATTAATGATTTTTTAAATCGTTTTACACTATGGACAACTTACGAAGCTTTATAATATAAGCTTTAAATTAAATTTAAATCTTACTACTAAACCTAATAAATAATTATTACAATAAATGTGTATTTTATACTTTATGTTTTACAACTGAAATCACTTTTTTTTCTTCTGAAAAAAATATTACAAGTTTGCAATATAACTTGTTACTGCAGAAAATGAACGGTCGTACTATCATCGTTAATGGATGCCGATTATAAAATCTTCTGTAGTAAAAAAAATGTATATAGTATATATAAAAAAAACATATAATTGAAAAATATGGACAATAAATGATTATTGAACAGTTAATTTAGAAAAAAAATTCTTTAAAATTTGAATTCAATGCCAAATCAATTTTGAACCTTAAAAGTGAAGAAATTTCAATTTTTTACAAAGTTTCTCGTACCTGAAACTTATTTTTCATTTTAGATTTTTCAATATACTGTATTTGTCAATAAAAAAACATTTTTTTTAAAAAAATAAGAGGAATAAAAAATATCAATGTTAATATTTGTTCAGAAATTGCAAACCTTTCCTTCGAACTTGATACCCTAGAAAGGTGTATTATTATTATTTTTTGAATTTACAGTATAAAAATATTACTTTTTTTATTACTAAATATTTGAAAAGAAAAATTATAACAAACAAATATATATATATAGAGAGAGAGAAAGAAAAAGAGAGAGAGTCTCAGTAAGAATGTACACTCATCATCGCTTAAAAAAATCATCGCTCACTGAAAAAATATGCTTTTATTTAAAAATTAAATCGTGCGATCTTAATGGGATATTTTCTCTCTTTCTCTCTCTCTCTCTCTCTCTATATATATATATATATATATTATCAACCCATCTTAATCCACTGCTAGATAAAGTCCTCTTCCAAAATTTTTCACTTCAACCAATTCAATAATTTCCTCTTCCAGTTCATTCTGACAATTTTTTTTATTATTTTTCTATCCCATCTATTCATGAGTTTCTTCTTTTCATATATTTAGATTCATAATCAATAATTCCCTTGACCAATATTGATGTTTTTTTAAGTGTGATAGAATTTTAAATTGAATTATTTTCGAAAGTACTATCTAACCTAAAAAAAACACTTTTTTTATATGTATGTGTATGTGTATATATATATATATATATATATATATATATATATATATATATATATATATATATAAATATTTATATATATATATATATATATATATATATATATATATATATATATATATATATATATATATAAATATAAATATATACATATATATTGATGTATGTTTGTATGCATATTTTCAATACAACTTATTTTAAGAAAGGATAAAGATTATATTTCTATGTAATTATTTTTTACCTCTAAACTTTATTATTTTAGTGAGTTGTAAGTTAAAATCAAGCATAAGTATTTTCATAAAAGTGTGTCTAAAACGCAAATTTAACTCACTTATTTCTCATAATCATAACTGATTAATTTCAAATGATATTTCATGTTTAAATTTCAATTTACCTTATTTTGATAGTATATAACGTACATAAAATAGTACACACGAATGAAATACATAAAGTAGCACGATAGATAGTCGTTTATAATAGTTTGTAAAGTTCGAGTATGCGGTTATAAAACTATACGAGATAAGATTAAATTATCATTTAAGAAAAATATACCGAAACAATTATAACAATATAAAAGGTTAAGAAATGATTCTTGTATTATCGCAATAAACGATACAATACGTACATCCTAAAACAATGAGCTATAAAGTCTTCTTAGACAATTTTCACCGCCTTTGGCTCAATTTGCCAAATGTAAAAGATATTCTTGATATGAGATAAAATAGAATAAGTCATGCGGAACACGTGTGTTGCACACATGTAGGTACATACATACATACATATTAATACATATATATATATATATATATATATATATATATATATATATTTAATTATTATATATTATTGCCAATCACATAATTATAAATCATAAAAGAAAATATTAACTTTTATAATTTTTATTATTGATGAATTTATTTGCAAATTTTAACAATCAGATTTGTTCTTATTTATATATATATATATATATATATATATATATATATATATATATATATATATACATACGTTTAACTTTCCAATAAATCATACAAATCAATAAATAATATTAGATCGTTGTACTTATGCACAGATGAAAAAAGTTGTGTAAATTATAACTTTCTTTATACAAAAAAAGTACAGTTAAAATGTTTTATTCATTATTTATTTAAAATGTAAATTTGTTACGTAAAAAAAAAACATTGAATTAAAAATCAATTATGCACTACAAACTAAAATCAATTACACCGTTTTAATATTAATAAATAATGATATATTTTCATCAATTTATACAACAAACCTGTTATCCTTTTTAAGTTGGATACACGAATTATTTTTTAATTAATTAAAATAATTATGAGGTATATTTTATTAACTTAACTATACATATTATCAATGTTATATACATACATACATACACACACAAATATATATATATATATATATATATATATATATATATATATATATATATATATATATATTTGTATGTGTGTGTTATTTCATGTATGTATTTTTTTATAATTTTAGAAACAAGTTTAAACTTAAAAATTTTTTAGTAAGTTTTCTAAATTCAATTCAAAACTACGATATTTTTAATCGTATAGTTCTTTTTTTAAAAATTGTTATGAAAATATCTGTTTGCATTCATATAAATTGGAAATATTTGATTTATCAATTAATATAATTAAAAATAAATTTGGAAGAAATCAGTGAAAAATCTTTTTCATTTTAGAATTCATACTGACGTGCTTTTGTCGAAAATTCCTCTATAAAAAATTAAATTAAATTATTTAATAGTTTTCTTCAAGATTAATTTTCAATGAGAAATTAGTTTTAATTTGGATTCAAAAAATATAAACATTTTTTAAACAATATTTACTTTAAACTTCCATTTCTTTTATGTACAATTTTCTTTTACTAATGAATAATAGATGTTAAAATAAATTAAAAAATATATATTTGTTCATATTGAAATTTTAAAATAGGTAGTTTATTTTAAGTTAAAAAACTTTAAACATTTATAAGATTTTTATGTAATAAACGAATCTAAAAATAAATGTATTTATTTTTAATTTATAAAATCGATTTTTACACAGAAATGATATAATTGTTTATAGTTTAACTTAAAATAAAATGTCCCGTAGTAAAATTACTGATAATCTATTAAAAATGAGTTTCTAAAGTGTAATAAAAATTACTTTAATGAAATTTAAAAATAGTTTAATAACTATTATATAATGATAAGTACATTTAGTCCTAAAGGCTATTTAAGCTGATGTTATTTAATCCAGTGAAAGATATTTCATATTAGTGTTAACAAATATTTTTCACATTTTTTTTAATTTCAGTTCATATTAATTTTAATTAAATTATTTATTTCAATTTTGATATATTTTAAAATATTTTTTTTAATTATATATTATATTAATAGTTTTATTTATGTATTTATCAATTTATTTAATTATTTAATTGCATTTTAAATAAAAATAAAATTGAAGATTATTTTTATGTTACATTTACTCATTTTAAAATTGTAATATAAATATTTATATATATATATATATATATATATATATATATATATAAAATGATTTTTATGTACATTGATACATTTATATTTCTAAACAGTGGTTATACTTGACTGGTTAATATGAAGGACTTTCCATCATTTTTGTTAAGTTCATAGTCGTACTTGAAATATGTTACCTCTCATTAAGAAAACGATTGTCTTGATAGCTTAATGATCTTCGACCTTAATAATTGTTTTGGAAAACAAATATATATATATATATATATATATATATATATATATATATATATATGTATGTATTAAACGGCTTCATTTATGCACGCGCGAAATACACTTTTTACGTTAACCGCATCATTAGTTACGTATGACGCACCCGTGTATGAATTAGGACGGAACGAACAGTCAGCTGATGCGATGTGACAAGTGGTCATTGGTTCAGGCTTTCACGTATCTTGAGAAATGAAACGTGAAATAATATACAAGCAATCTATATGTATAAATAATATCTTTTTATAGATGTTTTACAATGTGTTAATTGTAGTTTTATGCTTGCTTTTTCTGAAATGATTTCAAATATATATATATATATATATATATATATATATATATATACATATAAAAAACTCGTACACCCTCACTAATGTATGTGTGTATGTAATAAATGCAAAATGTTCATTTGAAACATTATGTAAATTTTTATCAGATTAATTTTTGTCATGTTGCACAACTAATCAATGTGATAGTTAATAATATCTAGAAATCCAAATAAATATGACTGTTCTTTTTTTAAAATGACCGTATTTTGGTGTTTTTTATCGAAGTTATTACAAAACGATTAAAAAATGTTTAGTAAAAGTGAACAAATTAAACTACAAACCAATTGATCATGTTTCAATTTTATTTTCTTTAAAAAAGAATAATAATGTACAATTCTATTGACATTTTATAAGATGTCATAATTCGTAAAGTAATATAAAATATAAACAATATTTCTGTATTATTTTTATGAATAAATCACGATTTATGTTCGCACAATAATGTATATTAAATTGATTTTAAGTACATTTACTAATATATTTTTTAAACTATAAAAAGTACATAAAATACTTTTTAGAATGTAAAATATTTGTCCTCCTTTTTATAAAAGGTTAGAAAATAATTAATATTTTCATTTTATATGAAAAATCTTATTTAGATTTTTTATATAATTGATTATTTTAATTAAAATTGAAAATTGTTATTTTAATTGTATTTTGTAACGATCAGTTTCAAATTCTGTTTTACTTTCAATCAGTCAATATCATATATATGTATATATATCAACAAAATCATATTTTTTAATGCAATTTTTTTTAATCGCCACTAAATATTCTTTTTTTTAAAACAGTGATACTTGCATTGTAATTTCAATTGAATATAAATGTCAAAACTTCTTACTAAAAGATATAATAGATAAAATGACCCTAATATCAACTAAAAAATATAATTCTAACTACAAGGACATAGGAAATAGAAACAATTATAATTTATTCTTCTTTGTTAGTATTGTACAAACTATTTATATAAATATAAAGTATTTTATACTTATATACATCAAAATATATTTTCATTTACCTTAACATTCTAATCAGGTTTTTATGAACGTCTATTTTTACTAATAGAAGAATGATTATTAATTATTTTTTAAGTATTAACTTTCATTCGCATCTAAAATATTTAAACATCGTTATTTTAAGTTAATAAAGCGTATAATATTTTATACATTATAAAGATAAACAAATACCTTAACAATGCTCCATACAGAGATATTAAACTTTCACTGGAATTTATATATATATATATATATATATATATATATATATATATATATGATAGATAGATTATCAATTATTAATGTCTTAATTATCTATAAGTTAAATAATAATAAAAGATAATATAATATATGTATAATTTGTTAATCATGTTTGCTAATTGTATAAATATTTAACGATTATTTTGAAATATCACAAAACTATCAATCATTTTTTTAAATAAATAAATTAAATATTTAATAATAAATATAAAATTTGTATAGTATTTTTTCAAAAAGGATTTATTTTTTAATTAACGATTTTGACAAAATTATGATCAATAGTTTTTCGTGAAATAAATTTGTTCATTAAGAAAAAAAAATAACCGACTTAAACTATTTATATATATATATATATATATATATATATATATATATATATATATAATATGCAGGACGTTAAAAAACTTAATTACTTTTATATCTTTTCTGCATAGTCATACATAGTCTTTGTATTGATTATTACAAAATACAATTATTTTCGTGTATGTTTTGTACACAACACATACACGAACGAACGTTGTTTTTTTTATTACAATTAATTAAAACCTTTTATATGAAAAATATTTACAAACACAAAACGAAATTTTAAGAACACGAATACAACAAATATGTACTATTTTAAGAAAACAACCTTGGATTATGTACGTAATTCTTTCGGATTAAATAGCAATGTATCGATATCATTTCCGAATTTCTTTAATTGCCATCAAAAATCATTTATCAACTTGCCAAAAATAATTGTAATGAGAGAACAGTAAGCCGTATAAAAAATTACGTTCAGGTATTTTATACAACTACATATAGCAGCTTGTTTGCTACGTATGCCTGTGGATTACGATAAAGTTTATACAAAAGCCAAGTGAATTTTGTTCCATGAAATCGAATGGATTTTAATTTCTTGATTATAATTTTCATAGCAGGTTCAGTAGTTTTTTAAATAGTACTTTGTTATATAAAAGAAAACAATGTGATTTTGATTAAAATAAATTTTAGAGTAAATAAAAAAAATAATTATAAAATTAAAATAAAAATTACAATAAAAGTCATCTCATTTTAATATAAAAATATAGAGTGATACAAATGAGACTAGAGAGTTTAGACATGTATTTACTTGCTTACTATCAATTACTATCCTTCAATATTATTTCAGTCACTATATATAATTTGTTTTCTAAATATATATACACATATAATTTTTGTATATAAATATTTTATTTATCAATACTCAACATAAATAAATTCTTTTTAATTTAGGAAATAAATATTTAAAATATATTATTCTTTTAGTTCTAAATAGGTAGATTTTTTATTTTTAACAAAAAAAAACAGTTATGCTTTTATATATTAATTAAAAAAATATTATTTATTATTTATATTTTATGAAATATCCATACAGTTCTTAAAATAAATAATTTGTTTTTTTTTTAAATAATAATTTACTTGAAGACTTTTTCTAATTTTCTAAAAAAATAATAAAAATTGTTGAAAGAAATATGAAAAATCTTTTTTCTCAAAAATATTTTCACTTAAACTTTGATTATGTAAAATTCTCGAATTAAGATATTTTAATAAACTCTTCCAAACAAATTCAGTACTGGAATTGAGTAAAGGGACTGATTTTACTTGATTGTGCATTATCGACTGCTACACGTCGAGTGTACAGTACGTATTATCAGATTTGAAATCGAAGCGAATCAATCGATCAATCGGAACAGACACCGTTATGTGTGTTCTACGTGCATCGGCCAGTGGGTGCTGAACGCAGCATCCACAGAGAAGCGCATCATTTATCTTAATGTTACATGTGATGGAATCGAATGTACACACTGCGGACGTCATTACATACGAATACGAAAATCGTTGCTTACCAAAACAACGAGAACAGGAAGCGTAACATCACGAAAAGAATATGTTAGGTATCAGATTGGATCTCTAGCTCGTTATGTACAATATATTACAAAAAAAAAAACTTGTAATCTCCTTCTCTTTATTCATATAATAATTAAACGTTAGATATTTGTTTTTGAGAGAAAATATATATAAATTTTCAAAGTTGAGGAAAATAATTTTCGGTTGAATGTCAATATATATATTTTTTAAATTTTTATTTAGAAAAATATTCTTTCAAAAATAGTTTTTTGGAGATGAGGATGGCTGATCTCCTTTTGTAATGATACACAGTTAAAATGTATATGATATTTATTTCGTGATCAACGTGATAGAACAATGATAGATTACAGAGTTGTGTATGGTACTATTGTAACGATGATGGTGTCGACGGCGAGACTCGAGTCTCTTGTGTTGTATTGAAGATGATGTGAGAGCAGTACAATTAAACACTGTCTAATGATATTTCGTTCATTTTTATACTGAAATAATATTTAATAAAATGTTGTAGAAGAATAGGTTCAGGCAAACGGACAATTGGAAAATATTAATGTGTAGTCAATTGTTTCGTTTCGTCTATGGGGGTTGTTCTTCCAGGTATCACCCGAGCGACTTGGTCGGCTGTTCGCTCGGTGAGTAACGGTGTCGGCTGACGTAGTCTTTGTGACTATGGAAGGGTTTCCCGGTATTCTGTCCTAATGATGTCGGTTGCTATGTCTCGTCTAAGTGTGTCGATCGTATTGTTTCGTCCAGGTGTTTGGATTTTCCTGATGACGTCTGTGTAACTAGCAGACGCCACAGTACCCCCCTGCCAGTGGTGAACGATATTAATGTTCGACGTAGGATACCTGGTGAAAATATGTCGTGTGTTTTTAACAACAGCTGCGTTATGTGCGTAACTTGTGTGTGAGATGTATGGATGTGTCGTTTATGTTCGTGCGTGCTGCGTGCGTGCGTACGGCGGCGTGCGTGCGGCGGCGTGCGTTGCGGCGGCGTGCGTGCGGCGGCGGCGTGCGTTGCGGCGGCGGCGTGCGGCGGCGGCGGCGTGCGTGCATCGTACGTACGTGCGTACATAAGGCGAAACGAAGGCGGTTCAGACGACGCAGCTATGCTGCTCTTACAGCGTAAGAATGCCTCGTCTGAGCTGGAAGACTGGATGGGGACCTTGCGCGTGTCGTAGTTCCGAGGTCGGCTGCTCGAGGATCTGAACACGGCGCGTGGGCGGTCCGGATGCTCCTCTACGTGTTCGGCGGACAGGTTGGGCCGGTCGCGTAGCGTCGAAGTGCCGTGGCGTGTGTGTGGAGCGTCGGTGTACCGTGGCGTGTTCGTGCTGCGTTATTGGGTCCGCGTGTCGCGCCGAGGGTTGTAGAAATCCTTCATGGCGACGGGATCTGGTGGTTCGCCGGTCGTTCAGCTTTTCAGATTACTCGTTCGTGTTGTTATTTGTTCGTGTTGTTATTTGTTCGTGTTGTTGTTTGTTCGTATTGTTGTTTGTTCGTATTGTTGTTTGTTCGTATTGTTGTTTGTTCGTATTGTTGTTTGTTCGTATTGTTGTTTGTTCGTATTGTTGTTTGTTCGTATTGTTGTTTGTTCGTATTGTTGCGTACAACGCTAATCACGTATCAACTTTGGAGATGAGGATGATGAATCTCCTTTTGTAATGATACAAATGTATATGATATTTATTTCGTGATTAACGTGATAGAATATTGTGTATTGGATTATTGTAACGATGAAAAAGATATAGAGCAGTGTCTCGGATAAACACTGTCTACTGATTTTGATTTCGTCAGTCCTTTATACTGGTTCTAACGGAAAATAAAATTTTAGAAGAATTTCAGGCAAACGGACAATTGGAATTTGTCAATATTATGTGTATAATTTTTCGTTTCGTCTAAATTTTCGGCTGTTCGCTCGGTGATTGTACGTAACTATGGAAGGGTTTCCCGGTATTCTGTCCTCAAAAGTGTGTCGATCGTATTGTTTCGTCCAGGTGTTTGGATTTTCCTGATGACGTCTGTGTAACTAGCAGACGCCACAGTTTTATAATTTCTATTCGCTTTAAGATAATTAATTTAAGTATCAATTAAAATCGTTTAATATGCGTAGAAATAATATTTAATATAAAAAAGACAGTAAAAAACATATCTGTTGTACGGAGTCAAACGATTTCTAGTTATATTCGAAATAGAGTTATGTAAATATTTTTTAATTGTAACACTATAAAGTAATCTTTAATTACACTTTTCAACAGGCGTAAAAAATGCGAAAAAACATTTCAGAATAGTTTATAAATCCATTAAATGCATGATATAACTTACAAGAAATGAATTAAGAGACAAACGGAATAATGAAAATAAATCAAACGTTTTTTTTCTCGTATAAATTTTATAACTATTACCATTATAAAATCTGTCAGATGTAACACATGATGAATTAGTTCTATTCTAATTAAAAATTAATTAAACATTTCAAAATCGCAAACGTATATATTACACACGCACACTCACGCAAATACAACCACACATGCGATTTAATCCAAACGTTAACAAGATGAGTTGATTTTTTAATAACACATCGGCTCGATTTCCACAAGCGTCCACCCGACCATCTATCCGCATTTCAAAGTAAATGTAATCAAATAAACATTACACCTGTTGCTCACATAAATCATGAGTCGGTTAATATGTTTTTAAATAACTTATGGCCGTTCTTCTGCAGTCAGTTAAATTCACATTAAGGCATTAAGTGAGCCTTCCGATAAATAAGAAGCGTCTAGTTGTAAATTTGATGCGTATATATTTCATTTAATCTTCAGGTGTCATTGTTCGGTTTTTTCCTCTCTATCTGTAAACGATATGCTTGTACTCGCGATGCAAGATTAATTTTCATTTACTTATGTTTTATTGTTAACAAGACGTAAATAAATTTACAAGTACTTGTAATGTTGGAAATTTATAAATTGAATACAGATGTTATTCAAATTATATCAGAAAATTTAATTTTGGTATAATTAATATTAAACGACGAAACATTGAATAGTTTTGAAATAAATCAGAGCATTTTTTTTCGACTAGCGGCTAATAAAAAGTCGTTTAGACGATTGATGTTTCAAACGACTTTTTTTATGTACTTAAAACATGACAAAATGCAATAATACATTTTTTACAATAACTGTTTGTTTGTAAATCGATGACAATGATCGATATTACTGTTGTATTTATTTAGTATATGAATATTTTATTCAAATTATTTTTTACTGAACATAAATTTAAAAAGTTACATATATGTATATAGTTTTAATAAATTAACATATCAAATATAAATTAAATTATAAGCAAATAGTACAATGTATTATTTTAAATTTTATTTTTTAAAAAATAAATAAATGATATTTTTGATAAGTACTATAAGTAATAACAATTTTTTGAAATTATTTATAATTATAAATTTTATTTCTGCTTAAAATTTACTATTCAAAATTTAAAAATTCATAAAATTGTTATATTTATAAAAAATATCAATTAACATTTTGAAAAGTAAGTGTAATAAATGTAAATATATTCAAATAACATAAATGAATAAATTAAAAAAAAATTAATACTATTTAACGAAAGCTTAGTGATATTTTTGGAAGTTACTTTGAAGTGATTAACAAAAGAAAATACTTAATGAAATACAATAGCGATGATGTGAATATATCAAACCACTTTAGTGTTGTTTTGACTGATGGTTTATAGAATAAATAACTGTAAAAAATGATATGTCTAATTTAGAGTTGAGATGAGGTCGTATCATGTCAAATTTCACTATAAAAACATGTGGGATGTATACAATAATACACCGTTTATTTATGAAAGCTCACATGTACTTATATATATATATATATATATATATATATGTATGTATATTTACATAAAGACAACCATATATTAAATCAGTAATAATGTAAAGATTTTATTAAATAATAACACTACGATTGTCTTGTTCATGATTTCTGATTTTCTCTAACCGAATTATTAAAGAGGATTACACTTTTTCTACCAAGAGAATAATTCGTTTCAAAAGAGCAATGTACATAATTACAAACAATAATATAATTCTTATGCAATTGAATTAAATAAATAGATACTTAAAATGTTCTCTTAAATATATTCGAATTAATAATTTCATAAATCAAAATAAATAATGTGTTTAAGTTGTAAATTTAATTAATTCAGCGTGCAACATCAATTTTTTTCAATGGTAAAACCCAATTGTGTTTATCTTTTTTACTACTACTATTTATATATATATATATATATATATATATATATATATATATATATATATACACACATATATGTATATAAATCTATATAATGTATGTAATAGGTATAATTATTCATATCTCCCACACAGATGCCCCGAAACAATAAAAATATGATGTTAATTGAATATGTGTGTGTGTGTTTTGCAAAAATTATAGTTAAATATAAGTACGTAATTGTTTTGTGTAATAATCATAACATGAGAAAAATGTAATTAAAATGTATTTCTTAATTTTTTATTTGGTAATGTGGTAGTTTGAAAAATTAAATTATTTAAATTGAAAATGTTTTAAATACAATATAAAATATAATATGTTAAATAATTTAATTATTCTGATAAATCTGTTAGAATAAATATTTAATATTTTTTTATTGTCTCTTTTTATATATATATATATATATATATATATATATATATAATATGAACTTAGAATGAATATTTTTTTAGTACATTGGAATTTGAAAAAAATTACATTGTATATTTTTTGCTATTGAACATCGTTATATAAATATTTTTGAATCATACATTTTTTCTATCTAAGATTAAGCTTAACTTTTTTAAAAATATATTTTATAATTTTATTCTGGTTATTATAGTTAATTTCTTTCTATAATATACGTTTATAAAAATATAAAAGAATTTATTTGAATCTGAAAAAAAATGTTTAGGATTTATGATTTTTTTCAATAATTTAAATTATAATATTTATCAAGAGATGATATTGTTTTTTATTATATAATATTATAATTAATAAATTAATTTATTCACCCTCCCCCCATCTATATATTTGTAGTCAGTATAATTTTTTTTTTGTACAACTATTATTTTGGATTAGAAATAATCGTTTTTCTTTTTAAAAAATGGCAATGAGTTACTCTGAAGTTGATTTGATGACCCATGAAAACCATCAGACCACAACCATATTATTATTATTATTGATTGTGATAAATTAGAATAGATAAAAGTTTTCATTCGGTAAAAAGAGGTTGACCCGAAATCATTGATCAATTTTTTTGTCGATTATGGGAGAATCGCTTTCTAGTATTTTACACGAATAGTACCGGTGATAAAACACCGAGATTAATTGTACTAATTAACAGATTTATGCGCGGACATTACTCGAAAAGACGGACAACATACCGTGTATGGTGATGTGCGATTCCAGATCGAGCGGAAACGAATCGTACTCGTTCGATATTGACGCCAGCAAAGAGCTATCACACTAATTAGCATTAAAATAAAATTATATGTCCAACCGACCGCACGGTGTAGACATCTACTTGCGTACCAGATTATTCGACCATTGGTAAAAGTAGATTCGAGAAAAATATTCGCATAAAAAGAAACACGTGTCACTACAACACGTTTGTGTATTTAGAATGTATTGTGTCTGTGTTTTTTAGCAATCGTTTATTGTCAATTAACAAATAAAATAAACACTACGCCTACAATGGTTCCTAAATAGCATACAGAGACAAGTATTTGATGTGGTGTCAAAATCTGAGATGAAGTCTTTTATCTATATTTCATACTAGGGTTTTTCGTCGAGAAATGAAAGTAGATCTTTTAATTGATAATATTTTATAAACATATGTATATATATATACATATATATATATAATTTATGTAATGCATACAATAAAAAAATACTCGTTCTTCAATAACAGCTGTTTCTACTTGTACTCGTATATTTAATTATATTTTTAATTTACTATTTTTTAAACAAGACTTTTGCACATTGTTTTAAAAAAATCAGGTTTTTATTTCATTTTGTAAACGTATTTCACGAAATATCTAATTAATTATTGTTATATTTTCTTCCTGATCTAATATCTTATATTAACCTTCATACGTGTTGTTTCAGTCAACTGATAAATAAGTAATTTTATTTTATTATTTTTTTATTGATTTCATTTGTTGTAAATGGTTATTAAATTAAATAAACGACTAATTTTTAGTAAAAAAAATAATTAATTTTATTGCAGTTTTTATACATGAAATTATTTATTTATATTAGAAAAATAATCTTTTATTTTGATTTTTTTAATATTCAATTCTATAAATGTTTTTTAGATTAGATAGAACTTTCGATAGGAATTTAATTTAAAGTTCAATCACGCTTTATAAAATACCCAATATTATTATCAATTTATATATATATATATATATATATATATATATATATATATATAGATGTGTGTGTGTGTGTGTGTGTGTGTGTGAATGGATAGATGGATGAGTGGATGAATAGATATATTAAATTAAAGTTGATTTGTCTTGTAAAATAAAAACAAATTTTCACATGTTTCTAAAATATGTGTTTTTTAACATAATATTAATTTTACTTAATGTAAATGTATTTAAAAAGAAATGTGTATAAATCAAAATATAAAATATTTTTAATATTATTTCAAAAATTCAATTAAATATTATGTAAATTTTATTTGTAAGAAATACAAATTGTAAACATTATACTTTATACATTCGTATTGGTCATTTTTGCATATTATTTATTCAATTTCCACATTTAAATATTTTCTATAATTCAAGTAGCATTTCAAAAATAATTTATTCTTATACATTTCCTTTTCATGAATACCTTATAATTACAATCATGTAAACGACCTGAAATTAAAAAAAAAAACGAACATGTTTCGAAATCTGTAACAACATAGTCAAAAAATCACATCAACAATGAATACATTTATTAAAAACCCATTTCGAAAAAAACGTTCGCGCAATAAATTTCATAAATTTCATTCAGTGTGACATAAAAGATGCACCCTTTTGCGCACAAACTGCATTATAAATCATTCACGCATTAACAAACGTTGGCATGATTATGAATAAATCTGTAATTTATTGTGTCATACAATGTTCATATTCCTCTTCATATGTTTGCATGTACGTACATGTACTGTGCCGCTCCTCGACTACAGGGACGCCCACTATTATTGTCTGCATTGATATTGTCGTGCGTACATTGAGAAAATTTTGACATTTGCCTTATGTTAAATAATTTGTATATTAGATTAGTGTTATTAATTATATAAATGTCAAATTGTCACCTCTCTATTATGTATGTACAGTTATATATATATATATATATATATATATATATATATATATTTATATAATATGTATTTACACTGCTTATTACTCATTTTTATACCCTATGAACTTCACATTGTATAAGAAGCTTTAGTTACACCTAATTCAAAAATGATATTAAAAAATATGAAATAGTATTATAAATTGTTAAACATTAATTAAATTTATTAATATGTCAAATGGATAAAAATTAGAAACAAGGTTACATTTTTCACTCGTAGCTATCTACTAAATATATGTCATATAGGTTATATGAGTACTGGAAAAATTTAAATTGTATATATAAATATATACGTACAAATGTATAAACATACATACATAATATATGCATACTATATTTAGAAGTTATTTTAAAATTCTGTTTAGATTAAATCTTAATCATTTAAAACTATCCATTCATTTTTAATATATATATTTTTTATATAAGTACTAATATGTTGAAATTCATTTTTGGTTTAATTAAAGTATAAAAAAGATTTTTACAATGTTTTACTTAACACGAATATAATGAAAACAACATAAAATTTTATAGAAATTAGTACAAGTCATTCTATAACATGATACTAAAAACATATGTGTTATTATTTTACAAAATTATTCAGGTAGTACATGAATTGAAAATGTAAAAAAGCTCTCAAATATTTTATAAATTTGTATCAGAGAATTCCATAAATAATTTATTAAAATTTGTAGTGATTATTTTAAGTAAATATTTTTATTAAAAGTGCGTGTATAAGGTAATTAAAAAAACTTTCTATAACATTTTTAAGTTTCACTGGTGCGAAACATGAAATAAAAATAAAAGTAATATTTATAATATAATTTATATTTGACCCTCAAGCAATGATTCATCATCAAAATTAAGAGACACGAGTGTTGAGCCTAGAGCTTTATATCAATGATTTAGATACACATGTTGTTCCCCTACAGATAGCAATTTATCATTTACGAATAACTATGGATTAATTGTGCTACCTGATATATATATATATATATATATATATATATATATATATATATATATATATATTAGATTTTGACTTATTTTAATTCCAGTTTCTTTTTTCTTTTCTTTATACCCCTTGATTTCCATTTTATTCATTAACTTTTGTAGAGCTTTTTTGTTAGTTTTATTAATTGATATTTTTTTCTCAAAAATATATTTTTATTTTTCACCTCCAGTTAATAATGAAAATAGAACGTTTAGTCACATATATATTTAACAAAAAAAAAATAATGTATATATTTTTTCAAAAATATATATAATAATCATTATTATTCATTTTTAAAATTGTTATTCTTTTTTTTGTGCTTTCTTCATCTACCAACATATGTATATTTTCGATTAACCATTAGCTTGTAGTATATGTTATCCTTTCATTTCATTTATTGCTCATTATTTAATAATTTATTATATTTAAATAATTGTTTTTTCATTAAGTGCTGTTTTTAGTATTTGAATATTCAATAAAATTAATTTTATGTATATTTATATATATTAGAATGTTCTACATGAACGATCAACATGATTGAATAGAACATTAATTATTTGTCAGAAATAATTAACTTTTATGTATTTGTTATTAAAGGTCGTAAATAAATTAATTACCTTTTCCGTAAAAATGACAATATTCTTTTTATAAAAACATAATTTTACTTAATACTAGAACAGCGATATTTCTTTTAATTGACAATTCTTAAAATTGATTATAACAAGTAAAAAGAAATATACATTCAATTTAAATATATGTAAAAGGTAACTAGTCACATGTATAAATCCGCGTTAAAATATATAACGTTTATTTGAAGAAAAAAAGTAGCTATTTCAAAACGTTTAAATACAGATAATATACAAGAATACGGCTACTATTAATAAATAAACAAGTTTATTACTCAAACATTTTCAAGAGAAACATATAAGACGTAGATACATGTTGGAATGACGACGACTGTATATAAGCTGTATGTTAAGAGAGCTACTAGTTTCCTACTGTTTTATGTTAATTCTTGTTAAACGATATGGAAGCAGATGTTAAAGAAAGAATTATGAGAACCGTTTTCGCATATGTACCATATTTTATTTATTTTCTACGGATATCCTATATACATTTTGCATGAATCAATTATAAATTTTAATGCTTATCTGTAATGTTCAAGATGTATCGAATCTACTACAAACATACATAACATATATATGTACATATATATATATATATATATATATATATATATATATATAAGTGTGCAAGTATGTTTAATTGAATAAAAAATTATAAATAACATTTATTAAAAATTTATGTTACGGATATACATATATATGCAAACTAAAAAAAAACACCATGTTTCTTTTCATGTAATGTGTTCATTTTAAGATAAATAAAAATTAAGCAAATGGTTAAAAAAATATTAAATTTCATGTTGAGGAATTACAACTTGTTTATTAAAATATTTTAATTAAATAACTGTTTAAAAAATATTTATTAAATTATATGGGTTAAAAAAAATGAAAAGAAGTGATCAATAACATTTTAATTATTATTAATCGTTCTGTTTTTGATTTTTCAATGAAATTTATGACGTATTATTTTTTTAATGCTGATAAATTATCAGTGATGACTAATAAAAAAAATATAGGTAATTATTGTATATTGTTAATAATTATTAATTGCTACTGATAATTATATCAATTATAAAATGATTAATTTAACTATAAATACATACATATATACTCACATACATCACACATATATATATATATATATATATATATATATATATATATATATATATATATATATGTATGTATGTATTTAATGTTTCAAAAATGAATGGTAAGATTTTAAAACTTTTTTGAAAAAAAAGTCTAAATGTACTCCTTTTGTAAATATTTTTATTTAATGATTATGTTTAAAGATTTTGTATACGGTAATTCTATACCTGAATCATTAACGGTGCAGCAGATATAACTGTAATCAGCTTCATCCCAAACTCGATGATACATTTCCGGCAAAATATATACATATATAATTGCTTCAGTCATTCTTTCCGCAAGGCAGATTATATCCTTACTGTAAATTGTCTTTTTACACGACCCCACAAAATAATATTAAAATTTTATTTCTTTTATAACTTTATTATTAAATTTAATATTTTGAATTAAATTTTTTTGATTAGTACTTTTGTTGTATCTTTTTATAAAAAATGTGATAAGTTAGAAAAGAAATTATGAGTTAAAATCCGAAATAAATAAGTTTAATAGAAAATATAGTTGATTAAAATCAGGGTTTTGTTAAGATTAAGAGAATAGTCTGTTTCATAAAATTTATAAAAATGATGTGTTTTGAATACATAATTTATGTTTTTAACAAATATTACAAATAAAGATAATTTCAATTGTACCAAATTTTGAGTTACTTAAGCTAGTTTTCACTAGTGAAATCTTTATACTTTTGAATTTGTATTATTAAAAAATTAATAAAGATATTAAAATATTAATTGACAAATATTTTACAAATTACTAAGAATTGTAATTGATACTGAGAATAATTCCTAGTAACAATCTGTTAGTTATAAAATATCAACTTTTTTGTTCTTGAATATACAAATATGTTTAATGAAAAAAATATATTTTTTAAATTATGTTTCTTAAAAAAATATTAATAAAATTAATAGTAATGCTAATTAAAAAATATAATAAAAATATTTTCAGTTA
Organism: Neoneuromus ignobilis; assembly: GCA_029203775.1. Classification (NCBI taxonomy): domain Eukaryota; kingdom Metazoa; phylum Arthropoda; class Insecta; order Megaloptera; family Corydalidae; genus Neoneuromus; species Neoneuromus ignobilis. Next base: position 37,260,933 of record CP092092.1, read on the forward strand.
CATAGCTTTCACCAGAAGGTGAAAATTGGCCATAATTAATGAAGTAAGAATATTTAAATTGATTAAATACTTTAACTGATTAAAATATTTAAAGAATAATATATATATACATGAAAATTATTATAAATATTTAATGAATAGTAAAAATCAACTGTCTTCAATCAATAGATAAATATGTGAAAATCTTAATAATATTTATGTTGGTGTTTTATTAGACGATTATTATTATTATGAATAATTTAATGTAGTTGTGAGAACTACTTATATATATATATATATATATATATATATATATATATATATATATATATATATATGGAATTGAAAATTATAAAATATTATATATTGGAAACGTGGGAATGATGAATATGAGATGTGAATATGAACATTTATCCGGTTGAATTTCTTCTCAGAGAACCAATATGATTTATCGAATTGATTGGTTTCTATTAGTTGACATAAAAATGAAATGAATTGGAATTAATTGGAATTATTCTAGATTGTTCATTTATTGATATAGGTATATACGGATGTTTGAAACAAATTCAATCCTTTCATTTTCAAATATACTACTTTCTATAAAATTAATATATTTGGATTTTAAAAAAATGATAAACATTTAATTATCAAATAATTATTGATCGAACTTTGTTATTTTAAATTATTATTTTATTTAAAATGTTAACATAAAATAATATCACCTGAATAGTTTTATTTTTCAGTCATAAATACAAATTTGATATGTTTGAATTCTTGCACGGTATATACATACCTTTATATATATATATATATATAAACCAGAACAATAAATAACCGAGAGAATAATATTTTCAGAAATACATTTATACCGAATGCAAATTCACTGATTACATGCATGCAAGAGTACAACAGCTTAGCGGCAACAGTACTGCAATCTCGTATATACATACATGTACATACGTACATATTGTTAGTAACGTATGCAAAAATGTGCACAATTATGCATGTATCTCACGAAATCTCCGCATTCCGCGAGATTAGCGCGCGTGCCGCCATACAGATCGAGATGGTGATCGCGCACGTATTCAGCGGCCGAACACCGACCACCGCCTTCACGGCATCTGTGTCCGCCGCATCGTAAACCGCAGCTGAGGCCCTCGTGTGTTATACAAACTATCTGTAAAATTCACATTAACTATCTGCTATGTACGATCTACAATCGATAGTCTATTTTATAGATAATTTATTTTATACTACACTCCTGTGTTTTATGTATGTATAATACATAGATGTAACTCGCTTGATTTTACCTTATATAGAATGATGAAAAATTCAGTGACAATTTTATATTGACACAAATATACAGTTCACTGAGTTTTGACCAGGATTCACAACAATACATACAATATATAAGGTGTCCAAATTTGAGGTTAGAAAATAATTTATCAATAAAATACAGTTTTTAAAAGAAAAATTCATATTTATTGGCACCAATATAAAAAAGAAACATGGGAATTATAAATAAAATACAATGTCAGCCAAATAGCCTCTTCTATCACGTTGGCAGTCGTCCAAACTTTTGTAAAAATTTTGAAGCACGCTTTATAACAAATGAGGCTGTATTTTAGCTACATCTACGCGAATTTCATCCTTTAATTCTTGAATCGTTACTGGTTTATTGGCATAAACATTTTCTTTCAAATAACTCAATAAAAAGAAGTCTAACGGTGTTAAATCACAAGATCTAGGTGGTGAATTAAAATCACTATTACAAGAAATTAAACGTCCATTGAATTTGTTTGTGATTAAATCGATTGCCGCACAAGTTGTATGTCTTGCAGCACCGTATTGTTGAAACCACATATCAAAATCTTCAAGTTTCAGTCACAAAAATCTGTTATCATACTTTAGAAACGCACTAAATTACCTGTAACATGAACACTTTGCTCATTTTCAAAGAAGTATTAACCAATGTGGCTTTCAGCCCATAAACCACACTGAAGAGTGATTTTTTGAGAATGTAATTGTTGTTCAATAATGGTGTTTTGATTTTCATATCCCCATATATGAAAATTTTGTTTGTTTACATAGCCATTTAATTGAAAATTCGATTCATCATTGAAGATGATTTTTTTGAAAAAATCAGCATTTTCTGCTTTTTTCTAGGTATTAATTAACAATTATACGATGCAAATATTTTTCAAGTTTTTAATAAATAAATGTTAAATAATGACAGTTCAATTCTTGATATTTCATCAAATAATATCAAACTTACTTCCTAACCTCAAATTTTGACATCTTTGATATATATATATATATATATATATATATATATATATATATGTGTGTGTGTGTGTGTGTGTTTGTATGTATGTATGTATAATCATTTATTACAAAATGTAATTATATCGTCGCCAGTATAAAAAGTCAAATAAACACCGATCAAAGGAAAAAATAAACTCACGAAACACAATCAATTTTGTTTGGAGGCAACTAATTTCAATAAAAAATAATTGCGAGTTGTATGCACGTACGGCATAAACACAGTTTTGTACCTTATATCGACCTTCATAAAAAATAAACGTAAAATGCGTGTTAAAAGTGACCGTGCGTCGTGAATAAAAAGAAATGATTGATTGTGTTTTTCCTGCTGGTGCTGTTTTAATTACAGGGCTTTAGTCCCTTCAAGACATATAACGTATAGTTGAAAAGTTGATTGATATTACGACAGAATTGATGCTTTTCAATTCACCTGTAGGTAAGCTGAATTGAAATCAATCGTAATAATTGCCCTTTTCACAACACTATTTATGCATGTTAATATCGTATTATTCTTTGTGTTATCTCATTATATATCATACTTCATTCAATTATATGTATGTCTATATTGTTTGAAAATATTATTTTTTTTCATATAGATATTGCAGTAAATTGTAATAAATAATAATTACAATGACAATATTTTGCATTCAGACATTTTAATTAAATATATATATATATATATATATATATATATATATATATATATGTATATAAAGCATGCATCTTAATTAAATATAACTCTCATAGAGCTTTGTTAGTGTTCTTTAATTAATCTTTCATTACATTGCATTGTAATTTAAATTAAAATCATTTTTGATTTCAATTTATGATTGAAATCATTTGCTATAAAAAATTTATAATAAACGTCAATAGTTCAAAGTAGGAAAAAATTTCTTAACTAATGAAAATATTTTCTTATCATATTTTTATAAAAAAATATTTTAATTCAATTAATATATATATATATATATATATATATATATATATATATATATATATATATATATACAGAATTTTCCAATTAGCGCTTCAGAAGTTGAAATGAAAATAAAATAAAAAGTATTCAATTAATTAGTTATTTATTTTTTCATGTTTAAGCATATTCTATGGCATTAATGATGAAACACAATTTCACTCATATGTCCATCACGACTTTACATGACAGTGCATTCGTTTAGCCCAATTTTTTGTCACTCTTTCACTAATTGTGGTCCAGTTTCATGAATTACACTTTCAATGTTTATTTTTAATGTTTCTGTTGTTTATTTTTTATCACCATAAACCAATGATTTCATATGACCTTACAGAAAATAATCCAATGGAGTTAGATCACATGATCTTGATGGTCAATTGATGGGTCAATTTCATGAAATAATGGACTTATTAAACTTTTATTTCAATAAGTTTATTAAAGTTTTTACAATTTCTAAACGTTGTTGAAGTGTTAAACGTTCCATGATAATTTGCCAGACTATACTGAGTTTAATTGTTAAAATGAGTTTTAAAATACAAGCATGGCTATCATCAACTTTTAAAGTTTTGACATTTTTATTGGAAAATTATATATTGTATATAGATAGATAGATAGATAACCAAAAGTGATCACAATAAATGTAACTAAAAGGTTTTTAAAAAATTCAACTTCTAGTTAATAATAATAAACGAGGGAATATATAATCATAAAAAAATATAATATTTATTAACAAATTATTCCATAAATTAAAAATTACACGATATTTGTATCTTGGCTAATTAATTAAATATTAAAAAATTAAAAGAAATAAATTTTAATTTTTAATTATATATTTACATTTAAAAAACGTGTCGATTAAATTAACATGTACACTGTATGCATATTAAGAGTCTTTTTAAATTACTAATTCGAATGTTTTCAGACACGATTAAAATCATTATCAGTTATACAACGAAATTCAGAAGTATACATTTTTTTCTTACGAAATTAACATCCGATTATCATAGATACTTTTGCTACTCGCTACTGTTATCGTTTTCTTACGTTACAAATAGTTGACTTGAAAATTGTTTCTTGATAGTGACGAAATGGATGATGGCTTCAATAGATTAAATGTATCTGTTCGAAAAAAAATATTCTCATGGAAAAAACGGTGAGACTTATTTACGTTCAGACAAATATAGATTGAATATCAGTTAAGAAAATACTCACGAAATAAACTTGTATATGTCGTTAAATTTTTACTACAATGATATTCGGTTGATGTGTTTATTGATAAAATCGCTGAACAAAGTAGTAGTTAAACGTAATTGAGGTATTCAAGGTAAAGTGCAACTGTAAACTTTATGTATGATACATGAAAAACATTCATGTTTTCTTAATTGAAACTAAACGAGATTTTATAACTTCATGTACAATTTAATTGTATGAATTTTATTAATATACATATATACTTTTAGTTTTTTTATGACATCATTAACTCTCTTCAACAATAGTCAAATATACAGACAGATATTATTTTGTAAAATATTATTATTACAACTTTTTATGAAATTTATCTAACTGTTTAAGTATCATATATATTTATTTGAAATAACTAACCCTGGAAAATATTTTCTGTAGATTTTTTTAGTTTTGTGTATCTGTTAAGTGTACTTGAAAATTATTTTTTTGCATATAGAAACAGTTTTAAAAAAATTATAAATATATATTTTATGATGATGATGATAATTATATATATATATATATATATATATATATATATATAAATATTAATAAAAACCTTTTCTCTCGAAAATTTGTTTAAAATATGTGAGTGAATAAATATGATGTAAAACTTTTCTAATAGGTTGTTCAGTATTTGTCAAAAGTATTTTGTGTACAAAAATAAATATTAAAAAATATTGCATTTTAAAATTTGATATTGATTTCTTCATTTCTAAAATTAATAATTAACTCGTTCGCTACCAGCGTCACACATGTGTGACGACTCGATTTTCTTACCTCAGCCCAGCGTCACAAATGTGTGTCGGATCTGTGACATATGATGCATAGGAACGTGCACAGATACAAAGATGCATAGGAACGTGCACAGAAGCAAAGGAACGGTGACAGATGATCATTATTAGTTTATAATAACTGTTTGTACCAAATCGTACCGCAAAAAGATGAATTATGTTAAAAACAATAAGATCTGGGCGTCACGAATATATATATATATATATATATATATATATATATATATATAAGAATTAAAAAATATTGGCAAACGTTAATAAATTCGAGTTACGTTTTAAAACTATGTTTATAAACTTGTTCAATTTTATTATGTAAAAATAATTAAATAATCATACAAATAACAGTAAATTAAATCCATGTGGTATTTAAAAATTTATCAAACAACACGAAAGGTAATTGACATGTATGCCAATATTCAGTATATAGTGCGAAATTAATGTTATTGGCACGTATTTCAATATACAGATAATATTTTTATTTTTATAACATTATGTATATAGATTTAATTTTAAATGGATTTATAACACTTTTATTAATAACAAACTGATCCGTTTGTTTTTGATAGTGCAATAACTCCATTTATTTATACTTTGAGATATAATATTTAAAGGTTTGCGTTTGAATTACGAGAAATTGACTTTGGAATATTTTTAGTTGTATTATATAAAAATGTATAAATAAACAATTATTGTTTAATTATAAATTTTCCAAAAAAATTTTCAAAAAAAATTTCCGAAAATTTTTCAAAAAAATTTTCAAAACAATATGTGTGTCGATTTGTAAAATTGCTAATTTCACTCATTTAGAACGTTATAAATACATCTCACAAAAATTAATGACAATTTGGTATCATATTTAAATAATAAAACGTTTGAGCTGTGGTGGCGGTTTTTCTCCTGAAGCACTGGTAGCGAACGAGTTAATTTATAAGTAATATCTGTATTATTTTATTAAAATTTTAATATTGAAATATTGTTTAATTATAAATTGTTAGAATAAAGAGTGAAATGGTAACAAAAATTGATGGAGATTATTTTAAAGTAAATTTTGGAATATATCATTAAAAATATAATTCACCAATATATTATATATAAATGATTAAAAAAAAACATACATGCATTAGCTAGATGTATGTATGTCCATTACGTAAGATCGTTATATAAAAGTGGTCTTTTCTTAAAAAGTCCACGTTGTTTTCGAATAACACATTGTTTCGACGATAAGTCAGCTCATTCAAAACTGAACGGTAATTAATTATAACGGTCTGCGCCTCTTTTTCTATGAAATCCAACAACATTATTTCGACTCCGCCTTAAGATGATATAGAACATTTGTAAAACTTCAAACATGAAAAGAAACACATGCCAACTTTGATAATTCAAAGTTCAGAATAAGTCGTTCACTTTATAGAAGACACTATATTTCGCATGTCCCCCCACGCACTCTCATCCCGATCAAGAAGAACTCCGCGCTCGTTAATCTCGTCCATCATTCAGACCCACCCGTACTTTACGTTCTGTAAATCATTCGATGCTAAAGTACCGTGCGCTCTATTGTGATCGTGATCTAAACGTACATAAATTAAGTCAAATTAACGCAGTTATATTCATAGTAGCACATAAATAACATTTATGAACGTAATTCATTTCAGAATGTGATGCTGTCCGTGTTTTCGTTTTGCGGTTTAAATCATCACTTTGGATACAATTTGTTTTATGGAATCGAGATTGTTTTATCGCGATAAAAAAGCGTTTAATTGAAATTTCAGTTGTAAGCATGTTAATTATTATGCGGACGAATTAAACGAGGTGAAATGTACTCATTTATTAATCTGTTGGCATTTTTTAACGTCTTTGTTAAACATTTGCAACATACATACATCTACATACATACATATATATATATATATATATATATATATATATATATATATATATATACATGTTTTGATTTTTCAATTTCAAAACTGGTTTATAATATTCCTGATAACCGCCACTTCTCTTATATATCATACAATTTTTTATCTATTTTTATTAAGTAAGTTTTATTACTGTCGCTTCTTGAGATTATAATGCGGTGAGTTCTTAATGACACTTAATACCGTTTAAACCGTAGTCATTGACTGTCAGCGAAGCTTTCAGTAATTCTTTCTTACCTATTTTATTTGTTTCTGCATGCAAATGTATATTTCTGTTGTCTTCCATCAGCTACTCGCCTTATTTAGATACTCTCGATGTAGTCTGACCTGTTGATCAACACAGTTCATCAGGGTGTGACTGAAATTCTATTCAGTTTCGATATGTAATTTTTAAAAGCGAGTCGTATGAAATCGATTCATTTGAATAAAATTGAAAATTTATAATTATAACAGTTTAGACATTGATCGGTTATGTAGATTATTTTAAACTATTTTTTACTGATAACTGAAACTAAATATTTAATTATATAGTCGTATATAATTTTAAAAGTAACAGAAAAAATATTAATAATAGTTTATAAAACTACTTTTCGAATTGTAGTTCATTTATTTTTCATCTTAAATATTTATTAATTGTTCAGTGTATTTTTTTTAATATTTTTTTATTTATTTTAATACAAATTAATCACTCATCTCAATAATATAAGATATTATATATGTTTAATAATTACTATTTATATTATTTACTACTGTGAATATTGATGGCAATACCAATTTGATTGATAAAAAATATAAAAACGAAAAGATATAATCGATACGAATTCAATAAAACAATATGTGTATATAAAAAATATCTGAAATAAATCTCCTTCTCATCTACACTTATCGAAACCGAATTATAAATAACACTCGTTCCAAATATCAATTTTTGTGATAAAAAATCGACTCGATATTGAAAAGTAATATGTACTACAGACAAAATCGACATTCTCTTATCGAAACACAAACGTCATAATTGACTGAACTCTACAAGTATTAAATGCACTTGTCTTTGAATGAATTTATTTTATTTATACACGTTTCCATGTACCAAATCTTAATTGCAATCTTTTTTAAACAAAGAATATAAATTATATTTTTCTTCCTGTTCGAAAAATATCGTTGTATATGAAAACTAACACTCGATGACGTATTTAACGATTTTTTAATAGATTTTCATATATTTTTATACACGTTTGAATACATTTTGTATAATAAACGTATTGAAAATGTAACTGATATCTTTGATACGTTGATTTTATGGATGGTACGTTGTAATCAGATAATGAGGTAACAAGCACTTAAAATGCCAATAATGAGCCCATTATATCGTCTTCTGCGTGTCGTATATGCCCACATATTATTCTAAAATGGTTAACAGATATGTTGTGGTCTAGTTTTCGATTGAGGAAGTTAGTATATATTTTTTTCATTTTATATATATATATATTTGCATGTATTTAGTATACTAGTATATAATTTATAAATAGTGTGTAATTTATAAATATTTACCGTTTATTAAAAATATATGAGTTTTAAAAACAACTTGAAGGATAATAATGATTTGGTATATTCATACTATTGTCGCATTTATTAAAAGTTGAATATTATAATTAATTAGTTGACTTATAAATGAATTTAAGAAATGTATTATCTTTTCCTGTACGAGTAAATTCCGACTTATTTTTAAACTCGACAAATTTAGATAGAAATACTTTGTCATTTATATTAAGTCTATTTTAAATGAATATTAGTTAATTAACGTCATATGAATATTTTAAATTATATAGTATACATTTTGCATGCATATATATATAAAGAAAGAAAGAAAAAGAAGAATCATTTAAGATAAGAAAAAGAAAAGCTTTAAAATTTTATTTATTTTTATTATATTTAAAAAAAAATTTAATATTTTAGAGGTTATGCTTAGTTAGGAGATAAAAAAAACGTGACTTTTGGGATTTTTTTTCAAGAACTATAACACTTTTCTTAACAAATATTCAGATTATCTAAAAACATATATTTAAAAAAGTTTATATATTTTTTCAATAAAAATAACTAAAAATAAAAGTTAGGTCTTCTGAAAAAAGAACGTGTGACAACTACTGCACAGATTTGGATCGTATGAAATCAAAAAATGAATATTGATTTTATACATTAAATTATGTAGTCGTTGTAAGATCAGTTTTTTAAAATGTTGAGTTAGAATAAAATGACAGACATTCCAGTTTAAAATTTTAATTTTCGATGAAAAAATTCTCGTTTTTAGACAATAAAGAGAAACTATGTAATGGAAAAAATTCTTCATTCAAGGACTAGTTTTTTGTATCTATAATAAGCCTGAAAAATTTAAAATAGATCGAATAAGTAGCAGTCGTTTTTTAGATATTTTAGTCATCAGTTTTGAAAATTCGATTTTCAAAAAAACATGTTTAAAGTTTCAAAACTAATTTATACAATTATTTGTAAAAAATAGTATGCCTATACCTTTATCAATTTTAGTATGATTAATTTGAAATTTTTAGGGAATATTTTCCAAATATTATACTTACAGAAAAATCCAATGACAAAATTAAAAAAATGAATTTTCGACCTTATGACTGAATATGACTAAGAAGAATCATTTAAAATAAGTAGAAATAAAAACTTTAAAATTTTATTTATTTTCATTGGATTTTAAATATTTAAAGAAGTGAGCATTTTAAATTTAATGAATATTTAAGTTTAATGCCTTTAAATTATACAAAGAAGATCTAAAAAATATTTATATTCATAAAAACTTCATATGTAAAAATAATACAACACATATTTGTAAAAAAAAGAAAAACAACATTCGCTTGAGCGATGTATTGAAATAAAAATAAATAGACTCAACGACATAGGAGGTCCGAAAATATTTTCGCGTCACGAACGGTAAAAAAAGTCATCGACGAATGTTTTTCAGGAAGTATTACGTATCGTGTAGCTTTTCAGTATTAGATAACTAATGCCTCGCCCGGTCGTTCGTTCGTAATACAACATCACAAAGACAAGCCGCGAGTAGTTGTTAACGCACGCGATGAACTGTGCCATCAATTTGACGACGAAGACTTGTTGAACTGTCGGCGGGCAGCCACTCCCACACCGGGAGTCGACGGGCGGTCTGCCGCGGCGCAAGTAGCCTCCCCGGTGGACGAGGCTACTGACGCTACACCCACACGTGGTAACGGGTAGTAGTAATTCATAAGTGTTTTTATTTTGGGTTCTTTATGGACGTGTCCGTTGGTGTGGAAGTGTCTAATGTTATAAGGAATCACATTGTTTCATTTTTAAGGTGTGCGTGTGCACGGATGTTATTCATCGATGTACATATATGAAGTAATAATAATAATAATCATATTTATTATTTGGAATATATTTTATAACAAGCGATACTTACCAATTTTATGTCCATATAGATACTAGAAAAGAAACCGGTATAGGTTATCACTTTATTACCAATATTCGTTTAAGTACATACAGTAAATAATCAAAAGTTTGTATCTTTTTCATTCGTGTCCATGTATTTCTATTTTTTTTTTTAAAAAAAAAAACATATACTTAGTACTACCCATTTTGATAATCGTGTCATCATTATTAAAGTGCAATATGATATTTTAAAATCTTCATTATTTTAATATTTAAAGAAGTAAAAGTAAAAAAATCAAATGAATATTTAATTTTATTGCCTTAAAATTATTATATGATATATAAAAAAAATTAAAAAATATTTATATTTAAAAAAAAACATCAAATTTAAAAATAATATAACACATATATGAGCCATTCAGAAGCCAATGTAATTAAGTCCATTTTTTAAAATTTTCATATTTTTGCAAATTTCAAAAAATAGACTTAATCACATTGGTTTATGAACGGCTCATATGTAAAAAACAACATTTGCTTGAACAATGTATTAAATTAAAAATAAATAAACACAGATATAACAATATGTACAAAAACGCAATATTGATATTAGTGTAGCCATAGAAAATTTTGTAAAATCTTATATTGATTGAGTAAATAATTCATTAGTACTTTCTGCTATTGAAAACATGTATATGTAAATCAACAAAATTATTTTCAATAGGTAGAGAAAAAATTGTAACTAAATGGTACATAGAATAATTTTCTTTGCATATTAGAAACATTTCAATAATATTTATAAAATAATCAAGTTTTAAGAAATTGGGTTGAGATGGTGTAATTAAATTCATCTATATGTATATTAAAAAATATAAAATGCACAATGTATGTATGTATATATATATATATATATATATATATAGAGAGAGAGAGAGAGAGAGAGAGAGAGATTGATAATGCATTCGTATTGTTCTTTAAGTTATCAATAATAACATTACCTGATCTTACAAAAAAATTTTAACCATACAGTAGACAGTATTAATAATTACAAATGTGTATAATAAATTAAATATTGAAAAGTTCTAAAAAATTTCAATTATTAGCAAATTATATATGTTTATTACAATTTTAAAAACATTCTAAATAAATTACATAATATATTTTTTTAATATAAAACGTTATAATTATAAAATTCTTAATTAACCACAAAAAATTAATCAAATTTCTAATTAAGAACAAAACTAACAACTAAATAAAATATTAATTAATAATAATTAATTTGCAAAGTATCAATAGTTGATCAATCGAGTGTATTGAGGTGACATAACAGAAAGTATAAATAATTATTAAGAGACGCGAAAATAATATTATTACAAAAAGTTCTAATGAAATGAAAGTGTAATTATAATGCGAACAAATATTGTAAAATGATAAAATTGACAGACGTTTTCTAAATTGTAAATGTTATTTATTATATTGTGATCAATTCGAATGGTACTTACTTGAACACAAAAACTTACATTTAACGATATTCTTGTTTTATGACAGTATTTCACAAATCGGTCGCTTTTACTCGATTTTGAGTAAAAATAGACTTGTGAAAATATTCATTTCTTCGATCGTTATTTCTTATAATCCGATCATTTTTCTTATTTTAAACACTTTACACAAAAAGATTCCGTAATGATACATTATTTATATTTGTTAAAATCGTAACCATCAGTCATTACTCTCATAAAATAAAACCATAAAATTTCTTTTCTCGACAGATTCTTAAACCTTTTTTTTATAGAATCATGTGCGTGTATATATACGTATATTTTTATTTTTATAAACATTATTTACTCAGCATCACCGATCGAAAATCAGGAGTCTTACGAAAACTAATCGTGTTATTATTTCTCAATATATATATGAATTATATGAATTGAAAATAGATAAACAGGTTTCTATTAGTTCGAAAAATATTTGATTTATGTTATATATAAACGACCAATATATGATATATAAGAACGAAACATGCGATTATTGCTTCTTCTGAACATTTTTAATTAATTAATTTATTACTGTCGTAAAAAGCTAAACTTAAACATTGTAGGGGGTTAAGGCAATTTATTCGATTTTAAAATGTTCAGTTATGTAATTACAACAAATATAATTAACTACTGGCTTTGAAAAAATGTTTAATGATAGTTTTATATAAATTACACTATTATATATATATATATATATATATATATATATATATATATATATATATATATATATATATATGTATTAGCTATTAGTGAAATTTTAATATTTTATTATTATTTTTATGTAATTCTTTTTTACAATATTAGAAATATTTTAAATTGTCACATATTTATTTTTTAATTCAGTAATCTTTTATTATTAGGATAAATATTTTAACTATGACAATATTTATTAATTGAGAAAAAATGTTATTGTTATAAATAGTAACTACTCTTTAACACCACATGATTATATAATAAATATATTTTATTATTAAAGCTTAATAAAAATGCTTTAATAAAAAATACTAATAAATTATTATTGAACATTTTTGTAAATAATTATAAAAATATAAAATCATTCAATAGTGTAAATATTAAATATTCAATGTTAAATTGAGTACTGAAAAATGTTAGAGATTGTATATTAAATTATTTAAATTTTTATAAGTGACAAATATTAAAAAGATGATTTTAGAAATGATAAAAAAGGTTTAATAAAAAATACTAATTGATGATCATTAAATATTTTTATAGATAATTGTAAAATTCTGAAGATGTTCTTTGTGTAAAAGTGAATTCTTCAGTTTTAAATTGACTATCAAAAAATATTAGTGATTTTATATTAAATTATTGATTTTTTTATAACGTGCAAACAAAAATATTTAATATCAATTTAAATGAATTATTACAAAAATACACATTGAAAATATTAAAATAAAAGATAAATTTCAATAATATTTTAATATTTTTATTCGTTAGTGAATTTAAAAAAATAATACAACATATTTTTAATAATAAATAAAATTTAAAATTTTTGATCTCTTTTTGAAAAAGTAATTTAATTTATTAATTATTTTTAAGAATTCTTCACACTTTCAATTAGTCTTCATTTTTATTTTATAATTTCGAATAAATTTTATAACCATAAATTGGCAACAAGCTAAAGATCAATATATTTTATTATCTATTTTTCTACATCTATCTATCCATCTCTATTTGACCATGTTTCTATCTATATTTTCAAATACATATATGTAATGAATATTTGATTGAGAATTTAAAAAAATATTTTCTTCAGTTATATTTAAATAAAAATTTATAAAATATATTAATATTTCTATTTGTTAGTAGATTTAAAAGTAATACAACATATTTTTAATGAAAAGTAAAATCTGAAATTTTAGATATTTTTTTGAAAAAATAAATCACTGATTTTTTTCTAATTCACTTCATTAATTATTGTTATGAATTCTTCACACTTTGAATTAGTCTTAATTTTTATTTTATAATTGCGAATAAATTTCACAACCATAAATTGGTAACAAATAAAAGATTAATACATTTTATTATCAATTTATCTACATCTATTTATTCATTTTGCAATCTTTTTTTGAGATACGTAATGAATATTTTAATGAGAATATAAAAAATAACATCTTCAGTTTTAACTCCAACTTTCTCGACATAATTTACAATCGAGTTAATATTCAGTTATGATCAAGAAAAAAATTGTTCATAACCGGAAGTAACCAACGCCCTCGATCTAACTATCATTAAATATTGACAACAAAATTACTTATAGAAACTCGAATAACTATTAATCAAAAACTAATTTGATGGCATATGTTCTTTTGTCTTGTTAAATGCCTACACTCGTTTCATCTTTGAAAACACCCATATATATAATCTGTAATATTTTTCCATGTATCCATACTAAATCAAAAATTTAATTCAAGCATGTAATAAATTTCTCTGTATTGGATATTATTCCATAATTCGATAATGTGCTACGAGAGAGAGATTACAATAATTTATATATGAACTGTTGATTCTTGTTCCTTTTTTTCAATCGGTCGTTGTAAATGTGACATTATTTGCCTTAAACGATATAAATTAATACAAGTGCTTGTAAATATTTATGCACTATTAATTTTCTAACACATGCCATTGAACACAGTCACTAAATGACTGTTTTCATCTGAAAAGTTTTTTTTTAATTTTTACATATTTAAATTGAGGCGTATTTGAGGCCTTAATATTACATTTATATTTATCGATTGCATAAATAAATATGTGTTTGTGTACATGTTTATATCATATATATAAAGTATATCACACCTGTCGTCTGTTAAATGGAATTACTTAAAATTTGTGAGTCTATTTCTAATAGTGTTATTTTTTTAAGCAAATTGTAACATAAATAAAAATTATAATAGGGTTGCTTTATGTGTAATTGTATTTAATTCATTTTTTTTTGTTAAAGAAAATACTAGATATTATGAAATTTAAAAAATGTTATTTTAAATCAGTGAAATTAATTAAATAAGAATTTTACAGTATTTTTAAAAAATGATTAGAGATAATATTTTTTTACCAATGAATTAAAAATTATAATTTAATCAATTTTTCGAAATTGTCAATTAATTGTTTATTTAAAACATTTAATCAAATATTTATATCATTAGAAATATATCATTTACTTAAATGATGATTGAAATGAAAGTAAAATCAAATTATATTTAAATTAATTGTGTTCATATTTGAATTCTAGACATATGTGAATGTTAGTATGTTTTTTTACTGATTGTAAATATTTTTGGTTTTAATATAAGCCTTGAAATAAATATTAAAAGTATTCATCATTTCAAAGAAGACTAGTATAAAAATGTGTTTTCACAATGTGGTAGCGGTTACATGACAAGCAGACAGGCTAATTCCATTTGACATATAGAAAGTAAATAAACCATTTGAAACCTATAAAAATTCTTGTTATATGATAACTAAAAATTAATCTTTAATGTTTTTAATACATGTATTTGTGATATTAGCACAATTTTTTCATGGCTTTTATAGAGAAAAAAATATTAATCAGATATATTATCAATATAAAATATATTTTTCACTTTCCAAAATATTTTTTTTTATTAAAACTCAAGTTTTTATTTGCATTTTAATTTTATATTAGTATTGGTTTTTTAAACTAAAAAAATGTTAATATTTTTAATTTAAAAAATTATTAATTGAAACAAAACGTTGTGGAATTGTATAGAGTCATCCAAATGTGACGCCTAGATTTGTATTTTATTGAAAGAAATATGTGTATAGTTTATTTTATTTCTTTGATTAAAACACAAATCTAGGCATCATATTTGGATGTCTCTATATATATACATTTTTTAAAATTATTATATAATAATAAATAAATACCGAATATTAATATTGTATAATATTTTTTTATTTAAATTGAAATATCTAATTTTATAAAATATTTTTTTTACTAAACTTTTTTAGTTTGTATTTGCACATCGATTTTATATCAGTACTGATTTTGTAAAATGAAAAAAGGTTAATACTTTTAATTAAAAAAATTATTAATTAAAATATAGCGTTGGGAACTTGCATATTCATTCTTTATTAATTATTACATAAAAGTAAATAAATAACAAATATTAATATTGAAAAATATTTTTTAATTGGAATTGAAATATGAAAATAACTTTATTTATTATATAGTGTGACCCAAATGAAACTGATGGATTTAAACATACATTTACTTCCTAACTATCTTTTGCTATCCTTTAATTTTATTTGAACCACTTTTATAAATAATAATTTTCATTTATAAAATTAAATTTTTAAAATTGGAAATATTTTTATTCAATTTTATACGGCTGTTATTTTATTTTATATTCAAATATTTAAAATATTCATATTTTTAAAAAGTAGTTATAATTTGATATTTCTGCTCATTTTATAATGAATAATATTTTTTTTTAATTTTTATTTTTTTTATGAATATATATATATAGAGAGAGAGAGAGAAAGAGAGAGAGAGAGAACCAGATAGATAGATATGTATAAATATGTATATATTCCAAATATGAACTAAATTACGGTTCTGTACTGAAATAATAAATTAACGAACGTAACATAATAATCAAAAAAGGAGAAAAAACAAGTTGTTACCGTATATGTAATAATTGTCAATTGATATTATCCTATAAATAAAACTAGAATTTACGAATAAATCATGGAATATACAATTTCAATCAAATAATATATAATTTAGTAAAGACGACCTAAAGAAATATTACACATAAAAAAGTGATGGAAACGTTTATGAAATCCATACAAAGGTAATAATTTACCCAACTCTTCAAACGGCCCACTAGTGATTTCAACGCGTGGTGAGACGTAGATGATTTATACGGTTCATTTAATAATTAAATATTCCAGTTTGTCGGAGATGTGACTTTAGTGTAAGCAATTCACAGGATAATCAAACCATAAATCATAGTCTGCAGGACTACACGGAGGCATTCGGTGCCCACGCATCGAGTCAAACCCTAACTGTCCACACAGAAAGATTGCTTTAGATACTCATTATAAATTATCATTCTTTGTCATTCATATATCTTGTCATATCTTCACACGTACATGTATAAATCAAATTTCAGTATTTATCACGTTTGAGTTTGTTTTTTCAAATATATTTTTTTATTTTATTTTAAATTTATCCCGAGATTAGATCCAACTTTTCTAATACACATCAATAATATATTAATAATTTGTATATTATTCGTATTTAAAGTTTTTTTAATTTGGGATTTGTATATTTATTTTGTTTAAAATTTGATATTTTTCTATTTACACCTATTAAAAGATTTTGAAAAAATATTCAAGTTTCATAAATGTTTTTTATTACATTAAATTAAACATAGAAATCCTTTCACAATAAAAGTTATTAAATTTTATAAATATAGTTTTTCATAATTTCTTCATTGAATAAAAATATTACTTGCAGATTATACTGGATTATCTGGAATAATTATAGGAAAGTGATTATAAATTACAAATATATTTTGTTTGTCATAAAAAATTTCAATTTTTTAAACTAGGGTTTTTTAGAAACAAATTTTCATTTTAATTCTGAAAATTTATTTTTGAAACACTCTCCTAACATATAATACTTTTATGACTTAATATCGTTTCGAATTTTTTTAAGCAAATTAAAACATAAATAAAAAAATAGTAGTATTGTTTTATGTGTATTTGTGTTCAATTCATTGTATTTTTTTATTGATGAAAATACTAGATATTATAAATTTTTGAAAAAATATAATATTAAATCAAGAAAATTAATTGATTTGATATAATATTTTAAATTATTTTTCTCGTTTAATAATTCTAAAATTATTAAATGTCAAATTTATAGTACTATTAAAAATGATTATAGAAAATAAAACTTTTTATTAATGAATCATGAAATGAAAATATCTAATTTAAACACATTTTTGAAATTTTTAATCGATTGTTTATTTAAAATATTTAATTAATTGATATTTCATCAAATGTTTATATTATTAAAAATATATCACTTGCTTAAATAATGAAATTGAATCAAATTATATTGAAATTATACAAAGGGCCACACATTAATTGTAAGATCAAATTTTACTCGCTGATGATTTTAGTTTATTGTGTCAGTAATTTCAAAAGAGTTTACTTATTTTTCAATTAATTACTCGTTTCATCGAATGATTGATAGATGTTTATGACAAGAGAAATATAATAAATAATTGACATTTAATAAAACGTCGCCAGTAATAAATTATTTTACATGCACAGGTATTTACTTCTACTTGTATAACTACATAAACAGAGTTTCGTTTCTAGCAGAGATCAACTTAATTTTATGTATTGAATCCAATATAAATAAATATGATAAACACTTCATGCTACACATAATTCTAATCTCCTTATATTTAATTATACTTCCGCATATTTACATGGAAACTTATTTACGTACGTGTAATTTATACACTTGCATACCAAACTACTTATTATTGACGACATTCAATCTATTATATGTCTTATCTTCGAGAAAGATTTGAACCCATAACCTTCATTACGCGAGGTCGTGACCGCGGCGCCCGCGTGCCGCCGGTCGGCAGCCGCTGCCCCCTGTAGCGAAGCCGGCCTCGCCGCCGCTGTACATACAAGCACGACGTGTATGTAGTGACCTTTTGGTCACTCTACGCTTGATGTGTTGAAATTGTTATATATTGGTATGTTATTCTCTACTTGTTCGTATTGTCAGTGGATGAACTAATGGATGATTAATGGTTACTGTTTTATCAATTCGATGGCGGTACATATGTAGCGAATATTTCATTCGTATGGTCGCGGGTGCACGATGACATAATTCATTTTCGTTCATTAGGTATTAAGTACACTAATTTATTATAGGTATAATTCATTACGTGTTTCAAGCAAAATACGATATATTTTTCAAGAAATATCTTAATATGTTCTCTATGACATTCTATACATGATATTTACATATTCAATTAGTAGTTTAAAATGTTAACACACAATCAGCAAACTCTTCAGGTTTTTAAAATCAATCTTCATATTTTCGATTTTCTCTTATTTCATTTACTAGTACAATATATATATTTATATATAAATATATACAGGGATTTTTAATAAGAATATGAGAAATTTGACAGTTGGTGGTTGTTATGTTTGAATTTTTTTGAACCTGATTTTGATATTTCAACTCAATATAGATGGGCAAATTATCATAAAACGTTTAACACTTCAACAACGATTATAAATTATAAAAACTTCAATAGACTTATTAAAATGAAAGTTCAATGAGTCCATTATTTCACAAAATGGACCCATTAATTGGCCACCAAGATCATGTGATCTAATTTCATTGGATTATTTTTGTGAAGTTATGTGAAAACATTGATTTATGTTGATAAACCACAACAATAAAATAATTAAAAATAAATATTGAAAGTGTAATTCATGAAATTGGACCACAATTATGTGAAAAATGACTAAAAATGAGACTAAACAAATGTATTATGTCAAACGAAGTCGTGGTAGTTATATGAGTAAAATTGTATTCCATCATTAATGCCATAGAATATGCTTAAAAATAAAAATAAATAAATAATTAATTGATGAAATACTTTATATTTTATTTCTATTTAAACTTCAGAAGTGCTTATTGAAAAACTATGTTTTTTAAAACATATTTGAAAATTTTTTTGAACTCTAAATATTAAATTAAAATTATTTTTTTATATTTCTTTCTGATTTTTTTTATTAATTATTTATAATAGAATTGTTCAATTAATTATATATTAAATCATTTTAATATGAAATACATATTATTTTTTTATGAATATTTTAATGTAATTGTGCTAAAAGTTTTCTTTCAATGTTTATATATAGAAGAATTGAAAGACTGTGATTTCTTTAAAAACACTAGAAGGAAGAAGATACTGTTATTTTCGATCGTTTTTTTTTCTGTTTAGTCAGTGATGTACGGTTTTCGTGATAGATAATGATTCAGTTTGACTAATATTCTTGACACGTTCGTTACTGTTCGCCTACGGCCACCCAAATTATATTTTCACGGACAATTTATTAAATTCCTCGCACAAAAAGCCATCGATACGTCTACTAAAATCGTTCAAATTCAAATCATGTCACTCAAATTACGTAATCCGACTGTATGGACCACACACACACATTTATGATCTGAGTTTTTACGTGACACGCATTGTTGATCATCTTTTGCTCGACGGAGAATAATCAAGTATTATAAGTGGCTGACCGCGAAAGACTAATTTGTTAGCATCTAAAATATTTATGTGAATAATAAATCAGCGTGGGTAACTTTTAGCCGACTGTTATCGATGAGCGTTGATTTGAGTGGCACATCTCGTGCCCGAGGGTTGCTTGCAGCGTGCCGCGCTCTTCAATCGGTCATTCCAGTGACGTACGAACATTGCCGACCGAATCGTGAACGCCTGAGGGAGAGGCCTGACACGTACAACATATTGTTATATGCGACGGTGTACATTCACATGAATGTTATCGAACGGACACGAGAACTGTGTACTTAATTATTTTTTCGTTTTCTTTTTTTTTAACTCGCGTATCAACATTCACATAAGTAATACACACACACACACACACACACACACACACACATATATATATATATATATATATATATATATATGCATATGTGTGTGTGTACACATAATATTAAATTTTTAAAAATCCACTTTTGGATAATTTTTCACATTTCACCCGATTTCAATAAAGCAATAATTTTCTTTTTACATATTTTTTATCATTGACTCTCTATTTGTTTCTTTTATTTTCATTTATAAAGAAAAACAAAAGAAACTATACACATGTTTCCCTATACACATGTTTCTTTTTAATAAAACACAAATCTAGGCGTCACATTTGGATGACCCTATATTTTACATTTTCTAATCAATAATTTCAGGTCTTTATATGTTATTTTCTTTTTTATGGTATACTATATTTAGTTTTGCCATAAAATTTTCAATCTGTTTATTCTTTTCATAATTTCTATTTTCATAATCAGATTATTTTTTTGATCTGTTAATATATTGTTTCCCTTATTTTCTATTTTTTTAAATTTATTTTATTTATTCAAGGCTATTTATTTTTTTCATATTTTTCATCGTGGTTCATATTCTGTTTAAAGTGAGAATTTCACAATTTTTAATTAAAATATTGAAAGATTTTAGACAAATATATTCTATCATTTTTATTCTAATATCAGTTTTCTAATTGACTGATACATTTTTCATAATAATTAAGATAAAAATATTTTTAGAGTGTTTCAGTTGCTTATCTTTTACATTAATTTGTTTTCTTCAAACAAGCAGATTCATTAAACACTATTTTTAGTAAAACCTTTAAATAGAATATATATATATATAATTTTTTTTATATAAACATTCTTATTTATTTAAATATCGTTAATGATTTTTTTTATAAATCTTACTCGTACATTTTATACCAAAAATTTTAAATATTCAAAAATAAAATTATAATTTTAACACTATTTCAAATTAAAATGAACACATATATGAATAATTCCAGAAACTGTACAGAGTCACGAATTACCTTGATCGAGAAATATCAATTCAGTATTCACATTCGAAAAAAACTTATTTACTATCGAATATTAATTTTATCCTTCATTAACTAACGTGTTTGTTCTTCCAACAAAAAATCTATGAAAGTTGATATCTTGATTCAATAGTTTTTTAATAATAAAATCGTGTTTCTTAAATGTGAATACTTATATAATATTGTGAATTAATCGACAATTAATTAAGAAAATATAATTAAAAAGTTTTTTTTATTAATGTTTATAAATGATACACCCATATGTTTTATTTTATTGTACTTGTCACTTGTACAATTGAAACTTATTAACTGTTTTTCTTCTTCGTAAAGAATATATTCATTATAAATGATTGTAATATAAATGAATAGTCATAATACAATAGATTATAAGATATCTCATCTGGTTTTACCACATAAATAATTTTTTTTATATAATATAAAAATTATATATAAATAATTAAGTAATATTTGGTATTTGGATGATATTATCATTTGCTAATTAATATTTTTTATCATTTTTGTGGTAGTTGATAAAAACAAAATTCATTATAATTTCAATCATACTAATATTGTCTAATCTTTCATTTAAACTTTGAAAATTGAACTTGTTAAAAATTTTACGCTATATGAAGCATTATATATATATATATATATATATATATATATATATATCAGCTTTTTTTATCGAATACTGGCTGAAGATGTCTTCCAAAATTTTCTATTTCAATCAATCCAATTTTTTTTAATTCCCCATTGATGAATTTTTTATGTCTCTATTCTATCTATCCATAAGTCCTTTTTGAGCTTTTTCACTATTTTGAATTCTCAATAGATATTTTCTCTTCTCTATATGCTTTTTCTTATAAATGGTCCATTAATAATTTCAAAATTTTTATTAAAAAAAATCGTTCAATCGTTTATAACATTGTTTTTTTTTTCAAATTGACACATTTCTCTTTTTGATTTTACAAATTATTTCTAATATTCATCTTTCCATGATTCTTTATAGTCACTATTATACATACATACTTATATATACGAGGATCGTTTCATAATTATGGTAAAAAAAGTAAGAAAAACTAAATTGAAAAATTTAATTTAAAACATTAATTGAATTATACAATAAATAAATTTACCATACTTATCAAACGACTCTCGGATATATATATATATATATATATTATAATTACACATTTATTGCGAATTTTATTGAATTATAAAGAATTAAAATCTTTCGAACTGAAATTCGTTTATTTTGCTTGATCAAACGGTAGATCTACTGTCTGAGCAGCTTGGCAAAGTCTTCACATTCTAGACAATAGCGCGCACTTTATGACCAACTACTGTTCCGCCTAGATCGTATTTTATATATCTTTGCTTTCTGAGTGTCGTAATATTTCGTGCTTGGGGCAGAGATATGACCACATTATTCCGCCTTATCTGACACCGATAATACATCCATTCGTATCTGTTGATTTTATATATATATATATATATATATATATATATATATATAAATTTCTAAATAAATCCACATCTTTAAAAATCTTACATGTTTATTAGAAAATATATTCATATATATATATATATATATATATATATATATATATATATATATATATATATATATAATCTTTTATATTTAATAAATATATTTTTAAAGTTTTTATATTACGTTGCAAAGTATTATTTACAAGTACTATAGAAAAAAAAATGATAAAATTATCCAAATAATTTATCTGTTTACTAGTAATTAAATGACTAATGACAGACTTTTATTTAATCTATAAATAAAAACGTGTCTTGTACAGTATTAAGAATTCTGCGGTATTTTATGTAAATTTCATCTCGACGACTTAGTGCACAAGTATAAAAAAAATCGAGCTTTTACTTTTAGTCAAGGTTTTGTCGATATTTCTGACATTTAATTTGATCACAATACATCTTTGCTTCAATAATATCGGAATGATTGGAAAGTAATTCGGTGAATATGTTATATGCTTACGTTTCAAAATTGTGTTCATTCCTGTCATTAATATTTTAATGTTTCCTGTTGTAATCATTCATTACATTCGTACTGTATTTGAAATATGTTTATTTATCGAACTCTTCCTCTGCGCGGTCAATTAAAATAAACTGATTAGGAAATTATTACTCGTGGCAAAAAATTAGTTAATATCCTTTAAGAAGTGTTTATGTCTCGATCGAGTACATAGTAATGTCTATAAATATTTTTTTCAAAAATGGAAATAATTATTTTCAATTACCATAAACTGTAATCACTCGACTGGTTGGTTTTTTGTGACTATCATTTCGAAATTATTCTCATATTTAATTGATCTTTTTAAACGTTGAATACAGTTCTGAGATGAGAGTAATTGAGTAATTTAAGACAACGATGTGTATATATAATTAGTGAAATCGAACCTGTCATTATTATTGTCGAATTTTTTTAAATAAGTAAACCTCGCTCAAATGCTAAAGGAAATTATTAAGAAAGTAATAAAATATTACATATCTTGTATATACATACACACATCCAGTTATATATACATACATTAATTTTTAAATTTCGATATTCCATTAAAATTATAATATTTCATGTTAAATTCCTTTAAAAAATATTTTAATTATTAAAATATATTATATAAGATAAATTATTCCATTATATTAAAATCTGACTAAATAATAACAAATATAAATACATTATAAGATATTAAAAAATTATATAATAAAATCTGCATTGAACTTTTATAATTTTTGATGTTTTAAGATATTTTGTACATTGGATATTCTTAAATTTTTATTTCTCCTCTTTTTTATAAAATTTCATTTTTTCATTTAGTGTGTTTAAAATTATAGTATAATTTCATATAAATGAGATTATATTTAATATTAATTTTGCAATATTTTTTTATAATTTCTTAAGAAGCTTTAATTTTGATAAATTTTGTTGATAGTTGATGATCGAGTAAATTATTTATTTTTATTTAAATTAGAAATTATTCAAATATACTAACTTATGGTATTTTTAGTTGCATTTATGTTCAAGTAAATAAAAATACATTTTTAATTTCGAATAATAATATCAAAAACTAATCCCCAAGATGAAACTGAAAATAATTTAAATTAATTATTCAACCTGCCAGTTTTTTTTTTGAAAAAAGTGTACAAACTTCATTATAAAAATATTATAGAAAGCATTAAAAATTATCTAATTGATGGAATAAATTATTTTTGTTTTACTAAAAAATCCTGCTAACATTTTTTATTCTTTTAAAAAATACAAATATTTGAATTAATTCTCGTTAAACAAACATGTGTTTATAAATAAATAAGTATTTAACTAAAATTTGTTCTTTTCAAATTAAACAAATATTCCTATAATAAAGTTTAATATTTTTTTTTTAATTATCAAATATTTAAAATATATATAAAGTATTATAAACTATATTGTTTATAACTAAATTTAAAAGTAATTAAATTATGCCAAATTACACTTATTTTGTAATTTTATTTTTTAAGTATGCATCATTTAACATTAGAAGCGAATTAACCTTCAAGATTTTTTTCTTGTGGTCTGTGATTATACCTCTTTGTTAAAAATGATTTGATACTAATTTAATTGAGGTAGATTACAATACTT
Organism: Neoneuromus ignobilis; assembly: GCA_029203775.1. Classification (NCBI taxonomy): domain Eukaryota; kingdom Metazoa; phylum Arthropoda; class Insecta; order Megaloptera; family Corydalidae; genus Neoneuromus; species Neoneuromus ignobilis. Next base: position 37,286,429 of record CP092092.1, read on the forward strand.
TGAGTCATTAATGGCAAGTAAGTCATCAAATCCTTTATAATTTTCATCCTCAGGTTATCCAAATATTGCGTTATAAAATATTTCGTCTGTGTTAAATCAAAAAATGATCTCACTTTTTTTATTTTTTTATAATACATATAGAGGTTTAATTAAGAATATATAATTATTTTCAAATTATTTTTTTATAAAAAAATAATTTTATAAAAATTCTTTTTATTATTCAAGTTTTATTTTAAATTCTGTGATATCTCTTTTTATAAAACTACCACCTTCAATATTTTATAAATACTGATTTTGACAGTCTTCAAAAAGAACTCGATTAAAAAAAAAGTAGAAATAAACGTACGTAGAACCAAATATTTTATAGACTCGCATATATTTACATATACATACATATTTTACAAAACAATGTCCACCTAACGTCAATCACACGATCGGTCAATTGGCATGCTTTTGTATCGTCTGAGCAGCAGTCATGATACAACTATCTACATATAATCAACTCGCCAGTGGCCTGTCACACGGCCTACAGCTCTTCGGTTCGTATCTCTGTCAAGATGTCAAGATATTGTATACATTTTATGTTCGGATTCGACATTTGCAAACGATCATTGGTATCATCATTATTGTTCAATTTATTTCTTGCTTATACATCTTTTTGTGTGTTTTTTTTATATTATTTGTTATCTGATATATATATATATATATATATATATATATATATATATATATACATTGAAAACTAAAATGTGCAGTACAATATGACATCCTAATTAAAATTCTACACTTTTATCGATGCAAGTATAATTTAATATTCAAAAAAGTAACGTTGCTGATGTTAGCAACAGAAACATCGCTGTATGAGTACAGAATGTTAACATATAATGCTAATGGTCAGTAATACATTCTGAATTACATTCCAAGCTGTTTTACACTTGTATATTTTCATAATTTATAGTTTTATGTTTGTTTTTGTTCTGAGTACAAACGATAAATATTTTCATTTACTACTTCAAAGAATTATAAAACATATCATAGCTAAGTACACTCGTTTTCATGTTTAATCTTCCTTTTATACGGACTTTAAAACGAAATCGTATAATAAATTTTATGAAATATCGAGTTGAAAGTAATATTTTAATGTTATCTTCTTTCAAGTTGATATTAATATGTTTAAATAAAGTTGTAAATAAAATAATCAACACTATATATGCAAATATTGGTTTTAAAATAATCTATTTTTGTACTATTAAAGTATTTGGTAATTAAATACAGAAAATATTTTATTTTTCTTATACTTACAAGAAGTTATATTTTTTTAAGAAGAATAATATTTCTATAAACTATGTAATATAAAAAAAGCATTTTTTTTTTATAAATAGCAATGGTATAAGAGATTTTCTAAATTTTATTTTATGGAAATTAGTAAAAGAATAATAATATCATTTTATTTTTATGTATTATAAAATTATTACAATATAAGTTTTTTAAATGAAAAAAATATTTTTAAAATTATTAATTTGAACAAATTTAGAATGTTAATATTTCAGTTTAAATACTACATATTTTCTTTTTTTTAAAGAAATGTATTAAGATAATTAATTGTGATGAGCATTAATTAATATATTAAATAATAAATATGAATTTCAAAAAATATTTTTAGGCATATTAATTAAATATCTAATATTTTTATATTATTTTATTCCACAATTAAGATTTAGTAAAAATTAAATTGATTGTTTAATCACATAATAAATAACTTATATAAATATATATTAAAATGAAATTTAAATATTGTTTTTTTCAATATATTGTATTGTAATCGGTGTAGCCATAAGTAATGTTTTTTTTAGTGTCAAAACTGCACTCGAAAAATATTTTACTTCAAAATCGCCTTCATCTTACAAAAAGGGAATTTTGTAAAACTACATTACTTATAGGTACACCTAATATATAAATTAATTTGTTAAACAATATTTAAAACCGTAAATATTACATTTTTTTAAAAAAAATAACAAATCAAAATATGTTATCGTTTGTTATTTGATAAAAATGGTAATATTTTTAGAATACGCTTAAATATTTTTATTATATTTCTATATATTTTTATTTTGTAATTTTCTTTAATATTTTTTAATAATATAATATTTTTTTTAAAGTAAATTTCAATTATAGCACATGTATTTCTAAAAATAGTAAAAGTAAACATATTTTTTATTTTTTTTTATTTTTTCATATTTTGAAAATTTTATTTCTACAAATTTAAATTATATATATATATATATATATATATATATATATATATATATATGTGTGTGTGTGTGTATCCAATAAGGAAATTATACCACGTTAAAAACTTTTCTTATTTAAATTATTTTACAGTTCTCTTAGATCGAAGGCTATTAAACGTACACGACAATCATGTCTTTAGTAAAAAGTGGAATTTTATTTTTATATAAAACTGATTGAATACGACCGATATAATTTAATTTGTTTCATTTTGTCATCAGTTCCGTTAGAATTCACCGTGCTAAGACATTTTATTATAGAATGTCATGTCAAGAAATCTGTTGTTTAGAATAAATACTACCCTCGTATATAAGCAACTAAGTATAAAATAATAATCAAACAATTTGTAAAGAGTTCGTGACCTTATTGGTACAATTTACATCAATCTAACGTTGATAAGCGTAACAAACTGATTTATTTCGTTATGGTTAAAATTATTTTATTTTATAAATTGATTCAATGATAAGACTGTAATGAAACTTATTATATATAAAATAAACAACAATATTTTCAAATATTTTTTCTTGAAATTATTGTAAATGAATTAAAATAATATTTGAAAAAAATATCTCTATGAAATGAAATTAAAAAAAATAAAAAATATTTCTATATAATAAATATAAATATGATTTCAAATATGTATTGTGTAGTAAAATATTTTATATCTACGAAATTTAAACATTTCAAATCAACAACATAAAAAACTTATTGGGTATTAAAATATTCGCTTTTAAATTAAAAATGAATAGAGTATCGTTTGAAATTCGAAAAATAATACTAGTTTTTATATATAATTCTTTTATTATTTTCCCAAGTATACTAAAATTAATTTATTCTGTGATTTATTTTTTTATGTTTTTCTTTTTCCTCATCACCTAGTAATTTGTCATTGTTATTTTTAATTACAAAATTATTTTTCATTAAGAATTGAAATTTCACTTCCGTAAATAAAAACACTAAATATTTTGATTACAATTTCTTGGAATAAATTGAATGTGCCACTTAAGGAAATAAATATTTTATTTATCTGAATTTACTTTATAAATATATATATATATATATATATATATATATATATATATATATATATATATTCATAGCTAATTAATTTATTAGCACTTCTTTTTGAATTATTTATTCTAACTACAGTTATAACAAATATTTATCTGTGTATTCTCATAGCAGAATGTTTTTAATTCTTATCAATTAATTAACGTTACTACAGAAAGTAGTCTTCCTAATCCGCTTGAATGCTCTGGTAATGAATATTTGTAATCTTTTATACAAACATAGAAACATGTGTGTGTGTGTGTGTATCGTCCAACTGAGTAGAAATTCATTGATCCGTAAAAGTATTAAAGACATGTTTGATGGGAAGTTGATTATGAGAATAAGATGACACACTTGTACATTAATGTTAAACTACAGTTTACAAATGTGAAAAATGTTCAGTACTTTTTTATAGCACATGATGAACGGATGCAAGACAGGTCTGTAAGAGGAAATAGTATCTAAATACCTTGTCGTTCAGTTGCATTAAATTGTAAATAAAGTGGAAATATGAAAGTATATACGGGATGTAATGAGACTTATGTAATATTACAACGAATCAGTCTTGTTTATAATTTAATTAAAAATATTTTCATGACGTTTTAACACAGAATTGACATTATATACATCATTTGCTTATTTATGTATGTACTGAAGAATGCCTTTCACCAAAATGATAATAGTTATATATGTATATTTTAATATATGGACTGTATATTCATGGAAAAAATAAAAAAAATATTTTTATTTCTAACATATAAATTTGCCTGAATTCATTTTATAAAAATATTTAATTGTCATTTTTTTTCAATAAGATTATCTTGATAAATACTTGGAATGAAAGTAACTTAATTCATATTCAAATGAATTTATATTTTTCGTATTATGACAGCATCCAAAATCTCAAAAAAATTATTAAAATTCAAAATATCAATTAAATATTTAATAATCGTTTTATTAGATTGTTTGTTAATTAAATTCTTTTATTTTTACAAAAAGTTATATATTTTTCTTTTATATAATAATATAGAATATATTTTACTTGTGATATTAATAATTAAAATCACATAAAAATATTTGATTATTTTTGATAAAAAAAGAATAGACTTTTTATATTCAGTATATAATTTTTATTATGTTTTTCTTTGAATAATATTAAACTCTACTATATTATACAATTATATATAATTTAAAAAACGTAAAATTATATAACAAATTTATTTTATTTTATTTTTTATTGAGAAAAATGATTAAAATTAATATATTTTATTTTAATAAAAACATAATATTTATTTTTTTAATAATCTAATATATATTATTATTTTTTTGATTGAAATTTAATAATAATAATACTTTACTAAATTATTTAATAATATTTAAATAAGTATTTATATAATTTATTTTTTGTCATTTTTTAAAATCACTTTTTTTCTTTAAATAATTTTCATTACTTTTTCTCAAACTCATATTCAATGCTAGTAGATGTTGAAAAATTATTAATTAATAAAAATACTATAATTACCATACATTCAAAGTAAAAATTTATAAAGTATTGAAATATAAACCTGTAATATATTTAATAATTATAAGTATTGTATACATAGAGACATATTGATATATAAAGTATTTATTATTGGAAATATAATAAATAAGTTGCAATTAATAGTTGTTGAAAAGAATTTAATTTTTTATTATTAAGTAGTCAATACTCTTTGAATAAAATTATTTCAAGATAAAAGTTCAATTAAACCAACATCACGTTAATTAAAACTTTACATAGTTTTTTTACATACACAGTTTTATTAATAGTATTATATTATTTAAAATAATTTGTCTTACGAGAAATAATTACATATATATTTTTCAATAGATAATATCCTTCGATTTCTATTTAAGTAACAAAAAATCTATATAACTGTTTATAATAGAATGTATGTTGATGTTTATCTATTGATTTGTTATAATTCATACATATTGACGATTTGTCATTTAACTATTTGATGAATAGTATATATTTCATCTGACAGTTCAGTGATTGTAATTTCGATGATTAATACGATTCTCATTAAAAGTTATTTACATTCTAAATTAATATCTGAGACACTAGTGTCAAAGATACGTATCTTTCGATAATCGTTTAAGTTGAGATATAACATTTAATCAACGTTCATTCAAGTTTAATTTACTTTTTATTATACTTCGCCGATCTGTTTTGATACACACAAAAAATGTGTTTTATGAAATCTCAATGGAAATTTCATATTAAATTACACGTCGATTCTAAACCTATTATACAATATATTGTTCTAATAAATATCTTATTAACTTTATGTGTGGCCTTTGTGGAATCTTTTGGTTCGATTGAATCATTCTTCGACGAAAATTTATTAAACTATGCGGTATACAACAAAAAATATTATGTTGTATTCTCTGAAAGAAAAAATATTGCCAATCATGCAATTACTTTGTTTGAATTAAATTCGGAATTACTATTAAATTATTGATTTTATATTATAATAAATGATTAAGCGTTTCGTTCGAATATTGTTTTTAAATAATTCAAACATTACACCAGATATTACATGATTATTATCAGAAATTACTTTTTTAAATAAAATATTGTATTCGTGTTGATATTTTGATTTTTTTTTGGTAATAATTATTCAAAAAAATATTTTCACACTTAACAATTATCAATATATTTCACTCAATATTTATAGAATAAATATACATAAATTTGAAAGTATTTTATCGATTAATTATAAATTTATCTTTTTATTTGATAGAATCGTTGTATCAAAATTGATTTTTTTAAGAAATAGTGAAATATAAATCACTTGGTCTTTTTAATTCCATTTGTATCAATTTTATGACTTAATATACATATTTGATTTTAAATATTTCTTAATTTATTTTCTATTCCATTGAAAAAAATAATTTTCTCTCTCAGTGAAGACTTTTCAATTAAATGCAGGTTATATATTTTTAATTAAAAATATTTTGAAAATTGGAACCCATAAAATTAATTTACAATATGGAGTATTATTATTAATATATTATATAGTAACAAATCTTTCACTTTGATATACATATATACACACATGTTAATAAATAAGTATTGTATATATATATATATATATATATATATATATATATATATATTTATATAATTAATAAGTATATCCATTTATCAATAAAATCAATTCAAACTAACAATCATTTCTTAATTTTCAGATTTCAATTCAATCGCTGATATAATCCAAGGTCTCTTCTGTATCCAGTAAACGTGTTAAAAAATATAAATACTGTAATTATATATAATATCGTCGATTAAGTTCTCAATTTGCATATATCTTTTATCTATGTACAGTAACAAGCGGATATAATAAGGTAAAGTTGTTTCTCGATAAAGCACGGCGATATGTTTGATGCGTGACGAGGCTTCTTGCGTCGTTAGCACGCACGTATCGATCCTCTAACCGATACGGTAAATATACTGGTCACATCCAGACATTAGGGCTGAAATTGATGCGAAATCTTTAAGTCGACGGCATGTGCATTAGTTAACATCATCGAAACAAGGACCGTTTGATTCGATGTCACATATCGTATACATCTTGACTTTGCCAGTTTGTTGAGAAACGATCAGCGAAACGAGTAGGGATTCGCAATATATATATATATATATATATATATATGTATGTATGTAAACAAAAAATATATATAAATATACCAAAAGAAAAAATAAAGAAAAAAAATTAAATTAAACTTTGTTAGAAAACTTTCGTTATCTCCATGTTTAGATTAGAATATGAAATATAGAAAATATTTTTTTACAAAAATTAAATTATGTTTGATTTATAAAATAAAAAATCAAAATATATCATTAGGGATCTATATTAAATTTCTTATATTTAATTATTAATAAATAGAATTTTTTCACTTAGTTATTTTTATGCAGTAGTTTCTAAAATTGTTGTATCATTTGCATATTAATACTATAAATTTTGTTACTTTTTCAAAGATGTAGGTAATAGTCAGCATTTTTCGTTATAAAAACTGAAATTATTTAAATATATGAGAAAAATTTAAACAAAATATTTTAAAAATGAAAATCATCAATTGATGCTTTATGAGGATACAAAAACACAAATAAATTATCATCCTCAACAACCACATTATGTTATAAAGTGTTTAATAATTACTTATTATACACTTTGTTGTTTATAACCATCAATTATAACAGCCCATTATTGTTATAAACAATAAAATGAATAATAAATGATTATTAAACACTTTATAGCATATTGTGGTATTGGGGGTGATAATTAATTTGTTTTAAAATGAATTAATTGCAATGCCAAAATATACAATTTCCTTATTATTTGTAAACTCTAAGAATTTTTATTTTACAAACATTTTATTCTCATATTTAATAAAATTTTTATTCTCATATTTAATAATTTTATTCTTATTGAGAAAGTTATTTTCTCAAAATAAAATATCATAATAATAATGTTATCATTTCATTTACTAGAATCATTTTTTATAAATTTAAAAAATAATATGAGGTTTCATTATAAACAAATCATTTTTTTTATATTTTAATATTTTTTTTCATTATAAATAAAACCATACATAATTTACAACCAACTCTATAACAATTTTTAAATAAAGTTTATATACATATTTATTTTAATATTGTAATGAATTATAAAAAGTATGCTTATATTTTATTAAAAGTATATTTTTTTAAAAAAAATAGTTAATATATATATATATATATATATATATATATATATATATATATATATATATTGAAAATCATATTTGGTACATCTGTACATATTTGGAATTTTTTCTCATTTAATAACATTTCTTCAAAAATAGTATAAGTTAAAAATAAACATCTGTAATACATTACAGATTTTACAAATTCCACATGAAGTATTCAAAACGATTTATCTGATTCCATTCACAATTTAAAATATAAATTTAATACTGCATTTATCGTACTGATGTTTCTGCATCTCTTAAATATTTCTATACTGGCAAATATTTACAAACTGTATTAAATCATATTCTGAATATTTTGTGAATAATTTAAAAGTGTAAACGTATACATTTAATTATATAATTCAGATTTGAATGAATATTAATTTTTGCGGTTTAATATATTTGGAACGAAATAATCATAACTCTGATAGATTGTATAATCGAATCATTTCCATATGTGTTTGAAATCTTATCTGATTTAATTCAAAGTTGGCAAGTGTTTGCATATCACAACTATCCAATAAATAATATAGTAACTGTATCAAAAGTCATTGCACTCATTTTGAATGTTCTGAAATAAACAATCGTCTAATGAAGCTAATAGTTAGTTTTATCGTTTTTAATTAACACGATTTTTTATTACAAACATATATTATTATAAATTAAATTGATTAAAAAAATATACATATATATATATATATATATATATATATATATATATATATATGTATATATATATATATAATAATTTCTAAATCTGCTGAACTCAGAATCCTGGTACAGTTAGGGATCGCTCACTTTCTTGATAGTTCTTCTTAAGAGATATAAATATTTACGTCTACATAAACCAAGCTTGGTGGCCGTATGCAAACGAGACAAGAACAGGTGAATGACGTACACTGACTTTGGACAGGACTCGAACTTGGATCACTTACAAATAATATTTATGTTTTTGTATTTATACTGTATTCAAAGAACATAAATTCTATAGCATTTATTTCAATATGGATTCAAAATAAATATAATTACAAAGAATTTTTACCAAAATAAAATTGTTGTTAAAATCGCTGCAAGAAAATAATTATATATAAAGAAAACTATTAATAATGAATATGTATTTGATATTTTAAAAAAAAAATATTATTATTGTTATTAGACTTAGACATTTTTTTAAATTGAATCTTGACATTTAAAAAGAAATTTTTCAAAACAATTTTATAACTTATAAGATATATACATATAATATTAAAAAAAGTATCATAATAGTATATAAAAACTATTAATTTAATTTTTATTATATAACTGTTAATAATATTTTAAAATTTGATATTTTCTAAATTCAAATATTTTTTTCTTTCTAATAAATTCAAATATGATCAATGAAATATTGTTTATTTTTTATTAGCAAATAATATTTCCTTCATCTCGAGGTAAGGTCTATGTTGTTTTGATTTTTTCATACATAATTAACGAACAAATAATCTATTAATTATAAATAAACGATATCGATTTCATTTTCTTTTTAATACCTTTTTTAACCAACGTGAAATATGTTCATTAGTATTAATACTAATAAATACTACAACAAAACTGAAGGACTGCTGGCCATAGAGGTTGTATTTCTAATTATATTATTAGATATTTTGATATGTTACGTATTGCATGTAAAATTTCAATCATATTTTAGTATTTTTTTAACACGTGTAAGCCCCTTCAGCTAGTTTATCCCAAGGGCTAACGAATACTTAACATACCTATATGGCACAGCTACTTAATGATTATATATATTATCAATTTGTAATTTAGTTTCATTAACATGTATCACAGGTACTTATTTAGAAACCGACACATAATTCGAATGCGTTTATTATGTCCTCTCTCTCTCTCTCTCTCTCTCTCTCTATATATATATATATATATATATATATGTGTATATATATATATATATATATAATTTATGCATGTGCGTTTAATAATTAAATATGATTTATATATCTTAAATCTTATTTGACAACAAAAAATCTATCAATAGGTCAAATGAAATCTTTTCTAATTATACAAAAAATTTTGATATGTATCCTATACACTAATTTCTCTTCGTCTCTCTAAATAATATAATATATATATATATATATATATATATATATATATATATATATATATATATATATATATATATATATATATATATATATAGTACCATTCTTATTGAAATTAATATTTTTATAAAAATAATTTTTAATTAAAATTCACAATAAATATATACATATATAAATATATATATATATATATATATATATATATATATATATATATATATATATATTCAAATAAACTACTTACTTGAAATGTTTGATTTTTATTTATAATTCAAGATATATATTAATTACAAATATTAATATTTATAGTAAAATAATCTAAGGTGTAACTTTCATTTACAGCACAATTTAATGATTTAATGACTCATAAATTTTAAATGAAGATAATAAAACATAGTAATTATTTTAGTTGACAAAAAATTTAAATATAAAATAGATAGTCAATTATTCTATATATATATATATATATATATATATGTGTGTGTGTGTGTGTGTGTGTGTGTGTGTGTATGTATGTATGAATGCGTATACAATTCGTCATGTAAGAACAATTAATTATAAAAAAATAATATAGAAATTATTTGTAACAAATCTTTTTTTTATAAGTTTTAATATAAATCAAATAAAATTTATTATTGTTTTTAGCACAACATAGACCATTTCTAACTTTCTTTTACCATATATGTAGAAATATATATTAAATAATTTCTGAATAAGCTTATCGCAATTTTTATTTAATATAAACTCTTTTTGATTACATGATTATATACAAATTAGAGACCGAAAATCAGTCATACATAACGTATATATACATACACATATTACATACACACATATGTATATATATATATATATATATATATATATATATATATATATATATGAATGGATAAATATTTTCTTATTAAAAATAGTTAATAAAAAAGTGATGTACTTTCAACTAATATTAATAATATATTTTTTAAAAATATAAAATTTGATTAAAAACTACAAATATTGTTTTTAGCAAATTATTAATATTTATTATACGATATTATATCAATTTATTTTAAACTAAGGATTCAATAAATAATAAAAATTCAGTTACTAAAATAATCTTCATATTAAAAAAAGTATTGAATTTTTTTTGTTAGAAATAGTTTACAAATAGTTTATTAGTAAGTTACTTATAATTTTATAAGCAAGAAAAAACTAAACATTTCTTATAAACTATAGTTGAGTAAATCATTAATCAGTATTCTCTATTCTGAATACCAAATTAATAATTTTAATGATAATAACAACGCTATTTTCCAATTTTGATTTATCAAACAATTACACATAATACAAAAATAAATCTTAATGTATTTAATTCTATTTTTAAATACAAACAAATTTAAATACAAATAAAAATCAATTTTCACGATTTATCACGGTGGAAATTAATATTGAAATGAAAAGAATTTTATATACAAAAATATAAAAATTAAAAGAAACATTTTTTATTTTAACTACATGGTTAGGAATTTTATTTATATAATATTATATATATATATATATATATATATATATATATATATATATATATATATAAAAGGAAAGATATTATATATGAATTAATATAAAATAATTATTAGTGTTGAAAATGTTCATTAATTACCTTCAGTGAGTCACAACTAAACGCACATATGAATTTTAATTTATTTATGATTTTTTAATGACATTCTTTATTTATATATATATATATATATATATATATATATATATATATATAATATTCTATGTATGAAAAATAATAATCAATTAATTATTCTATACACATGTTTAACACAAAACAATTTGTATATTATAAATCAATTTTTAACATTGATATAATTAAATCGATTTATGTATACGAGAATAATAAATCAAAATTTTAAATATGAATTTAATTTCAAAAAGTAAGTACTTAATACGTATCAAATCTTATCTAATATTATATCAATTATTTATTGTGCACATAAAAAAATTGTAATATGTTTTTTTGTATTCAATTTACATATGGTCTAATTACATTTGATTATCATCTTTTGATTTATATTAAAAATATCTAAATTTTATCTTGTACAAATCTTCCTAATATGATTTTTTTATAAATATACATTTTTAATTATTATATATATATATATATATATATATATATATATATATATATATATATATATATATATATATATATATATATATTATATATAACCTTGTAGATTTTAAATAATTGATAAATATTAATACGATTAAATAATTTACTAGAAAATGATATATTATGTCCATGAATATATATTTATAAGTTTATATATATATATATATATATATATATATATATATATATAAATTGGAATGATTTGTAAATGAAAAAAATGTATTAAAGAATTGTGGTAAGATATTTTGAAATTATCTTACATTTTCGTGAATTAAAATGTATATAAATATATGTATAAATGATAACAAATTTGGAAATATCAGTATATTTTGATAAAGAATTAGAACTATTTAATAAAAATGTCCCTTCGACAGTACAAAGTGCAAAATTAAAAAAAATAAAAAATTACTTAGCTCCTTATAAAGAGATTTTCGTAGAATTACAAAATAAAACTACTTTTGAAAACGATATACAAAGAGAAGAGGATATTTGGCCCATTAAAATAATAAGAGTTAGGTCACTATCTGACAGTGATGATGAATGTTAATATGTAGAGCGTTTCATTTCAAACTTAATTTCATAATTTTTGTTAAAAAATAACTTATTACTTAATTTTTTTATATTTGACTTTTTTTAATTTTTGGTACTCTTAAATACAGTATAATTAATTTGAAGTATGTAAATATTCATTTATTGCCTATTGCATCTATAAAATGTTATTTCATAACCGTATTCATCATAACATAATAATATGAGAATGTAGTTTTTATATTGTATAACGCAAAACGAATTGATATGATTTGTACTGATTCTGAATTTTTTATAACGCGGTACTAATTAATCGCATTATAGGAGATTGACTGTTTTATCTTGCTTATATATATATATATATATATATATATATATATATATATATATATATATATATATATATATATATATATATATATATTATATATATATATATATATATATTATATATATATATATATATGCAAATAATTTCATAATAGTAAAAATACTATTAACATAGCACTAATTATAGTCAGCTGCCGATGAAATTAAACAAACCTATTTAGTATTCATCTGAAGTGTTCTGATTAGCATTGGTTCATCAAATGTGACTATTCAACTGTTGCTCATTATAAACCGACAGCTCATAAAAGATGTTTATCATTAAACAAAATGTCTAGTTTCGTCCATATTTGGTTTATTTTCTGGAAAGGGGCACACATTTATGTTATAACATCGTTCGTTTTTGGTATTAGAAAGGACCAATACAAATTGATATTTGTTGTCGACAATACTTTCATTTCGCATACGATCCGTATATTTATTAATTTTAATTATCGTTTTGTTGACAATTTGTCGATGTTAATATATGATGAATGGTTTCTATAATATGTGACAAGTGATTGATTATTAATAATTTGTTGATATATGTTTATAAGCTACAATTACGTGATTAATAACATTTTAAATTAACATGTTCAGTAAATATATTATTTCATACCACCCTCTAGGTTAATGTACTTTACCATTAATCAGATCATATATTTATTAATAGATACACACACACACACGTACATATATGATTTAGTACTAAAATTTGTCTTTTTAATTGTTTAAAAATGCAATCAAACAAATTTTATGTATTTTTTCTTTAGTAAAATATTTATTAAAATCGATGATGTAGTATAAAAAAATCGTAGAGTATTTCTTAGAATATTAATTCACACCTGATTCTTTAAATAAACTGTAAATGATTATTATCGATATCGAAAATCGATTATCAATATAACAAAATTTAACAAGGCGCAACCTACAAAATAAACACAAATATCAAACGGTGTAATCTGATTTCAGTATTAAGAAAAAAAAAACGTGACACAAGAGGTCACGATATAATCTTCAAACTACATAAAAATATCTTCCAAGAAATCGCCATATAATTTCATTGCCAACTTAACGCCATTGCAAATTACTTTTATGTATAGGGTGTTGAACATCTACATTATTGGTAGGTTATCGTGATTTGAGACGGTGAACATCCAGTGCACTTTATATATCGATTCACACAATCTAATATTATATCTCGGAATCGTTTACATTCCTTGTCAATTTTATCATTAGTCGATATTGTAAACTTTATAGTTTATTATATATTATTGTCTTTCACCGCGTGCACGATTCATATAGTCACAGTCTGAACGATTTCTTTGCAGTGATTTCGAGATTGAATTCCGTGCAATAACGCTAATAGGTCTATTACAAAAGTGCTAGAATTCAGATTGAGATGATTTGTATGGTCAATAAAAGAAATTTCATATTTAAACATCAATCATAAGATCATTTGGTTATTTGTTATTTCGTAGATCGATTTTCTTTTGAGAAGAACATCGTATTAAGGTGTTGCTTTTTTTCAATAAAAAAATCTATAATCGATTGTATTCTATTTCAATTTATGTTTGTAAAAGGAACCTCGATAAAACTGTAAATTAATTTCGTATATTTTAACAAATATTCAAAATAGATATGAGAAATTATTATGAAGGTCTATTGAATATAATATAATATAAATATGTACTCATTAAATTATTTACAATCTAGTAATAATCTAGAATTGAAAATATATTATCTTATCAAATATGCAGCGATTGATTTTTCTTTAAATATAAAAACTGTTAATAATCAAAATTCAAAAAATTCAAAACTCTACATCACTCATAGGCATTGAAACTTTGATAGTTAAAAAAATTAAAATTATAATCATTTAAAAAAAAGGAATTTTCTGAAATTACAAAGTTTTTGGATTTTTATATTATTTTCAACTCTCTTATTCATTATACACCTTCCTCTATTTCTATCTCTACATATGTGTATATATTTTATATGTATGCATATACATTTATATATAAAATAAAATCTGGTATATTTTATTTCACAGTTAAATTATTTATTATTTTTTTTAGAATTTCTAATAATTACACTTTTTGTTTGTATCTTGTACGTCCAAATTTGTAAATTGTTTTTTACGAAAAATTATTCTATTTGATTCAATTAATTCTAAGTGTCTAATTTATTTTGTTGAATATCTGTCGTAAATAATATATGCTGAAAAACTAGAATTCACTAATACATTTCTGTCTCTTTACGTTCGTCCTTCATATCTAATGTTACATATATAACTTATCTATTCAAAGACTTTGAAACTCGATAATTATGTTTTGACTTAGATTCAAATTAAAATTTGTTGGTATTAAAAAAATTGTTAATTATTGAATAGATACAAATATATATATATATATATATATATATTTATATGTATGTGTGTGTATGTATCTATATATAGAAAATAAATATTTTTGACTTAACATAAAACGTTTGGTATTAAAAAAAATACAAGATAGTACATTGGTTTAGATATATTTTAAACTTGTTAATTAATGAAGAAATATTTTATTTCTAAATAATTAATATTCAGTGAATTTTATTTATAATGTGTTATATATTTATAAAAATAATATATTAGTCTAAATTTATTTATAATCATATTTTTAATATATAATCATATATTTATTATATTTTAATATTACAATAATATGATATAATCATTCTATTATCAATTTTTGTAAATTTTCATTATTATAATTTATAAAACTTTTATAGGAAAATTCAATTTATAATTAAATTACAATATATTCAAAAAAATTAAATCTTAAATTATTTTGAATATTAAAACCAAGATTTTCTCATGTAGCATTTAAATAATTATATAAAAATAAGAAAAATCTTATTGAAATTCATGCTGATATATATTTTTAACACTGTTTATCATTATTTGCTTTTATCAAAAAATATAAAATTATTTTCTTTGATACATATAAACAGATTGCTCAAATAGTTAATAAAATATAAATATTTTTTTAAAAAAAATAATGTCTTATGTTATAAATTTATTTAATTATATTTTTATCACATGTAATCTTTTATGGTTTTAAATTTTTTCAGTGTTAAAAAAATATTTTCAGATTTTGAATAAATAAGAATAAGCATTTGCTTAATAATCTTTTTAATTTATTGGAAAATATTTTTAATAAGAATGTAATTAAATAAGATATTAAATATTTATTCTTTCTTCATTTTTAAAAATCAAAATTAATTTTTATATTTGCAGATTAAAATGAATGAATTTATATTAAAAATAAAGCAAAAAAATAATTTATCACTTTTATTTCAGTAAATTAAAATGTATAAATATTTAGACTTAAATTTAAATTTCCAAATATTTGATTAAAATGACAAATGTTCATATAAATAATTATAATTAAAAGAGGTTTTCTTTTTATTATTTTTGATGAGTAACCTAAAATTAAATTAATATAATTTAATCTTTATTTAGTTTTTTAAAAATATTTTTGGGTTACTGTTTTGGATTTTTCTTATAATAACTAATTTTAATATTTGTGCCATATTCATTTATTATAATAAATAAAATTGATTTAAGGATCATCTATAAAAAAAAATTTAATACAACGATAAATAAATAGAAATTGGGACAAATGGTGTAACTTTATATATTTTTTATTCTTGTATAAAAGTTACAGTTCAATAAAATAGTAGGTTTTTATATAATTAAATCGATCTTATAATTCGATATAATTTTTATTCTTATATATATATATATATATATATATATATATTCACATATAATAATAAGTTATTAAATTTTGTGTGCTTGGTGTGAGATGAACAAATATACGTGATCAAAATTGTTCTTATTTCTCAACGTCGAATTAAACGTAACAAAATCATTATGTTGTGTCTAGTATATCCAATTGTACTCATGCTCGTGTTTATCTACTGCTGTTCCTAAAACCAATAGAATTTAGATTGTGAATTGTAATTTATGATGGGTCGATAAGTTGCTATTATATGTCGGTATTCGATTGCCACAAGTTGATCTTCACGTTCGTTCGTATCAGAATATTCATGGAATTTTTAATTCCTAGGAGTTTCGAATGAACTGAATTTTCAAAATAGAACATTGGATTGTTTAATTATTTCTATATTAAATTTTACATAATTGTTTTCTCGGTCTAGATAATTTAAGTTAAGTACTTTTGTATTTATTTTTTTAAAAGAAACTACTTGAAGGTTAAATCATATACTGTTTATAGATTACTAATTTTGAAATATTAAGTTTTTAACGAGCTAATTGATTTTTAAACTAATCATCTTTATAAGGAAATGACTATTAGAGAACAACTCAATAGTGAAGTAGCTTGATTACTTGTCAGCAAATATAATTAATTAAAAAATGAATATTGTTTTATATTGGAATTTTCTTATATACATATATATATATATATATATATATATATATATATATATATATATATATAATATTATAAATATTTATAAAACTTATAACATATGAAAAATTTGTATTCCAAAAAAAACATTAATTTTGAATAAAACAATATGCATTCATTAGGAATTTTTATCATTTTATTCAAATTAAAAAAATATATATACAAAAAATATTATCTCATGTTATTAAGTAAATAAGAATGCATATTTCTCTAATCCAAAATTGAATTTTTATTATTGATTAAATTGTTAAATTATTTTATTGAAAACAAGAGAATATTTTTGAGTATATTTTTATATAATTAAAAATAAATATCAATATTTTTTTTAACTAAGCATAATAATGGGCCATCCAAATGTGACGCAAATTTGTGTTTTATTAAAAAGAAAATCTAGACATCACATTTGGATGACCATATATATGTATATCTACAAAAAATGAAAACAACTTCAAATTGATTTTTTGGCAGAAAAGCTTTTAATAACATGTTATTGCTAAAACAATTCTTTATAATAAATAAAAGTACAATAAAAATACTTTGATATTTTTTTTTATTTTTCACAAATATATATATAAGTAATTATTGATTTAAAATGAAACGATACAATCATATAATAACGTATCTTAATAAAATAAAAAACAACAAGTAAGATAACAGAATTTGATTACATTTAGAAACATTCATTTGCTCAGATCAATCATATTTATAAAACGTATAAGTGGACAGACAATCTCGAGAATCATCTTCTGTTGAGATAAAACTTGTATTAAAAACGATGACCGTAGTCAGGTGTGTCTTGCTCTTCTTGTAAACTGAAATTACAATAAGTGATGTATGAAACATTTATCTATGAATGTGTATTATTTTCTTTGTACACATACACACAAGTATGTGTATATTTAAGATTATTCATCACGTGTACTTAAGTGTATTTGAGTAATATGTGATGAGCCTAGAGAAGCGGTTCTAAAGAATTATGTGCATCGTTCCGATCATATAGATAGATATGGATTCATTTAGCTCGAAGCACAGGGCCGGGCTACCACGGACATACTTAGATACCGTATCTTCAAGTCAAAGGTTAAATGTTTGTTTTGCAACAAAAAAAATGTTTTGCAGTATTCAATACCAATTGAAGACGATATCGTATCAACGAGATTAATTCGAATGATTAAATAGAATAATAATTTTAATTGAATTTCATTTATACAACTATACAATGTACATTAATGGATAATTTGATTTATAATGATTAATAAGGTTTTATTTTATTTGATAGTTGAGGTGTTGTTATCTGTCGAATTCGTAATTAATTGATATTAAAAAAATATCAGCATATTTTATTTGATTGTAATAGAGACAATATATGTTATTAAATATCTTAATGAATGATAGACAAAAGTATTTATTCGTATGAAAGGTATTTATTTTATAATATTTTGAATGCGATAAATATATTTTCAAATTAAAATGGTTCATTTTTTATATTAAACGATTTTTAAATTTCCTTACCAATAAATGATAATAAGATATTTTAACAATTTTTCGTTTTTATTTAAGCCACTATTATATTTTTAGATTTTTCTAATTTAATTATTTTTTCTAATTTAGATTTTTTAATCTCAATATAGCTCATTCAAATTTTTATACTTAACTTTTTTATTTTGAATTAAGTATTTTTTTTATAAAAATTTTAAAGTCATTATTGAGTTTGGATTTACTAATACTAGTTTTGATATATATCTGGATTTGTGTTTTATTAAAAAGAAACATATGTATAAAGTGGTGTATATGGAAACATATGTATAGTTTCCTTTGTTGTTATTTTTTTAAAAAAATAAGACAAAAATCTAGGATCACATTTAGATGATCCTATATTTTTGAACTGAAAATTCAAAATAGATTTTAGTATTATAATATTGAACCTAAGCTAAATTTTCAAAATTTTAATTTGTATTTTCAATAAATGTTATAAACAATTTTAGAACATTAACTTCTTTTTTTAAATTAAATACACATACATATTTTTTATCTTTGAGAGTGAAATTATTGCTATTCAAATAAGCATAGGTGAATATAAGAAAATAATGAATAATTATTGAATTACTATTCATTTTTAAAAAATGAATTTAGTTTTAGTATAAAAATATCAATACAAAAATTTATTTTACAAAATAAATCAGTGTTTTGTAATCATAATATCTATCCATATATTCGAAAATTATTTGCTATTCAATATTTTCATCTATGCTTATTTTGATAATTATGTTATCAATTTTTAAACTTGGCATATAAAATTCATCAACAAAAAAATATTATTCTAAGGTACTGATTCTAAACTGAAGTGTCATTTAAAATCTGTAAAAAATTACAGATTGTGCTTGAAATTAATTTTCATCCAAAGAAAATTATTTTAATTATTTAATATCAAGATAGTAATTTATTTGTAAAAATATATGAATTTAGCTACAGTATAAAAATATCAATACAAAATTTATTTTTAAAAAATAATCAGTGTTTTAACATCATAATATTTATCCAAATATTTCAAAATTATTTACCATTCAATATTTTCATCTGTGCATATTTTGATAATACTGTTATCAACTTTAAAACATAGCATATAAAATGCACAAATAAAAAATATTGCTTTGAGGTACTAATTCCTCTTGTTTAAAATTTCATTTAAAATCTAAAAAAATACAGATTGTGCTTAAGATTAATTTTTACCCAAAGAAAATTATTTACGTATGAAAAACTTTACGATCCGTGATTACTTTATTTACACTCGAGGGCATTGAACGAAGATTCGGTATGTGAAAAATTATCGACTATAAAAAAATCTCATAATGTTTGTAAATATCGCATAATAACTATATTTTACAGCTCGTTTTCATTATTGTATATTTATAGAAAAGTGATCTAGTATTCAAAATCGTTTAAAAACTGGAATCAGTACATTAGCCGGAAGCTTTTTATCTCGTTTCGATGTTTCGGCTACCTTTTTAAATACTTATTTACTTAATAATTTATTCAGAATTGATATCAGAACTAGACACAAGCGTCAAATTAATACGAATGTAATATATAATCTGGATCAATAAATGTTTGAAACAATTTGCAATCTTCGAATAAAAAAATCCAATCTAAACGGTACTCTTACACCGTTGATCATCTTCAAATAAGCAAAACCCGCCGTACCGCATCTCGGAAGGCGTCGTCTCGTATCATCATCGCGTATTGAAATCACTCGTCCGTGCGTGCTATTTTTTTTCTCTTCAAACTCAATTCTTACATAACCGTTATAAACCAATCAATGCACGATCTGACAATAGATGCAACGCACTCCGACCAACAAACACGTGTACGGACGACGTACGCTGTACAAGAGAGAAGCCCATATCGACATTGTTATCAATACGTTCGAATGTTGGCAACAAATGAAAATAATAATAGTAGATCTTTATAAAACAAAGAGACCTTGCTAGATTTATTACGATTAGCATGGAATTTAATATATAAATCGTTCTTCTATCGCTTTGGTAGCCGAAAGCCGTTTTCGAATCCAACCTTGACTCGCTTGACCTACGACTGTTTGTGATACGTGAACACCGGTTCGTATCTTGCCTTCGGATGAACGTGTGTGCACGTTGATTTTTCTCGTTGGTTTATCGATGTGCTGAGCTTGTTAATAATAAAACATTTTTTTCGAAATACGAAGGTCGAGGGTTTCGATTGCGATTATCAATTTACTATTCGTATTATTACGTACATTAAAATGGCTTATCCAATAATTATAGTCGCTGCGAGGTGCAAATATACAATAAATTAATAGTTAAATACCGTTTAAACAACAATAATCATACGGTCGCTCGAATTCAAGTGATTTTTTTAATGAAACTTTGACCTTACGTACACAGATCCATCCGATCACGTATAATTATTAATTTATTTTTATTATACATTTACTGATTTTTCAAATAAACCGGTAATTGAACGAAAATATTTAGTTAGTCGTCTTTAACATTTCAAATACGGATTACAATACTGATTAGATATTTACTGACCTTATATTTTTTTAATAAATTCATATAAAAACACATATAATCATATTCTTTCCGCATGACATTACAATAAAAATACATAATTGAATATGAATGGAGATTTATATTGTTATTTTTAAAATAGAGATAAACACTGAAATAAATCAATCTTGAAAATTTATATCTGGATAACATTTGAATCATAAATTTCATTTACATACAAACACAAGTATGTTTTGATTTAAAATCATTTTTATAAATAAATCACCAAACTGTACATTTCAATTTAATTCTTTTTTCTTCGTTTATAATAATGATAGTAATAAAATCAACGGCGTGCCTTTCACAAATGACTCACTATTCTGAAAAATATAAAATTTTATTTTCGAAAATGCTCGTTAATTACTTTTTATCTTTATTGATCCGTTTAAGCGTCATTCACGATCATCTCCACACACGATGATGTTACCATATATGTAAATATAACCAGATCAGAATGGATAATGTGGGATTGATGAACACGTCTGTAGATGCAGGATAATTAGTACATCTCTATTTTAAAATCTGAATACAGAAATTCATGACTCAACTTATTTAGGCGTATTTTGAATTGACAGGCACAAAAAGTAGAACAGTTTTTATAATCACATAATCCAATCAGGTGAAATTTAGAATATCTTCAAAGACATTTTATTATTGGTCTGGTAATTCACAGTCAAAATTTTTGAAATACTTTTCATTCTTTAAAAATTATTTTTTGAAACTTTATTTTCTAAAAAAATGAATCTTTTAAATTTTATTTAAAAATTCAAATAAAAAACAAATAATATTTTTTAAAAATGTCTATTTAAAATAACAACTCCATTGAGACTTGTTTCAATAAGGCATAGTATAGGGTTTTTCAATAAGAATATCAGAATTTTGACAGCTGTTGGTTTTTAAGCTCATTTTGACATTTCAACTCAGTATAGCTTGACAGATTATCATGGAACGTTTAATACTTCAACAACGCTTAGAAATTGTAAAAACTTATAAAAATCAATATTCCCTATACTTTATCTTTTAGATTTTCCTTTTTGATTTCTTTTTCAAATATTTATTGAATAAAATATTGACTTCGAAATATATATTATTTATTCCTAACACAAATGTCTTTATAAAAAAATCTAGACATACATTAATTAACTTTTTATAATTTCTTAATTCTGTAATTTTTCAAAACATATAAAATTTATAAAAATTCTGATTTTATGAAAAATATGACATTCATTCATTAGATTTTTATAATTTCTTAATTATATTGGAATTCTATAATTTTTTAGACTATATGAAAATTATTTTATATTTAAATAAATTCATACTAAAAATTCTTCAATTAATTAGAATTATATTTTTGAAATGTTTCTAAAAGTCACAAAAATACATTTGTTGTAAGATTTTTGGAATTACATATATAGGTTCATCTAAAAGTGATGCTTAGATTTGTGTTTTATTAAAAAGAAACATGTGTATAGTTTCTTTTTAATAAAACACAAATCTAGGCGTCACATTTGGATGACTCCATATTAGTTATTTAATATTTCAAGAAATAAAATACATTATTTTTAAAATAGGTTATTTACTTCGATTGATAATTAACAAACTAATCGAGTAGAAATATATATATATATATATATATATATATAAGTATGTATGTATGTATGTATATGCATATATGTGTATCTATTTAAATGAATTCAAATCAGGAAAAAAGTAATTTTACAATTTACTAATTAATCACTGACAGATCTAACCTTTCATTAAATTGAAGACGAATGTTTTTAAATGAATGTATTTTTTGATACCTATGTTGTCTTATAAAGTTTTTTATAATTGTTATCGATCAATTAATTAAATTTTACTATTCATAAAGTAATAAAAATGGAGTTAGAATGTAGAACTTGAACTATTTTAAGTGCTACTATATATTATAATATATAATATTTTTTAATTACAACGAATGATGAATAAAGTTATAATTATAGAATATAAAAAAAAACTTTTCTTTGAAATGAATTATTAGTTTTGTTGTATTTTTATAAAGTCCATAAATCAATCAGTTTGAAAATTTTAAAATATTCTTTTGAAAAATATAAGAAGGTTATTTGTTCAGTTATAACTTTATCTAGTTTCGAATATAGCAATATTTAAGACTGTATGTAATTTTCAAAAGTTTTAATTTATTTTTGAATAAATTATATTTTAAATTAAAATTTAATTTTTGGAATTTAAGAAATAATAAATAGTTTTATGTATATTTGGTAATTTTTTATTGAATATATTGAAAATTTAAAGAGAGAAAATAATTTACATATAATTCAAAGTAAAGTTGAAAGAAAAATTTGTTATAAAGCAAGAAAAAATTTTTAAAAAATAATTGGAATGTACAATGATAAATTTTGAATTAGATCTATTAATTTTAAATTGTTAAATAGTAACTATAAAAGTAAATCAGTATTAAAAATTATATTATGAAATACAGTAAAAAATAAAAATTCAATAAAATAAAATTATTAGTAAGTTTTCTTCACTTAATAATTAAAATACAGACCGAGATAAAAAAAATTGTTTAGGTATGGCTTAAATATCTAATGTAAAATTTTCTATTCCAAGGTGACATCACTTTCGATCATTTTGATTTTGTATATATATATATATAATATGTAATGGTGTGTGTGTGTGTGTTTGTCTATTGCGAATGCAAATATAAATTTTTCTGTACTCGAGATTACGTCATGTCAAAGAAGCGCTATTGTTATTTCAATTTCAATATGTCAATCATTCGAATTCCCTATATATCAGACATTCATAGTGAAATATTTCACGTCTGAAAAAAAATATAACACGATTGCATAATTCGCGCGAAAATCGTAATCAAATCGTAACTTTTCGACGTGTTTTTTTTGACTACTAACAACACATGGAATTTATGAGCATATCAAATTCCAAAGTTTGCGAATACAAAACCGTTCAATCATTTTAGAAAGGCGTGTCTACAATTAAAATATAATATGAAATAAAAAAGAATCATTCGAACGGAAACAACCTAATCACATTCACTCGTTCAACGTAATCTCTGTATTACATAACACTTTGACTGTGACAGTCTGCTGGCAGGCGGACTGCGAAAAAAAATGTAAATTTATTCAAATTCGATAATCCGCCCACAACAAGTCGATCAGAGATTAATGGCGAACGCTGATCGAAGCTACGATGAAAAAATAACGTACAGAACGTCGAATTTCTTATAATGTGTTTACCTCGCTTTCAGATCAACGATTTAGTCGGATTGATATTTACGAAGAGCTTTTACTTTCGTCAAGGCTTTATTAATATCACAGACTTGTTCATTCAATGTTTCAAAGCAATTGTTGAATGATTTAAAACGAACGATTGTGTCTAATAGAACAACTTTTAAATATATATATATATATATATATATATATATATATATATATATATATATATATATATATATATATATATATATATATATATATATATATATATATATATATATATATATGTATGTATGTACTGAAATATAAATTAGTATGGTAACAATTTTTTCTTCTCGTGATATGTTTTCTTGAGTATTTAATAAATAATTATTTAATAAAATTTATAAAAACGTGCAATTTATATCCCTCTGAAACGTACAATTAACACTGCAGGTATATCTTCATTTGCTTAAAGCTAAGTTGAGTTTCTTTTTAATATGATTTATTGATATTAAGATTGCATATTATTAACGACAGGTGCTAGACTTTATGTAACGTATCTTTAAAAGCAACTTAAGGCATTTTAATACAGTTTAATAAATTACTGAATATGAAAGAAGACATTTTCTAGGAATATGTAATGCTTAAGTTTTTATTACAATATAAAATTGTATAATCCTTTTGTAAATTATATTTTTTTAAGAAAATATTATTAAAAATTATATAAATTAATTGCATATAACTATTAGTTAATATTTTTTCTCAAATCAGATAAATAATATAAACTATTTTGCTTGCTGTTAAAATTATATATATAATTCAGAAAAAAAATCTCAAATAATACATTTTTGTTAATTTTTAAAGTATTTTTTTAAAATATATTTCTAATTATTAGGTGTGAAATAATTTATACAAAATAAATTTTGCATGTTTTAAAAAATTACAAGACTAATATAATTTAGAAGTTATAAAACGTTAATTAATGAATGTCCAGATTTTTTTATAAAGATATTAATGTCAGGAATAAATAATATATATTTCAAAAACATAATAATTTCATATTTCGAAGTCAATATATTATTTAGTAAATATTTTAAAAAGAGATCAATGAAAAAATCTAGATATAAAGTTTTATGTCTTATTGAAATATTTGTAAATGGATTATTTATTTCAAATAGATATTTTTCATTATTTTTTTTTATTTATTTTACATCTGAATTTTTAAATAAAATTCAAAAGTACATTTTTTGAAAAATAATTGGATTGTTAAAATGAAGAATTGTTATTAACTATAGATATTCCATATTAAATATTATATATACATATATGTTATATAATTGATATAAGTAAAAATAAATATATTTCCAAAAATTATTTTTTAAATTAAATAGTTGTAGATTTTATTTAACTATTAGTTGAATATTATTATTTTAAAGATATCTTTAATATTTAATTTCTCTGAATAATATATATATAAATATAATAATAATATTTATATATAAAATTTACTTTTCTTTTTAAAATAGAAAGAAAATTTTGATTTAATTTTTTAAAAATATCTACTTTATATAAAAATATTGAAAAAAATCTGTTTGTTATTCAAATTAATTTTTTTATATTAACTACAAATATTTAATTCATATAATTACAAATATTACAATATTAGATCATTTGATTTATAGTTTTCCTTTCTTCATATTAAAAAAATATATTAAATTGTCGATATTGCTAATATAAATTTCAAATAATTATGCAATTTTTTTGTACATTGTTTAAAAGCTGTTAACATTTTTATTATTCTAATAAATCAAATACATGTTTTTATTCTATGCATAAATAATCATAGTTAACAAGTTCTTTTCTAATAAAAAAATAGTCGAAAAAATCCAATATTGACAAAATAATTAACTTAAATTATTTCTACACAGGTAAAGAAAACATTGATTGTAAATATATATGTACATGTATATTGTCTAACAAAAAAATCACTTCTTGTATACAAGACGTTAAACAGCAACAACCTTTTATATTTAAAATCGAGATAAACGTTGTTGTTTTTTGTGACAAATAACGCCATATTATTTTACAATTATAATACTATTATTAATTTCTCAATAACATTAAACATAAGACGATATTTATTTGAGTACCCTCTAAGAAGAGAAGACCTTGGTTAGACCAAATGAATCGATTCTTCATGCTTTATTGGATATCACTGTTGTAACGTGTCGAATACGGCCTTAAGTCGTTACGTATGACAAACAGGGGGCCGTAATCCGACAGACATGCCAGCGCGTGTTCGAAACCGTGATCTTTTGATCTTGATTGTTGTGAATTTCAGCGTTCGCTGCTCTATTAATTCGCGTGTTATAAATAGTAGAGGCCTTCGAACGAATTCTCTACGAATTTTTACTACTAGTATTAATTTTTGATTAATATGTTCATAGAATATACAGATTATATAGCGTGTTAATATTTATGGCAATACGTGATTTATTCGTATATTCATATAAATTATCGTATAAGTAAAAGCTGATTTACATATATACATATGTATTTATATACACGTGCAAGTATATATATATATATTATAAACGAAATTCAGTAGGTACTTTTATTTTAATAAACATTTAATTGAAGCACTAATGACGTACATAAATTTATCAATTTGTATATTTACCTCAATTAAAATATCTTCTAAATATTTGAAATTATTTTCTTAATGTATTTTATGTTCAGTTTAGATATGTGATAAATTTTTTAAAAAATATTTTAATGGACTTGTAGTTATCATCAAACGTATCCATTCAATGACGTAAGATGGTAACTTTTAAACAATTTGCAATTACTGTCTTTCATTAAATAGCTTTTCATCTTTATATACACGAGGGTTATTTGAAAAGTATGATACATTTATTTATTGTTTAATTTAATTAATTCAATTAAATTTTTCAATTTAGTTTTTCTTACATTTTTACCATACTCATCAAACGACCCTCGTATATATATATATATATATATATATATATATATATATATATATATTTGTGTATATTTGTATGCATGTGTATAGATTTAGAATAAAAAAAATATTTAATTTAAAATAGACAAAAAAATATTAAAATATTAATGGAGTATAAATATATGATTTAAAATTTTAATAGTGTGTAAAAAATATAACAAATAAGAATTTCTAAAGAGATAAAAAATCAGAGTTTTAAATAGGAGTATTTAGAATATATTGTAATAACGGAATTTAAGAGATTATTAATATTTATTGTAAATTAAAACAGACAAAAAATCTAAACAAGAATAAAATATTCCATTGACACAAATATCAAATATTTAATTCATTCTAAAAAATATCTTTTTGAAATAATGTTTTTGTTAGTTATAATAATTTTTATATATCTATTTTTATAAACTAATAATTTATTCTTCATTATGCATATAAATATATATATATATATATATATATATATATATATACATATGTGTGTATATGATTATCCAAATGTAACGCCTATATTATTATTTTATTGAAAAGAAACTATACACATGTTTCCCTATACATAAGTTTCTTTTTAATAAAACACAAATCTAGGCATCACATTTGGATGATCCTATATAATAATCATCAATCTCCTTTTTTCAAAATTTTCCATTATTATTCCAATACTTTTCTTTTCCAGTCAATTTTCAAAAATTCTAATCATTATATATATATATATATATATATATATATATATATATATATATATTTGGTAAAAAAAAAACCTTTGTCTAATATTCTTAGGAAAATTTTATGAAATTTAAAAATATAGTCACATTTAAAAATACTGCTTTAATATTTTTTCAATAAACGATTTTAATTCTAAAACATTTTTATTTAAATGTGTTCCATTTTTTTAATAAAAAAATAGAAATAATTAAAAAAAATTCATTACCTTTATTAATTTTCCATATAGAAATAATTAAAAAAAATCATTACCTTTATTAATTTAATTAAATACTGATAAAAAAAATTATATGAATTTTTTGTATACACATATATTAATTTTAGATTTAAATTACATATATGTATGTAAACATGAAATTAATTAAAATTCTAAAAAAAATATAACAAACATAAAAATATATATATATATATATATATATATATATATATATATATATATATATATATATTCATGATTATAATATCTCGTTGAACATGAATAACAAATAAATATTACATATCAATGATTTAAAAAAATAAATGTATAATTCCTAATTTTTATTAATATTAATTAAATAATTACATTGTATGATTTTAAATAATAATTAAATTATCAGATTTATCTAACAAACATAGAACGTTTAATTGAAAAATGATTGAATAATAGTTAGTTAAATATAAACTTTTAATTGCTTTATATAAAAAAATATTGTTGTCCTTTCAACTAATTAATATTCAATTTGAAAACAAATTACTCTTTTTTCTAAAAATATGTCTCTAGAGCAATTCTAGAGTATAAAAATAGTAATGAATAAAATGTCTTTGTCGTATTATATATATATATATATATATATATATATATATATATATATATATATATACACATGTGTGTGTGTGT
Source organism: Neoneuromus ignobilis (assembly GCA_029203775.1). Classification (NCBI taxonomy): domain Eukaryota; kingdom Metazoa; phylum Arthropoda; class Insecta; order Megaloptera; family Corydalidae; genus Neoneuromus; species Neoneuromus ignobilis. Next base: position 37,316,095 of record CP092092.1, read on the forward strand.
TTATATATTTATGTATGTATATATTTGTATCAATATGAAAAATCATCGTTATACTACAAAAAACTGAATTATACAAGGTCGTAAATAATTAGAAAGTGTTTAAAAATCTTATTTATTTAAGTCAGTTATTTTTATTAAGAGCAGAGAGAATTTTATTCTTGAAATTTCTACACCAAAGAACTTTTTCTTCTTATTGAGTTATTGACTTATAATCATTATTATAATACATATAAAATAAAATTTGCAACAAGTACAACATTTTCTTGGTAATTAATAAATAATATACTTCATAAAAAAAATCACTTTCTATCAAACCGTAACGAATATTTTACAATAAGAGTCATTTTATGAGTAACGATTAGTTTTAACGCTCTATTTCAAGACGAATTCTGATAAAGTTCGGAAAGTCGTGAAAAAAAATCGTCATAGGATCATTAAAAATTGTAAGATAGACAAGGTCGCGTGCGGTTAGAAAGGTTTTATATTAATAATAGGAAAGACACCAAACCCGACAAGACGCATGTTGATATCCCTATACGATTAACACTAGTTGCAAGGACGAACGTGATGCAAAAGAGGGCGGGATTAGGGTGTGCAAGTGGGGCCTGACTCGATCATTGATTTATGACATTCGTGTGTGATAATATCAATTTGTTCAATATGTGTGGGTTCAATAATACTGACGACTGACAATATTTATGCGGACCGTGTGTTATTTTTTCTGTTAAAAATTGCGATGCCATTGTTGTCGATTGAGGAGGTGCGCAAGATCACACGATTTTGTCAATGCGATGACGCTATACAACCATGGTTTATAAATTATTATAGATGTTTACAATTAACTAAACTGTCTACAGCTATTCATTCATGAATTAATGTTTACATTAAATGAATATAGAAATTGTTATTCCCTATAATAAATAACGACGTGAAGGTTTACAATGTTTATTACTTTATTGTAAATTAAAAACAAGTTTGATCATAGCTTGATTGAATTTTCATTATATATTTTAAAGGCAATACATATTATGTTGTTGTAAAAAATCTATGACGTGAACAATGAAGTACTATCAATTAAATTTATATATCTATATTCCACAAAATTTAAATTTAACAAGAAATTATTTTTCAATAATACAGTATTTTATTAAATTGATAATAACTTATTGTTATTTTTTTTTGTATATGCATATTTTAAAACCTTTCATTTGAGGGATATGAGTATAAAATAAATAATTATCATCTTAAAAAAATAGTTGATTATTTAAACTTAAAAAAATAAATTTCAATAAGCAAAGTTGTGGATATAAAATAAATAAATATGAACTCTAATGATCATTAACTTAAAATTCACTTAAAAATGACTGATAATTTAATCTTCAAAAAAAATTTAATTTTAATAATCAAAATTTTATATATAAAATAAATAATTATGAACTTTGAAAATTGTTGTCTCAAAATTCACTAAAAAAATAATTAATTATGTAATCTTTTAATTTTTTAATAACTAAAGCTTTGTATATAAAATAAATAGTTATGAACTCTAAAAATTATCACCTTGAAATTCACTTAAAAAAATAATTGATTACTAAATCTTTAATAAAATTTTCAAATTTTAATAACCAAACAAAAATACAATCTAACAAACTCAATATTCTTACATAATTATTAAATAATCTGTACAGTTGTTAAATCTGCAAATTCGAACATAATCTAATAGATCAATCATATAAATCGTTAATGCGTACAAGACAAGCCTTAACTGATTCTCAAACATTAAACATTTTAACTTGTAATCTTTTTTATTTCCGTAATACAACTGATAAATGTTAACATATAGATTTAGATAAAATTTCACACTGATTTATTGTTACCTTGACTTCTTCTTTGTATGAATACTAATTTTATTATATTTAACGCTTTTAATGATTCATTCAAAAAATCTTGATAATCTTCGAAATGTTTTAGCATAAAGGTCATTGATGAGATGCTGATTGTGAACTTTATAATTTATTAAGCTAAGATATATTTAAATGGTTGTATATTTTTCATTTAACATTTTTTTCACTCTCTCGCTCTCTCTATTGCGTAACTTTAATTATTCGTATATTATTTTTAAAAGCATTTTATTTAAAGTAAAACATTTTTAACAAATAACTTAATGGATGAAAAGAAATAAATACACTTCCTAGTAGATTTTTTTTATAAAAAAATTATTAAAATTCTTTTCAATTTATCTTAAAATACTCATTTACTGTGTGATATTTGTATAATGAAGATGATTTGCATATATTACTCTCGAATCATTTATACTGGTTATTCTTTGGATCATCTGCCAAAATTCAAGGCCCAATTCATTATTTTTATTGATAATTTGTTATATTAATAAATAAATTACTTTTTTATTTTTGAAACGATATGAAGATATTGACTATTAGTCATAAATTATTAAGATAATTAAGAGAAATATTTCAATATAACTTATTGAAATATGAGTATAAAATGAATACAAGAGATTTTGATATTTTAATAATTGGTTTTACATTTCAAGTAATAGATCACGGTTAATTAAAATATCAGTTTCAATTAAAAAAGTGAATACAAATAATTCAAATCATTATATAAAAAGAATTTATTTAAAAAATAATTGATTTAAAAAGTAACTAAAATTCAAAAACAGTTGTTTATAAAATACAAATTTTATTAAATATTTTAAATTTATTATGAAAATTATAAATTTAAATTAGTTTTTGTTATATAAATTTACAAAGCTCTAAATTATTTCAAAAATAAAATACAATTATTTTTTATTTAAACTCGCAATTTCTTATCAATTTGCTTTAATTATTTGACCTAAAATATTTATTTAAACAGACACATGATTTTTTTCTGGTTGGTTTTCACATTTTCAATCCAGAATGAAGATTCTATAAAATACTATTGTAGTCAAAACAGTTTTCATTTAAAATAAATAAGCTAATAGAAAATGCCATTAATTTTTTTTATTACAATTACAAAATTATCACTTCCACAATTTTGATATAACAAAATTTATAATACAATTACAAAAAATAAATAATATATGGTCATCCAAATGTAACGCCTAAATTTATGTTTTCTTAAAAAGAAACATGTATATAGAGTGGTATATTGGGAAACATTTGTCTAGTTTCTTTTGCTTCTTTTGATAAAACACAAATCTAGATATCATATTTGGATAACCATATGTGTTATATACATCATGTGTTTAAAGTAGATATGTTTTTCACTTAAGTTTGAATTTATAAAAATCTTATTTCAAGTTCATTTTTGTAAATTATTTATTTAGATTTTATAAATCATTAATTTTTTAATTGGCATTTATAAAAGACGACATATTTATTTATTTCTGCATAATTGTTAATTTTAAACAATTTTATTGATGAAAAAAATTTTCTTTTCACATAAAACCCTGTTATTATATAGAGAGAGAGAGAGAGAGAGATTATAAAAGCCTATATCAGCCTATTTATGAGCGAAAGCTTCATCGAATATTATCAATTTTTTTGAAATGTTTTCTCAAGATTTTTTTATATTTTCCTGTCCTTAATTAATCTCATCTAACCCTCACCTCAACACTGTTCTACAATATCATTTCTCCATTTTTGATATTGTCTCTTCCTTGATCTCTTTTTATTTCTTGGTCATCTTGGTAATTATTTTTGTCCATCTATTATCTCATCTTCTTGCTATGTGCCCTTCCCACATTCATCTAATCAATTTTATTTGTTTATATATATATATATATATATGAGACTATGTATATTTATGAATAATTGTATAATGATATCATATAATCGATTAAAGTCTTCATTAATCAGTCAATTCCATTATTCAGAACAACATTGTAGCACAAAAGCCATTATTTCCATTTTCTAGTGAAACCGCGCACATTTATTTATTCAATCCGTATGCGTACATATCGTAAATCACACCATTACTTATTTCATATTCTAAACATGTCTGCACGCGACAAGACACACAATGTGCTAATTAGACGGTACACGGACGATATCGACATACGTTTACCGATTAGAATTGAACCGGTGGCCAACATGGTTACACATTTCGCAGAACGATGTAGTAAATTACTTTTTCTACGCCCAGCATAAAAAACGATGTTCGAACTTGTTCACTATATAATTAAAACAACTATTGGTGACCCAGTAGCTGTGTGTTTGAAAGTAATTCTTTTACGCTTGATATGTTATTTTCAAAATGATTTTAATAACATGATATAATATATAGAGATTGTATTAAATAATATTATAGATATATTTCACAACTTGTATCAATTATTCTCTATCTCTCTCTCTCTTTGGACGATTGTGCGTTGAAGCCTTTTTACAATATGAAATGAAAATTAGATTTTTATATTTATTAATTATTGTTTTCAATACAACCAAAAATTTTTTTACTAAAGAACGAAAACGATAACATACTAAATCGTTTTTTTTTTAGATCCTTAGGCTATTAATATTATTGTGCATATATTAATTTTTTTCCATTATATATCCAGTTTTTTAACAATAATTTAATATTTCACGAAACTAATTTCTGAAATATTATAACTTAATAATTTTTTTTCATATGGAAATTCTACACTGATTGTATTATATATATATATATAAAGTTTTAAATAGATCAAAGTAAATAGATAAGTTAATAAATAAGTCTTTGCGTGTTTTAAAATTCATGTTTAAACATATAATTTATTATAAATAATTTCTATACTTACTTAATTACTAAAATCTCTCTACTGTAATTTTTGATATTGTAGTCATTTTAATGACTAATATCATGATATTTAGCAACTAATAATTTTGAAATGTTTATGTTTTTTATAATATAATTAACATATACTTAAATAATATCTTTCATGTTTATTTTTAACAACTAATTCTTGTTAAAAGAAAATATAAAAAATTTAAAACACACCATTGTTTGTTAATTAAGCTATAGAAATATTTACAGTTAATTATAGTTAAAAATATTTAAATTTTTAAATTAAAATGTATTTTTAATCCAACATGAATAAGAAATTTAATTTTTCTCTTTTTGTAAAATTATTGAATATAATATTTGATGAATTTATAAATATTAATTATACAAATGTATATACATATATATAAAGAGAGAGAGGTTTTTTTTAAGCATGATAGAACTTTAAATTGAATTCCAATCAAAAGTTCTATCTAACCTAAAAAACACGTTTATCATACCTTTATATATACATACATACACATGTATATATATAAAGAATGTTTTTAGGTTAGATAGAATTTTCGATAGGGATTCAATTTAAAGTTTTATCACGATTAAAAAAACAGCCTATAAAAATGTTTATGTGTGTTAGTGTATCAATATTTCTATGTGAAGTATGAAAATTATATTAGTCTAACAAATAAATTTCGAAAGACACCATCAACAACTAAAATAATAACAGACTACAAAAATTATGTCAAGTTTTTTTTCTCAAATTCGCATTATACTTTTTGAACCATAAAATTAATACATGAATTAACTTTTTTTTCATAATTGAATTTTATAAAGAATTGAACTACGAAAGTTAATTCTCGATTGGTTTGTTTTTACCTTCAGGCAGCTTAATAGTTTATTAACATTTCGTATTAAAATCAATGGGTAGAACAATATTAAAACGTATAAACAGAACGTTAGCTTGATACCATTTTTCAATCGATATACGCGTTTCTCATACGATAACGAAGTAGTTAAAACATTATATCTATTTTCATTAAAGTTTTATTTAAGTTATGTTAATTTTATGTAAATGCAAATTTCTGCCACTGAATTGATTTCTCTGTAGGTGTTCAAGTGATTTAGATTAATTTATGCTAAGCCCGGGGTTATTTAGTACACATTCTAACCAATGTGATCAGTGTGAATTTTATAAGACCGCGATGATTGAGATAGATGTGAAAATTTTTTTCTTCTTAATTCTTTAAAGCACGCAAGTTTTTTTCTTTATAAATAGTTTATTAGCATTAAGAGGATTTATACTAAAAAAATGTTTATATATATATATATATATATATATAATTTTAAAAAATTAAATTTATCACCCATTGATGAACGAATGTCTTATCAAATATGTTTGATTTTTCTTAATTATTTTACCTAGACATTTCCCATTTTTCCAGTTTGTCAATAATCTCTTCCTACTCTTACCACCACTATGTTTCACAATTTTATTTCTGGATCTTTGATGAAGTCACATATATATATATATATATATATGGTGTTTTTTAAGGGTGATAGAATTTTAAATTTAATTCCTATCGAAAGTTCTATCTAACCTAAAAAATACTAAGGATGTTTTTTATATCAGATAAAACTTTTGATAGGGATTCAGTTAAAGTTTTATCACACTTAAAAAACATCCTATATATATAAGGTGTAGCGTACAATATTCTACATGTATTTTTGAAAGCTTTCTAGTAATCACCATGAACGCTTATTATAAGCGTTATATACAAACACCTGCATATATATCAGTACCAGTACTTTTTAAATTCTGCTCATAACATTACAACAACACAACAAACTTTCAAAACAATCTTTTAAAGTCATTTTGCACTCAGTACATTTGTGCGATATGCCATTTATATATATATATATATATATATATATATATATATATATATATATGTGTGTGTGTGTGTGTGTGTGTGTGTGTGTGTGTAAGATGTGTATTTATGTATATAAACTTCCATAATGATCACATTATAAAAATTGCGATAGATTTCACAATTTTTTACTAAAATCTAATTAAAATGTTATGATATTGATTTCACGTTTAAAAACAAACTGAAATAGCACTAATTATCATACTTTCATGTTCACTTCTTGTACTATTCCTTATAAATTGTCATCTGTTTTAGTACCTTCACAGAATACAAAACAATTAATAAAAAAAGTCAACTCTTAATGGCAAGGTCGTATTGTACAGTTTTTGAAACGCACCGCATGAAATATGTATGATTCATAGTATATCTTATTCGTTCCATACTCCGAACAATAAATAAGTACAAGTGAAACATATTATCACAATTATCTACGAAATATCAAAAATCAAACTCGATTGAAACAAATCCGACAAGCATCGAACTGTCTTTTACGCGCAGACAGACGTCGTATAAAAAACGAGTGAAACGAAGCGAAAAAGATTTTAAGTATAACTTACCTTAAATGGTCACTTAACAAAGATTTCTTAATCCTCGCGTGTAATTTTACTTGTAATGAAAATGCAATTTCTTCGTTTGATTTATGATGTCTGTTTGGAAGGCATATAATAGTACAATTCTGTCTTAACAGATGCAACCTCAGAATGATAAATTATTCAAATTAGTGATTTAATGACAAATACGGCATCTGGTGTTGTAATAATATACCAGCTAGATGATATATGGAAGATTTTAATATTGATAATCAAATGTCAATTGCATTTATATATTATTTACATTCTATATCCTGGACAAGTTTAAACGTTTGTTTATTCACTTCTGTACTTGTCTCATTTTTTCGTACAATTTTTACACAAATATTCGAGATAACTGTTTATAATACATTTTAATGAGTCGTATATTCTAATTACTAAAACACTACAGTTTTTTAAGGAAATCGTTGAATAAAAAACTCGTATTTTATTGTAAACTACAATTTATCACACAGAAAAATTAAATAGGTGTGAGTGTATGTATGAGAAATTAAAGACCTTCGATCTGTTTCGATCAAAAAGAATAAGAACAATATAAATGATTTATATATTGCTTTAATTAATAATTCATCCTTAATCAGTATATTTATTTTTTACTAGACATATATTTATCGATTTTATGTAAAAATCGTTTTTATTGTTATAAAATATATTATAAAAAATAATATTACTTTATCAGGACAATTATCAATAATTCATTGATTTCGTGTATCTCATTAAAATCACATAAATATCAACCTTATAATACTTTTCATCAGATTTAACTATTTTTATATTTAAAAAAAATGATTACAAATTACTATTTTTTAATTAGAATTGAAACTTGTGAGAATTTAAGAATGAAGATACAGAATAATTAAAAAAAATATTGTTGTTACTTTAAATGTCTTTTTTTAAGATAAATGTTGTGGTCTTGGTATATTCAGTAGCAGTAAAAATCCCAAACCGCAAAATATTAATTCATTAACAACAAATATATCAACACTTTAAAAATTACATTGAATGATTAATTGAAATTTAAACTCATATTGATACAAATTAAAATTGTATAATAAAATTTGATCTGATAAAAATTTGTGTAGAATAAAAATAAGTAGAAATATTAATTACACTATTGAAAAGTTATTGGAATTTTTCCTATCTCTATTTCTTTTAATTTGATTTTTTTCATATCTGGAAATTCATAATATATTATTTCATATTTTTTTTATTTTCTCTGTCTAATTTTTTTATTATTTTTTTGTTCATGTGAGTTTATTGAGAAAAAAATGTCAGCAAATCTTATGTTAATATTTTACTTTTTATTTCTATTTCCTTCTATTCTTAATTTTTCATATATTTTTAATATCGATTTTTTTATTATATATATATATATATATATAATATTAATAAAATTATATAGAATAAATAAAAGAAAAAAAATAATTTACTGAAAAATAAAAAATACTTCTTTTAGAAAATGATATTTTTGTGGAATTCTAATATATTTTAATAGTATAATAAAAATTATAAATTATCATTAAAACTCTATTTTTAATTGAATTGTTAAATCAATATTTATATAGATTTATAATTTGTTTAAGATAATTTTAATAGCATTTTCCATTGTGCATTTTAATAAAATTTTATATCCTCATTTATAATAAACTTTACAAAAACATATACATTTTAATACACATATACAAGTTTAGTGCCTATAAAACGTTTATAGTCATATTTTAAATACAAATCTCTATGATTGTAATTAATATTTTAAAAGCTACAATTTATTAAATTTAAGTAGTCAGTCAATTCTTTTTTTAATATTACAATTAAAATGTTAATATTAATAAAATTTTACATAAACATATTTTATTTAAATACATAAACATTGTAAAACATTATACTATAAACAAACCTGAAATATTTAATATATCATCATTTTAAATTATATCTTGAAAAGTGAAATTCCGTTATAGAAATTCATGCTATAAACATTTTTCATATACGTGCAATAAATATATTTGCATATAAATATACTTTATTCATACATACATACATACATACATATATTTATATATATATATATATATATATATATATATATATTGAGATGAAAAACATAAATCACATACCCAAGAGTAATATATATATATATATATATATATATATGTATATATATATATATATATATATACATACAGATGTACATACACACATGTGCAATACAACAAAGAATATATATAATTGAAGAACAATAAAAACTTTTTATGTCGGTTGTTTCAAAGTTAATGAACATTTCGTTTATTTTTTACATTAAATACAAGCATGTACAAACACGATTTTTATTGCCAGAAAAAAATGTATTCCGTACATCTAGACTTATGGAGTTGTTTACGAAAAACCAGAAACAACTTTAAAGGCAAACAGACTATTTCATCGAACGGTTTTGATTTCATACAAATGTAAAGAATGTGGGTTTAGTACTTTTATATTGTCTTATACAATGTATATATATATATATATATAAATATAATTGATTATAACCTATGTCGACGTTGTTCAATGTCTAGTGTACTAAGCTTCTAACAATAGTAGAGATTCTTGTAACGGTTGTTTTTTTAAAAGGTGAGATTACGAGTCCCAGGCGTAATCTCCAATTTTGGGGAATATATATATATATATATATAGTACATAAATTTAATTTTTAATTTCAATGTTTTTCTTTATCAAAAAATTGATGTTAAATTTTAAATATTTTAGCTGATAATTTCAGTTAAATCCTGAATATAAATTTAAAATTTTATCATCAGTGAAAAAAGTTAATATTTCATTTACATTAATATCTATCTATAATTAGTTTTCATCTAAAGTCGATCATAAAACATAATTTTAAAAAAATAGTTTCAAGACAAAAGTAACAAAAATATACTTTTATAAATTAATTCTTCTGTAACATTTTTTTCATAATTTACTGATTTAATTCTAAGTTCTTGATCTTGGATTTTACAAAAATAATTGTTAATTATTTTTTTATTTAAATATTTTGTTCTGTTTAAGTGATTTATTATACAAATAAATTTAATCTTTATTAATCAATGTTTTAAATATTTTTTTAAAAAAATGAAGAAATGCAAAAAATCATTTAGACGTTATTAAATCGTTGAATACCATTGGTTTGTCATAAATCCTAATAAAATTTTATTAAAAAAGAAACAATTAAAAATTATTTATCAAAAATTTTTTAACAATTTTTTTTATCAATTTATATAAATACTTTAATCACAATATTTATACTCTTTTGGTTTTAAGAAAATCTAAATACTTTTAAATCAACCTGTTAGTGATTTAAATTAAATACAAATTCCTTCAGTGTAAATAAATAATAAATAGCAATACAAATGTTTTTATCTTTACTTTTTCTTTATATAGAAAATACACGAGTTTTACTGCACATAAAACACATTTATAATCTCTACATTCTTCTCAGTCTTTTGAAGAAAATAGTCATAAATAATGTTATTAATTTCATTAAATCAATAAATGAAAACGACAAGAACAGTAATTTTCAAATATGGTACATTGGATACGAATCCATAAAAACAATTCAAACGATTGGAAATTATTAAACAGCCTGCATGCACGTACCTATCTACATCCAGTCGATGTTGCTACGTCTATTCCATAAAATTATAAATAATAGACAATGGCTGCCATACGTGTTCAGTGAAATCATGTACTCATTTTTTTCATATGATTGTATAATAGAACGGCGCGCGTCTAAAACAATAAAGTGAACTGAACTGGCACGTGGTTGTGTGGCATATCGGGAGTGTTTATTTATGCCTTTTTGGCCGACATGTATCGTACCATCTCGGCATGTATTTGCATATGCGGGGGTGGTTATATACAGGTACCCCATCGAGAATCAACTGGGATTATTCACAGTGTCGTGTATATTTTAATTAAAAACATTTCTTGTGCCAGTCACCTCATCGGAATTTAATCACTCGTACATGTTGAACATTTAACACTCTGTGTATTTCATTTTTATTAATTAATTGTAATCAATCATCATACTTTTTACAAGTATATAAGTATGTTGTTTATAACATTTCATATCGATACAGTTTTTAATATGGAAGTAATCATTTAAAGTCCAATTATTTGATTTTATTATTAATTTTTTGCGTATATTTTTATAATAATAAAAACATAAGATTTCCTTTTAATATATTTGTTGCTATCACTAACATGAATTGTATTAATATTTGACACATTTAATTAGTATTGATTTTTTAAATTTTATTAAGTGTTAATTTATTCTCTAAATGTTGTACAAAAACTTATATTTAAATGACGAATAAAAATATTAATTAAATTGTCAATTAATACTTTCAAATAATTAAAAACTACTGACTTTCAAATTAAGTAATTTAAAATATACTACCTTTTTTGAATTCAAATCAAAATGTGTTTTTTCAAATTATTTTACATTTATAATAAATATTTACATAAATCTCATTTAATTTTAAAAAAATCTGACCTGTATCTGACTTGAATCTAATTTGAATTCGACCTGATTTCTACCTGAATCTGACCTATATCTGACTTTACATGTTTAATATACCAAAACCAAAAGAGAGAAATAAACAAATAGAACTATTTAAATATAGAATAACTTTTTAAACCAAATCAGTCTGTAAAAATAGAAGCAGTTGATTTATTACTTTCTTTATTTCTTTAAATATTTTTTGAATTGTTGTCGACTTTGAACTTTAAACAATCAGATATGAAGAGCAAACAAAATAATAATAACCTCAGTAGTGTTTGTGTAATCAAGTTCATTATATAAAATGGAATACACGTTCAGTAGAATATAATTGTCATTCATAATATAAAAAATAAAAACCAGACAGATCTATGTTGTTAAAACATAAAAACATTTCTTTGTTATAATTTGGTCTTGTTTAAAAAATTACCAACAATATATATAAATATAAATTCTTGTATTTAAAAATGAATAAAATTAAAAATATTTATGAAACATATAAAGTATTTTTTAAAGAATGAGGTTATATTTTTAAATAAATATATTTTTGTTCTAGCATTATTTATCATGAATTAATATCAATATGTTTATTGAAACTATTTAAACAACACAGACTTTTTGTGGATATTTGAAAGTTTTTCGAATGATATATTTCTATTCGATCTCACATCATAATACTTCAATTTCTAAATAAGATAAAAGAAAATAGACAAAATCTCCTATTATTTTTCAACACGACTTTGTGAAAACATCAAAAACAACAATATTTCTTGACGACTTTCGAAATAATAGCTACATATATAGATTTATACAAACAGATGTTGAGAAGTCGACTACATATGTAGCTGGTCTAGTGATCTTCGTTGTTTTTTCATTATAGTTTGCCACGCTGTCTGGAGGTCCGCCAACATATCCCATTTATGGAAAACGCGGACGTGTTTAAGACTAAAATATATACAAAAACACGTAGCAATTTTTATACATACTTTCCATTTATCATTTCATTAACAATTGTTACATTTCATTATGATTAATGAGTTTTATGTGTTATTAAATTGTTACATATTGCAACTTTCTTAACCACTTCATTAAAAACAAACTCGGAAAAAAACCATTTTATATTTTATGTCAATGTATTTTTATATATATTCATTGAACTGTTATAAGAGCAATAAAGTGTTAATATTTTTAATTACCCTTAATTATACTTTTATTGACATGTGTATATATACAAATGTAAAAGTCAAGCAGCAAAAATTACCATATGTTTATTATCTTCAATAAAACAGTTGTATTCTGTATTAATGAATTTGTAGAGATTTTCGCTTAATTATTCTTGATGTGTTAGTTACAAGTCATAAATAATAAAATATAGATCTAATAGGTTCTTTAAAGAAGTTTTAATTACATTACATATAATGACTTTATTATGTTGACAAATGCATAATAAATCGAGTAATTAAAACTATTTATTTACAAATAAAATGTGTATGTTATCTAATTAATGATAATTTAAAAGTGAACATAAAACATGTATATGAACGACTTGAGATAAAATTCTAAAAAAAAAAACACTTTTATACAAAAATTGATGTCAGAACTGTTAATTTTTAATTTCAACAGTTTTAAACCATTTGATTAATTTTTAAAAATTTCATGAATTAAAATTTTATTCCATTTGTTTTTTAGAAAAGTGATAAATTTGGAAAATATATTACATTTAAAATTAAATCATTGAAAATAAAATATTAGTTTATAAAAGATTTTTTGTATGATTTTTATCTTAAACTATCAATGTATTTTTTTATTATTTTAAAATGTTAATAATAAACAGAAAACGAACATTATGTTATTCGTTTCAGGTTTTTATTAAGTATTTTCATATAACGTCTTTATTGAGAAATACATACATACAAAAATAGTATATATTTGTTTGACAAACCGAGTAAGTAAAATATAAATATGTTAATCCTACAAACAAATCCTCAGACACCAAATAAATAAAATACAATTTAAGTATATATAAAAAAAACTAACATACAAAATAGTAAGAATACGAATATATCACTGTACCAATCGTATATTTAATGTCAATAAAAATGTGCAAAGATATCCGCGTGAAATAAATCTCGTTGAAGATCTATTCGTACGTTTAGAGATGTCTCGCGTTTATAAATCACAGTTCTTTTTTCGTCGACGATATCTTCTTCAATCCGCACGTACTAATGCCACTGTTTAACAACACTAAGAGGTGTCGTTTGTAAAACGTGCCACCAGATACTTTATCAGCATCACCTGACGTATGGTTGACCCGAGAGCTGAGAATTCTTCGCGAACAGTAAAAAAAATGTATTGATCTCCGTTTTGCTGTTGTTTCTAACACCTTAGTAAACCACTCCTTTGCACAGAGAAGGACTTTGTTTGATTTGAAATTTAGTTTGGTTTTTTTTTCAATAGAATGAATATTTTAAAATATTTTAAAAAGGTATTTTTGAAAACAAGCAAATTTGTTTGAAATGTACTGAAGTATTATAATTTGTTGTTGATCAATAATTTCCCAACACATTTTCTTCTTAAATTTTTTCTAATATATTATTTTAGAATGTCTTCTATATCAAATAAAAATCAAATATTAATACTTTATTTAAAAAAAATATTTTATTCAAACAGTCGATTAAAGCTTTTATAATTTTCCACTTATTTATACTTAAATGTAATTATTTATAATATTAATTTTTTTTAAAAAAATATAGATATCTCTAGATATTTATATTTTTATATACTGGATCATCCAAATGTAACGCATATTTTATTTTATTCAAATAAAAGAACAATTAATATATATAAAACTGTGAATATTTAAATAAATCTAATTATTAAATAACCTAAATATTAATACTTAAATAAACTTAAGTTCTATGTTGTAAAAATTCACATAATTTCTCTATATAAAAAATATATTTTTTTAATAAAATCAATGCTCGTAAATAATCTCAATATTTTAATTATAAATTAATATATTTTATAAAATAAATATATTAAAAACTGATATATTTTAATTTTGATTGAATATAATAATTATTCTTCTTATCAGCATAAAAATTTTCAATCTCTTAAAATTAAATGAAATAAATATTATTTATAATTTTATTTCCTTACGGAGAACCAAGATAACTGTATGGTTATTTCTACAATAATTCGAAATGTTACAAACGACTATCATTGCTTGCCTTATCAAAATATTTTTGTAATACAGCATATACAAAAATGATTTATAAATATAAGTAAATTATTTTAATTTATGTATTTTTATATATTAGTTCAAAATAAAAATTTATACATCATAAATTTTATTGTTTATTAAATAAACTATATTATATATATATATATATATATATATATATATATATATATATATATATGTATATATATTAGAAATTATATGATACATATGCCATCTATCATCCCTGATTGGCGTTGTAGAATAGAGATGTGGTCTATTAGTGTGTGCACACATGTCCAGCGCAATTAGTGAAGTGAAATTTGTGATAAAATCCTTAAATATCTAATTAATCTATTGAAAGTATATTGGTATTCATATTTATTCGAACTGTATTAGACAATTTCTAATCATTTAGTATTTTTTTTAATAAAATATAGTGTAATGTAAGATGTTTATAATCTTTTTTTTCGATGTTGAAAATTATGCTGCTAAATGTGATTGTAAAGGTAAGTTATTTTAATATTAATATTATTTTCTACAATATATCAGTGGTTGAATAAATATTCAAATATGTTTCGCTAAGTATTTCATATTTGCAATTTTAATTATTGGTAGTATTATATATATATATATATATATATATATATATATATATATATATATATATATATATATATATATATATATATATATATATATATATATATATATATATATATATATATATATATATATATATACATATATATTGATAAGTATGGTAAATTTTAAAATTTATAAAAAATTTAATAAACTTAAATTTTATGGTAATTTTTTAACCATATTTATCAAACGACCCTCGTATATATATATATATATATATATATATATATATATATATATATATATATATATATATATATATATGGTCATTCAAATGTGAGGCCTTAATTTCTGTTTTATTAAAAATAAACAAAATGTATACAAAATATTTTTCTATACATCATCCTATACACATATTTTTTTTAATAAAACACAAATCTAGGGGTCACATTTGTATGACCCTATTTTCAAAATATAGGATTGAGGAAATGAGAGTGAAGAATTTAAACATACATTTACTTGTCTACTATCATTTACTGTCCTTTACTATCCTTTAGTCTCATTTAGTCTGCCTATACAATTGAAAAAATGGTATTAATATAGTTACGTATTACTTAATTGAATTATAAAAGAGTAATTGGAATTTTTGTAAAGGATTATAGATTATAAAACACTTTAACTTATACAAATTCAATGTTTGAAGTGCTGTTTAAAAATAAAATTGTGTATAAGAATGACTCAAGTCGTACAATATTATTTCTAACGATATTTTGATAATAATAAGATGTATGGTTGATCATGGTCTTTTCACTATATCTAATGCTTGCATAAGTGATTTTCAATGACTATGCAAATCTATTATACTTTTTATATGTACATATTTTCGTTTTATTTTATATCTTTTTATTGTATATTGTCTCTCTCTCTCTATGCTTATTTGTATGTATATATATATATATATATATATATATATATATATATATAAACAAATATTTTATTTTCAATTATATCTTTAATTCGAATTTGTTCTTATTATTACTAATAATTCGATAATGATATTGAGAATGAAAAAATATTTTATAATTAGTAAATAATTTGAAAATACAATTTTTAAAAATAACACTATTTTAAATCGTATTTATTTAATTTAAAAATAATTAAAAAAAAATAATAGAAAAAGTATTTTTTTCCTCATTAATTGTTATTGTAAATTTAAAAAAAATTGTATTTTATTCAATTTAATAGGACATAATATAGAATCTAATAAAATATTCCCTTTTATCCATTTCATATTTCATAAACATATTATTTTTTTAAAAAAAATATATATCAAATGCAGTAATTCGTTTTTAATACATATTTACTAGTTTTATGTAAAATCATCAGAATAGGTTCAATAAAAATAAATAAATAAATATAAAGACAAAGTGAATTTTTAATTCAAATTATTTATGTACTCATCTTTCAAAATATGTTAATATGGTAGATTATTATTAATTTTTACTAAATAAAAAAAATAAAAGCTATGTATATATATATATATAAAGAGAGAGAGAGAGAGAGAGAAAATTGAATAGTATTTTTATTCAATATATATACTTTGTTATTAAATACATTAATATTCTATTTCTATTTCGATATTTTTTCAATTTATAGAAACAGTGTTTTATTATTCAAATATCTTATATATTTGTTATGTTAAAAAAACTATACACATGTTTCTCTATACACCACCCTATACACATGTTTCTTTTTAATAAAACACAAATCTAGGCGTCACATTTGGATGAGCCTATTTAAAAATTATTGAAATCAATCAATAATAAATGAAAAATATATTAAATCACACAAAAATGTTAATCTGGTAAATCCAAATTTCTAAACCGACCCTGTACCCACCCACAAACGGGCCTCGTGTAACCGCTATTACTCAGCGAGGTGTGAACTGGACGACAAGAGCGTATAGATTAACTCGAAGACAACACTAGAGCCACTATTGCTATGAAAACGTGGTACATACATTTGCATTGCGCTAATGTCTCTAGTGATTTCATGTTTGTACTTTGCTAGAATGCGATAAATTTTTAATTAAATTGTAAACGTTCGTATTTTTATAGACGCAACGAACTTTATGTTAATGATGTCTTGAATAAAAATGTACAAGAGGTGTTTTATTTTCTTATATACAACTATTTGAGAACTAAAAGATATATAAATTTTAGTATCTCTACTTTAATCGGTTTTAAATTCAAAATACATACACCCATATGTGTGTATATATATATATATATATATATATATATATATATATATATATATATATATATATACATATGTATGTGTATGTGTATTATTTCTATTATAATTACATTACATTACTAGAAATATTTCTGTACGAAATATAATGACTAATATCTAAAATAAATGAAAATTCATTGAATACATAAATATTTCTTTTCATATTTTTCGAATTTTCAAATAAAATATTTGGTAATAAAAAAATATGTAAATAAAAAAGAGTTGTAAAGTTGAATTTCATAGGTCACGATTTTGCATTTGAAACTCAATATCATCGCGTGATAGTTGGACATATTAAATAGTTTCTTCCAGTTAACACAAATGAATGTTGTATTAAATAAAATTTTCATTAAAAAAACTATATTAACGTCTATAGACAATAGATTAAAGATAATTTTCTTTGTTGAATACAGTGTACATGTATGTTAAAAATAATAATTATTATCTAATTAAATACTCTAATTGAACTTTTTTTCTGATATAAAGTTTATATTTTTAATATAATTTAAATGCAGATTTATTTTATTTTTACAATTTTAAAATTTTATATCGTTAATTTATGAATTTAAAAAAACACCTTCTTTTATATATACATATATGTATTTCCATATCATCATCATTATCAACCTCTTTTAATCCACTGTTAGATGAATGTTTTTCCGAAAATTTTCTACTTTGACCGATTAAATATTTTCTTTTTCCATATGTATATATATATATATATATATATATATATATATATATGTGTGTGTGTGTGTGTGTGTGTGTAATTTTAATAAAAAAAAACACTAAATAAATATTATAAACAACAATTGGGCAATAATTCTATTTGAAACAAACAAACATGAAGAAAACAGTTATTATATAACGCACGATTTAACATATTGCATCCATATATACGGATGTGGAATCGTATATGTGTACTCCTCTATGTGTATGCATACGAGCGTAGTGTATGGTCATAAGACATTATATACCCTTAACAATACCATGGTTAGTCTTCGTATGTGCATTCCACCCACGTGCGTTAACCACCATATGTTGTACGTGTATCTTGCACGTGCGCTAATACAACTCATCGCTATTGTGTTCTTCAACTCAGTGTGTTGGTTGGTACTTCGTCTCTTGGCCACGATGTGCTCTCTCTTATCAGATGGTGTATTTGATTGTGTAAATGCATGTTTATTGCTGCTACATACATTCGCTTGTTGCTGCCTTTCAATATAAGTTTTGTTTGGTACGATGTAGGATGTTGTAGAAATGTATTTGATATTTGGTATTTTCTTATATACCTATATATACATAGATAAATAAACAAATTCACATTATATATATATATATATGTGTGTGTGTGTGTGTGTGTTATGTATGTATGTATTTATATGTATAATAATTATGAATTAAAAAAATAACAAATAATTGCATTGATCATCTTTATTAAATAAGTCTTATTAGATTTTTATTGAAATTTTTTTTACTTGATTTTATTGAATTTTTTTACAAGATCAATATATATATATATATATATATATATATATATATATATATATTATAAAAAAAAGTATATTTTATTTATAATAAATTTGTTTTAAATTGTAAATTATGGAAACTAAAATATATTATCCAAACGATCATGTAATAATATGTGATTTAGAAATGTACATATAAATATAATATAAAAAAAAAATAAAAAATATATAATTTATTATGTTTCATTCGATACAAAACAGCAGTTATTTAAAAAAATAATAATTCTTGTCCATATATATAAACTATAAAATATATAGTATATAATAATAATAATTATCAATAATTCAATATAACAGTATTATTACATTTGATTTTTTTTAATAAGAGAGTATTCGACTCCTCCCTATTTCGACCATGATCATTTCCACCCGCTTCTAGCAAATTTGTTTCCTTTTTAATATAAATAATTATATATAAATGTAGTTCTTTATTTGCTGTAATAATTTAAACTTGGAAAAAAATATTACTGAAGAGATGTTCATACAGAAATAAATTATATGGAATTAAAATTAATTTTTTTTATTCAAAATTCTGTTTTCAATATAGTTGTTATTATATAATTCTTCCATTAATTTTCTCAATAATTTTTATGTCCTAACACAAGTCACTTGCAGAGAAAAAAGTTAATATATTTTCCCAATAAGATTCTTATGGGCGTATATACATATATACACATAATCATCCAAATGTGATGTTTACATTTCTGTTTTATTAAAAAGAAACATATGTATAGGGAGGTGTATAGAGAAACATGTGTATGATTTTTTTTAGTTCTTTTTAATAAAACACAAATCTAGGCGTCACATTTGGATGGCCCTATATATATAAATTATCATCATAATATAAACCCGTTGCTGGAAAAAAACATCAATGAACGTTATCATTGACTGGTAGTTGATCATACTTATCACAGGAATAAGAATTTTTTATCCAGAGTTTACTCCTTTAGATAGATTTTATTGACCTTGAACAAAGATCCTCATTTGCTCTATTTTTTCATCCGAGAATTGAATACACTTTCTTGCATAATAACTACTATACCATCGATCAGTTATATATATATATATATATATATATATATATAATCAAATAAATAAATAAATTGATAACAATCCCCTAGAGCTATAATTTTTTTAGATCTAATTTCATTAGTATCCTGTCATTTTATACTTTTATCATTCATATGTGTGTAATTTATCAATATGTAATATCCGGGATATATTTATTTATGAGTATTTGTTTATATCTTTATCCATATTAAATATCTATTGTTGTTTGTAAAGCTTTTCATAAAAAAGACCTTCATATAAAAATAATAATTTACAATAAATAAGATTACTATCTTAATTAAAAATTAAAACTGGTCTATAAAAAATTTAATTAAATGTAAGAATAGGAACCAGAAAAAAATGATTATTGAAATATATTTACGGGAGTACGAGAGCTTGGAATGCACCGTACAACAAATACCCATTGAACAAACAAATACATGAAAAACAGTTATGAAATAATAAACTAATTAATCGATACAAGTATGAAATTACATTTATAGAATGTGTCGTTAACGAGATTCAAACCCACGATAAGGAATCCATTGAAACAAAACGTAACCTAGTTTTGACCTGCATGGCAGCACGCCCCATTTGCCTTGCAACAACATTCACAAGACAAGTCAATACTGTAGGAAACAGTTTTGACCTCCACAAGTCGTACGATATGAATTTATCAAAAACAAAAAATTAAATGTCAGATGTGAAATGTATGACTTTTTTAAACAACCGACCGAAACGGAAAAAAACGCAACATTTTTGACAATATATTAATCTATGATAACGTGATCTTTCTCCCACGCATTACATTCTGTATATTCCATCGGTGAAATGCAAATATCAACATTTACTTTTACATACATACACACACACACACACACACACACACACATATATATATATATATATATATATATATATATATATATATATATAAATATGTATGTATGTGTGTGTGTGTTTATGTATGTATGTATAATATATATTTATTTATTTACATGTACATATAAACACATACACGTGTTACAATTAATTTGAATTATGTTTAATGAGTTTGTTTTATATAATGAATGATTATTAATTAAATTTTCTATGAAATTAATTTCAATTAAGAAATTTTATTTTTTATTCGCCTCGGTGCTTGAAATAAAATTCTATATGTTAAATAAAACGTCATATAATAATGTTAAATAAACGTGTTCAATTATCTTGAATTAAATTAATCATTAAATACACAGTGATTAATTTCCTACAACTAGCTTCTTATTTATTTGCAATATTTTATCTCGTACAATAAAAATTATTAAAATTAATGTATATTGAATAATTTTCAAAAAATCTGCTATTACACAACCCTTTAAATGACCATATTTACATAGCAAATGAAAATAATGTTGTTCAAAAATCTTTTCATATTTTTTTTTAAAAAAATAAAGAAGTCCAGAAAATAATTATTTAGACAATTCTTTGCAAAGATACATTAAATTATAAATCCAGTTATTTTTTCTTTATTAATTTTTTTTTAAATGTGTAATCATTTATATTTTTTAAAAAATGTTTAATATTTTTTACCTGTTTTCTAATTTAGAAAACTGATTTTCGTTCACTCTAGTACTTTTGATATTTAACATACCTAAGATCAGTTTCTTTCAACTATTATTTATTTTTCTTCTTTTGACTATTTTGAATCTTCTCAATTTTTTTTCATTATCGATTGACAGATTGAAAAAAACATTTTTTTTTAATTAAAATACTTTGACAATTATTATATAATATATCTCAATTGATTCTCCCATTAGAGAAATTTTTTTTATAAATAAACCCTTTAATAATAAATTGCAATTTTTTCATTTTTTTATAATTAAAAAGTTTTATATAACTAATTACTGTCTACTTTTCTCTAAAACGTATTTTTCTACAAATATTAATAATAATTAGAAAACAGCAGTATAAAATCGAATTGAGAGGGTTTTATAATTCCATGTGTACCTTAATACGATGATCAAAAAAAAAATATGAAAAATATCTTACTATTTAACACAAAATCGTTTATGTAAAAATTATAATATTTCTGATTAAAAATCAATCATTTTCTAAAAATTTAAATTTTGCATATTTATATAAAAAATATTTTTCTTTTTAAAAACAACTATTTAGTCTAATAAAAAATCTAAGTTATATTAAAAAATCATGTAAATTATTTCAATTAATATTAATATAATACTTGTAGTTATTTAAAAAAAGTAAATTATTTTCACTTTTTCATATTTTGTAAATTATTTGTTTTTTTGATAATTAGTTTTTATTTATTTACTAGTTTGGTAACTTTTACTTCTACATTACGCATTGACAAAAAAATTGCACGTGCAAAATAGTAAAATCTAATGGCGTAGGAAGGCTTATTTAGAGAGTATTTGTTGTTTCCTTTTTTATATAATTTAAGCATGACTATACAAATATATATATATACAGCTATTTAAATATATTTACTTGAATCAATCATAACAAAAATGAATTTGGAAGTGACAGTTTACAACATTGCATTGTAAAAGATAAAAATACTAGTTATTTTTTTGTATTTTCTGTAATGAAGTCAAGTTTTTTAACATCAAATATTTTTTCAGGTATATGTTTATAATTTTTTCATCGTAGATGACTTCAATTAGAAAAAATGCGGAAATTATTAACATATACAACTTTTTAAAGTTCTGTTAATTAAGGTCAACAAATATTAAAAAAGTCAAAATTAATTTAGATTCAATTATAAGAGGATTCAAAATAAATCGTAATTAAAAAAAGGAAAATATTTTTTTAAATTTATATGCATTTTTTCTAATATACTTAATAAATTTTATTCTATTAACTCTTTTGCAGAAAAAAAATAAAAATTGATTTAACTATATATATATATATATATATATATATATATATATATATATATATATATATATATATATATTTAGAAAGAGATTTTAGTGATTAAGCACTAAAACTTTTGTCCTTTAAAGAATTTTACCATTGAAAGTATTATATATTTTTAATCTCTTATGATTCACTTAAATAAAATTTAAACTATTCATTTCATATAAAAGATATCATGTTTATATATATATATATATATATATATATATATATATATATATATATATATATATTATTATTACATTTGCAAAATTTTATTATCAGTTCTCAAGATATAATTAAATATCAATATATGAATATTAAAATAATGAAAGTTATTCTTTTTGAAAATCTTATATAAGTATAGATTTTTATAAAAATAAATATTAAAATCAGTACATTTCTTTCATTTTAATTCTTATTCACAAGACTTCTTTCACAACAACAAAAAATAAATTGCCAAGTTTTTTTTAATTTTTTTTATCATTCATTGTACTCCAATTTTAATTTATACAAATATTTTTGCATGTCAAAAAAAATAAAATTTCGAATACATAATATTTTTCACACCTTTCTGAAATTATTTGCATTCATTTACATTTTTTTCTTTATTTTTGATGCCTAAAAGGTACATTTATTTAAATTACACCATGTCGTTACATTTAAACACGTTCATTTTAAATCTTAAAATATTTCATTTAATCAACATAAACCGATCATAAATTTTAGTAAATGTCGGAGTTTCTTATTAATTCTATAAATTTTATTGACACTGATATCTGTTGTATCAATTTAAGGTCGACTCAATATCCTCATGAAAACAGCACCATTTTTTCGCCAATCAACAAAGTTTGTATAACTAGTACCATTTAGTTTTCCATTAATCGAACTACTTGATGAACCACGCCTTTCTCTTAATCATATTAAATTACTTATCACGGTTTCAATTGTGTTGGAGTTGTATCAAGGTTTAACTATAGGAAATATAAAAATTTAGAAAAAAAACTCAATGATATACAAATCGAACAGCATTCAACGATTAACGCATAAAAAAGAGGACATATATATATATATATATATATGTGTGTGTGTGTGTGTATGTGTGTGTGTGTGTATGCATGGATATTATTTATGTATAAACGTATATGCAAATTTTGTTGGAACATGTTTTACAGCATGTCAGTTATTCAAAACAGTATAAAAATAATATTGGTGGACAGATTTATCAAAAAATTGTTCAGTTTGTCGAATGAGACAATCATTTCGCGTCAGTGAAAGGTGCACGCCCTGTTTTATCCGTTCAATGGAAAGACGCATTATATGTATATATTTGGCAAGATAAATCAATCCTTAGTTGACTGGACTGTCCCTTCCGGCATCAAAGAATTTAATAGTGAAACCGAAAATCTCAAAAGGCGCTTGTTTCAAGAAATTTATACGTAAACAAATTTTAATCGTAAAGTGAAATATATTTACATAAGCTTATATAATATTTTTTTATAGAAAAAAGATTATTATAAACAGAGTAACTCGTGCCAATTTTGATCCAATAAACATTTATATATATACATGTGTGTATGTGTGTGTTTATATGTATGTATATGTGATAAAAATTTTAACTAAAATACTCTGACAACCTAACATTAAAGTCTTAAGCTTGTCTTGAATTTTAGTGGTGTATAATTTTTATTTAATATATCTCTTAGAATATTTTATAAACTATATTGCATTTATTTTTTGCGATATTTTTTAAGACTATGTTAAAAGCTACAGGTGTAGTTATTTTATTAAACCCCCTGAAACTATTTCAACTTTATTGATTTTAAATATATGTTATCTATTTTTGCACCTGCTACAAGATCTACTCGTCTATTTTACTATTTTTTAATATAAAGCATTATATATAAAAAAATATTTTTAAAAACAATTTTGAAATCAATTAAGGATAAATATAGTTTCATATTTTTTTACCAATAAAACTAAAATTGTTTATATTTTATACATTTATTCAGTTTTGTTGCAACGTTTAAATAAGTTATAACAAATATTAATTCTTAATCAAAACTAAATATTCCTTAATTTATATTAAATAATTTTAAAAATATTTACAGTTTATGATCTTGTAATCTTATATTATCAATTGTAATTCTAGAATTTATATTATCTGTATGTTCATAAATAACGTACAAAATATACCATTTTTCACAAAAAAAAATATAATAAAAGATAAATAAGTTATAGATTGAAATCCAATTGAATTTTAGTAGCATACATACTTGTATCTGGTATTCAATTACAATCGACTCACAACAAATCTATCAAGACTCTTGTATCAATCTCTTCAATCTCTCGAACACCTTCGCAAATGTGTACATGATTTTTTCAACTGCTTCGACATCGCCTTGTCGAAGATATCGTATCACGTTGTACATGAACATTTATTCGAAACACACCCTTTGAAATTAAACGACCACACGTCTACGCGAATAGAAAATACAAGAATAACAGCAAACGAACTAGAGACGAAGACAATTTCATATACTATTTAAGTAGAAAGATTGAGATATCCTTCTTAGGGAAAAAATTATCAGTTTTCGCATTTAAAAAAATTTCAATTTACATCGAATTCTTGGTTATTTCCATTAAATTGTTGTACGTTTTTCTTATATTCATATTTTTTTATACAATATCATTATTTTTTTAAAACATGGAATAAAAATCTTATTTATGTTGTAAATAACATGAATTTGCAAAAGGAAATATTTATTACTCATGATACGTAACATGATATAGAGTTATAATTAAGAAAGATAATTATTACTTGAAAAAATCAACAATTTAAAATTCATATATTACTTTTTTTTAAAAAAAAAACAGTTTTAAATTTAAATAATTTCGAATGTTTATCAGATGCAAAATATTTTATATCTTTCAAAATAAAAAAAAATACAACAAAAATTATTTATAGAATATATAGATCATTAAAAACGTTGTATATGAATTTAACACAAAACACCCACGGTTAAGAAAACCATCTGCTATTGACAATAATGTATTGA
This sequence comes from Neoneuromus ignobilis, assembly GCA_029203775.1. Lineage (NCBI taxonomy): Eukaryota > Metazoa > Arthropoda > Insecta > Megaloptera > Corydalidae > Neoneuromus > Neoneuromus ignobilis. The sequence goes on from CP092092.1 coordinate 37,342,544, forward strand.
TAAATTTAATTGAGTAAAATTTATATCAAGAGTATGAAAAATTAGCTTAAGTGTACTCTTATAATAAATCAACTATATCATTATACTTCAATCAGTTTAATAAAAAGATTATCTGGATTAAAAGGTACCGAATTATTTATCAGGTCTATATAAATATTTTTATTTCACTTTTCATTCTTTTTTGAGTTTATAAAAAAAATCATTGAATATAAAAATTGTTTTAAAAAAAATTAAAGAAATTTCTTGATAAAATATTTAATAGTTCAGTTCTTGAAGAAAAATACTATTTTTCCAAAATCACATTTCTTTCTACAATATTAAATAATAAAATTCATAATTACTCCAAAAATATTTATAATTAATTATCAAAAATAAAATTAAGAATATTATTTTTTAATAAAGAAGATTTTTTTGATTTTTTCCATAATTTTATGATTTTAAATATTTAAAAAAATATTTTTTTATACTAAATATTTTACATACTTAAAAGTTAAAATCGTTACAGATCATTACGTATATAAATCATTATATATTATTAATCAATATGTTAGACATTTGATTATGATTACCTCATTTAGTATATAAATGAATCTAATATTTAATTACATTTAATCATTAATAACAATTAGGTATAGAAAATAAAGCAAGGAAATAAATTCAATATTATATTTTTTTTAAACACTTCAAAATAGTCTAATCTTTTTATTAATTCTTTTATATAGTTACATCAGTTATCATATTAAAATTTTCTTGAAAAATATTTTTTATTTCAAGTGATTGCTAATTTTCTACTTTTATGATTTTAAATTATCTATAATTAAATAATAATTATTTTTATTAGAATTTTTTAATATTCGCAATTCTATAAAAAAATATTAATTAATATGACTTTTAAATATTAGAAGAAAATTAAAAAATAAATTAATATAAAAAAATAAAATTATCAAATTGAAAAAATAAATTTAAATTTAATTACTCTTGTTAGAAATTTTAGAAAATATTGTTATTGGAGATCACATATGTATTATGTATATGTATATGTGTGTGTAATAATATTTACCAATTTAAGAGCAGCTATTTTCTGATACTAAATCTTTAATTTAAAAAATGCTGAATACAAATATGACAGTCTGAAAAGAAAATTGCACCTACTATAAAATATACAAAAGACCCAAGTACATATAAATTTAAATCAATTTTTCTGTGAATTTATATAACGTAATTTCACATCACGAAAAAATAATCGCAGAAATCCCACTTGACCTAAAATTCAAGTGCATATTCGTCATACGAAACATTGAAGGCCCACCACGACATATGTGCCCTTTTTAACCATATTGTCTTGTCATGAAGTGCTCTTCACAACAGTAATCTCTTATAACAAGGTGTGTAATAAAAATCGGTGACTTCAAAAAATATTCAGGAAAAAAAACAATTACAATTTTATCGCTTTCTTAATCTGGTTTTTCGTCTTCGTACATCATTCTTTTCACACAAGCACGTATGTTACATCAAAGGAATACACCGCTATCAGACGTACTACTGTAGTGCACCATGTGTTTCATTTCGTACTTTTTTTTCGTCACATCTTATGATGATTAATCGTTTAACCTGTATGTCAAGGGCCAATTCGTACGATTCCAGCTATAGGAAGTTTAATGCTCTGAAATTGTTTATATTTGTTTTTTAAATATAGTCCGTGCAAAATAAACACAATTTATAATTAGATTAAATATTATTATAAAGAAATAAATATGGTATATTTAAGAAAGAAATGAAATTGAAATGGATTAATACTTTCATAAAAAACACTTTTCTTGATTAATGGTTTTACAAATATAATTTCAAAATAATATTTTTCAATTAAATATCTCATCTTTTTCAGTAATTTATTTTTTCATTCTTTATTATTCCTGTATTATTATAATATTTAATTATTTCTAACATAATTTTTTCTGTGTTTTCTAGAATTGCTAAATCATTCCAGAATATGTATATATATATACATATAATTTAAAAATTTAGTAATAATTTCTCAATCATAAAAATGATTAAAAATTTAATGACCAAATTTTCATTCAATTAATCATCCTACTCATAAATTAATCATGTCATTTTAGTATTTTTTTAATTAAAAAAATAATTTAAAAAAATAGTTGAATAAAAAATATAACAAATCAACTAAAATCTCAAATTAAGTTTGTTCGGAAATAAATTTCTTTGTTAAACATAATTCAGCCCATTTCACCACCTAAATGATGAGGTGAAAAGTGTGTATTTGAAATGTTTTACATACTCGCCTGAAAATAATTTCGAAATTATTATATTTTATTAATAATCATTTAAAATTCAATTTCATTCAAATTACAAATTAAATTTCATTAAAAATTATTAATAATTTCTTTAAAAAAAATAATTTTATTTGAAAATTTGGTTTTAAAAAATATTTTTTCTGATGATTTAATTAATATTGCATTTAACTAATATCACACAATTTTGAATATTTGGATCAATCGATTTATTTTCGCTTAAAACGATTGATGACTAAAAAGTGAAACACAACTAACGATTATTTTTTAGTTATTAGTTTCCAATTGATTTAAAAACGACTAATTAGTCATTAACCGGATAATTTTTGCCCTACTCTGATCAAATTAATATTTTATATAAATTTTCTATAGATATTTTCAATTAGATATTTCTAAATCAAAAAAATTATTATTATTTATTATTAATTTCAAAAATATGTTTTGCTTTATAATCCACACACCATAAATTTTGATCATAAGAAATTTTGTCATCTTCCAATATAAAATCATAATTCGTTAAAATCATTTATTAAACTAAAAATTATAATTCAAGTCTATTATCTACAAAATTCAATATGTTAGAGCTCCAACTGTTTCCTATTATAGTTTTATTCTTTATGTAATTTCATTATGAGAATCAGTGTAGTATTTTTCTTTTTTTGCTTTTTATATTTTTGATCATTATCTTATTATATATATAACTTAACAGGTTACATGCCACGTGCCACCATATGGTAAAATATCAAACATTAAGTGTGAAATGTCAGATGCTGTATGGCGGCAAGTTCTTCTTTATTTTAATTTTACAACATCAAAGTGATATTTTTGAGTTAGAAATTAAATCTGCTAAACTTGAAACTCTTCACAATAAAATAGAATTTTTATAGGATATTTCAAATAGTTCAACATTTATAACAGTTCCTTTATTCTTTAATACCGTACATATATATATATATATATATATATATATATATATATATATATATATATATATATATAAACTATATTTTTATAAAATGCAAAACGATGATGTGTTTTATAAAGCACCTGTATAGGAACAAGTATATACTCAAAGAACATATAACGATGTTATAAAGTGGCTGTCAGTTATGAATAGGCTACAATTCTCAACGACAATAACAGAACTGCAGAAGTGCCGCCACTCTGGGATGACTTCAACTGAGCATATACATACCTGTATTGTTACACATATTGTCGTTATTGTTTGAATTGACGTTACTTTGAAACTTTTCTTTAACCATTATATACTTTTTTAAAAATAATCTATAGCCAGTTACATAATTGCATTCAGTAATTATTTTCATATTATTTTTAGAAAAAAAAACGTTTTAAATACTGTAGAAGTACAGATCTCAAAAAAACAATTCTTTTTGGTTTAATAGTATCTATTGAAAACATTCAACTCGTGCTTAATCTTCAGCCTGTTTGTTAAACAAATACAAGTATCATAAATTTGCTGCTCGATACTCATTCAGTTTAGATATGGGGCAAACCATGCGTGTCAACATACTGGCAAATATACCTATAAGTAATAGTATACCTCTTAGCTAAGGACATAATTGCGTTTCGAACAATGAACTCAAGATTTATATAATTATAAACGAATGTACTGTTTAGAAAGTAATTACATTTTTAGAAAACTATTAACTTTTTTAATACCAATTTGTATAAAATTTATAAATATTTATGGTCAATAATCTATAAATTTTTATTGATGGAAAACAACAATATTTATCGAAAAGAAAGAAGGTATTTCTTCTATTAATTTTTTTCATCACTTATATACTATAATAAATAGAAATGTGAAATAAAAATAAATTCCAATATATTCTTTATTCAATGTTTATACAAAATATTATTAGATCATAACTGAATTATTTCATAAAATATATCAATAATTTATACAAAGAAAATTTATACAATACATAAAGAAATAATTACATATATAAATAATATTCATTTAATAAATAATTTATTTATTGTTACAATTTCAATTTTAAACAAAAAAAAAACATACAAATAAAAGTTTAAAATTCAAAAAAATTTAGTTGTAAAGTTGGTGTTTTAAAATTAAATTTGAATTTGAATTTAATTTTTAATTTCAATAAAATTCTTAACAAAATAAAAAATGTATTCTATGTAATTTTTTAAATTTTTGAACCTAACTTAAAGACATTTAGACTAATAAATATTAATATATGATACAAAACTTAAATAGGATGATTTTTTATTTTACATTAAAATATTTTTTTAATTAAATTTATTTCAACTATTTTCAAGTAACAATTAATTAATTAATTTCTACTTTGAACACTGAATTAACATTAAATACTCAAATAATTTAAATAATTCTTGAAATGATCTTTATTATTTTAAAAAAATATTTTTTCTTTTATTACAGCAAAAATAAAAATTTCTTAACAAAAAAATGTATATCTATATATTATAATTTCAACAAATATTTTAATAAATATTTGATTAACTTAGTAAAAATGATATTAACATTTACAAATGTTAATAACAGAATTATATTTTCTAAAATTGTATCGTAACTGAGAATATCTTTTGAATTTTATTATAGAGATTATTTTTCATTGCACCGGTTGTGAGGTGAGAGGTTATATATTCGATGTAGTTGTATAGAGGAAGCCGACTAGTCGTCAATTTTACGACTCTAGTTCAAAGGTTTGCATACCTTGACAGTGTCATCTTATATGTTCCTCGAACACCTGATGTCCATCCGATTTACTTCAAACGTAACTAAAAAAAAATACATTCTAAAATTCTTTCCTTAAATTTATAAACATAACTAATAGTAATATCAAACAAGCATTTAACTAAAAATATTATTTTTGTATTTTTAATTATTCATAACTTGTGCCACAAACAATATACTTTACACAAATTCAAATAATTACTGAATTTAATATAAATTATAACTTTGCTATGCTTCAGGCTCATTTTTAAATATCAGACAATTAACTTGTAAGAAATTAAATAAGCACTTTTAACTTGTTACTCTTTTTTCAAAATAAAATGTCAAAGGTTTTTAATACAGTAGTAGTTAGTTTTTTTTTTACTTAAACTATAAATGATTTGTCTTAATTATCTCATCATATTTTCTAACAATTTCATGCTTTTTAATTAATTAATATAAAATATAAATTGTAAAATGTTGTCATTTCAAAATTGCTGAATATAAATCTTGAATATATTTTATTTAATTCGATCTGTTTAGAACAACATGTTTGTTTTCCTCAATTAGTACATAATTTTAATATGAAATATACGCCTATATGCATATGAGATAAATAAATATATACATAAAAATAAATTTAATTAATCCTTATAGAGTGTGGGATAAATCAAGTAAGAAAGAATCCATAAGTGTTTGATACAATGATATAAAAAAGAACATATTTTTACGTTCTAAAAATAATATAATAAATTACACATGTAAATTTATTAAATTTTGATAATTTGTCAACGCTGCCGAAAAAAAATCTACAAAGTCGCATTAAAAACAAAGACGGCATTTAACTTAAGCTCGATTTAAAATACTTGTCAGGCAATCAATTATCTCTTTTTGTATTGAAACACATAACACGAAATCGGAATCATTAAAAAAAGCATCCCAAGGCTATTTACAGTTACATTCTACTCATCAAACGATTCGTGCACGATATCAATTCGTACAAGAACAATAGCTCTGTCTCTGGCACACTTCATCATTTCCGTATTGGAATTGAAACGGGACAGACGTATCGTTCGAACGACGAAATAATTGTCGCCGCAATTCATAAATCTTGTCGAAGAATGTCACAGTCTTATCATAGCTGATTCTTGAAAACAGAACGATCGTGCGTTTAGAATGGGTGTGGTCGCCGTGTGTTGCCGGTGATCGCCCTATTACATAATATACTGGTTTTAAACGCGACGGAGTTAAGAGACAATAACACTGTAACGTGTCGATTTACTTGAAAACTTTGCTCTGTTATACTTAATTTATATGCGTTAGTTTTTTCACAGTTTAAGCGTATTTATGTATGGTTCTTTTAGCTGTTACTATAATAGTGAAATATAAAAGAAATCATTTTTAAAAAATTTAAACAACATCATACAGAAAAAATATAAACAGCAAATCAAAAAATACATACCTATATACATATTCACTTATACTTGGTCAAACTCACTACGTTGAGCAGGTGAATTCGAGAAGATTTTTATTCTAGATTTATTCCTTTAGTTGCCTCCATCTTGACTAAAAAGTCCCGCCTGTTCTATATCTCCGACTGAGGATCAAACACCTTTTTATCGTATAACAAACAATGATTATATATATATATATATATAATATCATGAAATAATTTTTAATTATTATCTACATTAAAAATCCATACTTCTAGCCAATTCATTGTCAAGCAAAACCAAAACTAGAAATTAATGATAGAAAAATATCACAAAAACTCCAATCAAACATTTTTTTAAAAAAGTTACATAATTACTTTTTCATTAAAATAATCTATTAAAATTAATCACTAAAAATTAATTCCACTATATTGTTCATTTTCCTTTTCATTTTGTATCCAACTAGATGATGTCTTCAGTATTTTAAAATAATTTATTAAATTTTTCTCAGTTTCTGTTTTATTTACTCTAATAACTTTCTAATTCATACATTTATTTAACTACATTTTCAATTTTATATTTTATTCTTATATCACTTTTAATTAAATGCGTCAATATTTTTTACATTTTCAATATTATAAAAAAATTTAGAAATTCGTTTTTTGTATGTAAAATAACATTAATTCAAATATATAGTAACATAAAGATATAAAAATAGCAAATGCTTTTTTTCAAAAAAAAGATTTCTGTGGCAAAAAATTAATATATGGATTCAAGCCCCTTACCCTATGTACACTATCAATAATAAACAATATTTATTCAACACAAATTATTTTTCATCCCTAACACCACTGTTTTAAAGAATTCAATAATCTTTTGTTATAAAAATTCATTAATCATTATTTAATTTTTTAATTCATTTATTCATTAATTTCCTAATATAAAAAATATACAGCAAAATTAATTAACAACCTAAGTAAAATCACTTTCTGTTAAAACATTCACAAAAGAAAATAAATTTATTTCTGAATATATGTTCAAAATTTTCTCAAAACAAATAATTCACATCTTAATAATTTAATCATAGGATAATAATCTCTATTAAAACAATATTATATAATTTGATTAATAAAACTTCAAAATATTTTCCAAAAAAAGGTTTTTAACTATCCTTCCTTCTAGGTTCTAAATTCTGTATATTTTTATTTAAATATTTATTTAAATATTTTTATATACAAAATATTTTTATATGATTATATAATTAAATATAAAACTACAGACAATTACAATTATAAAAATATAATTTAAATATTTTAGTTTTTATTAATTTTTCATAGAATTTAATTAAAAAAAATATATAATAATATAAATCAATTACATCATGTTTAAAATATTTTTCTTCTTTATCATAGATATCTAAAAACTTATAATTAAGAAATATCCTACTTAAATAAATTAACATCAATAATTATATATAATAATGTATCAAACAAGGTTATTACACAAAAAATCTGTATATTAAATATAAAATAAAATAAATTACAATCGTTGCAATAAAACTCTATTAAATTGCATTTGTGTTACATATTAACTACTATAATTATTAATCTGATAATTTTGAAAATAAAATGATTATTTTTTATTATTTCTATGAGAATAATAAAAGATGCAAACGTATATAAACAAATATTTTAAGGATATATCATTTTGTGAAATGAATAAAATATTATGAATATTTTTATAAAAATGTTCGTTAAACCATTTAGTTTTTTTATGTTAAATAAAATTATTATTAATAAAAATCTAGAAATATTCATTTCGCAATTAATATAAATGATCATTATTCTATAATGAATATCCTATAATTAAATGAAATCATAAACTTAGATGTTCAATTTTAAATATAATTAAATCTCAATCATTTTATTTAATATACGATCATATAAGTTCAATAAGTTTATCTCATAATAACTTCATATCATAATACTCTACCTACATGAAAATTCAATAACCCTTTATGTGCAGCTACATAAAAACAATAACAATTCATTATAAGACATTCACGATACTCGGATGAGTCTTAAATTCCAAATAGAAAAAAATTATCGATAGATCATATAATTTTAATAGCACTAATAAAATATTTTACTTATTTTATATCTTATACATTGAGAACATGTTATAGTTTTATACTTTCGTATTTAATTTGCCAGGATTTATTTTATTGCTATTATTTTTTATTATGTTATATAGTAATGAGAGTATACTATTTATTTTTATTATTGTCTATTAAAATAACCTGTTGCCAATAAAATCGTTCACATTTGCACTTCTGTATTTATTCACTTCAGTGACTAGTTCAATTTACATGAATATATAGTTTTTAAATTATGTTTTAGATCACATTTCATTTATTAATTTATCATATTTTATTATATAATCGGTTATTAAAACGTTTTTCTTTCATTATTCTTTTTTAAAAAAATATAAATAAATTATTACCATTTTAATTGAACATTTTATTTTAGTTATTATTTATTTGATCAAGATTTATAATCGTGTTTACATGGATTTTTTTTATAAAGTTATCTCTCTGTCTATCTATCTATCTACTTATATATATATATATATATATATATATATATATATATATATATATATATATATATATATATATATATAAATTGATACGTAGATATTTAAATATATGATATATACAATTATATAAGAATATTTTATTCGATATTTTTTAAATAAATACTTAAACTATTTTATGTCTTTTTCAACAAACAATTATTAAATAAATATGCCAATAAATAAATAAAATAGAATGTTCAAAATATTTTTTTAAAAATAAATTGTAGAAATGTAAGTTAATAAATATGGAATGAATAATATTTACTAATGGATGAAAATCTATTAAAATTATATTTATATTTTTTTTAAATGAATGTAGAGTAATTCTAAGAGTTTTTTTGAACTTAATAAAATAATAAAATTAATTAATCGTATTTTTTATTATTAATTTTATAATTAAAATGTCATATACTATCAAACAGAAATACGAAAAAAATTAATTCATATAGTAAACATTTAATTCTCTATATCTTTATTTTGTTAATAGTCAGACATTTTTTTACATAATAAACATTAATTAAACTCTCTTATAAAAATTAAATAATTTGAGAAAAAAAACTAAAACTTTAAAACCTATTTGATTTGTATGATTTGATATGCCAAGTCTTTTTATTATATATTTCTCTAATAAAATATACTAAAATACAACCATGTCTAAAAATGTGTTTGATAAAATCATCAAGCTCTTTAAATAAATCCTTACCAGATATTTGTACACCTCATTTACTTTAAAATATTTCAAATTTGCTAACAAATAATTTCAATACTCATTGTATGTAAATTGACTTTTATGTCTGCTTTAAATTAGACAAAGAAACGTATTTAAATTTTCTATAATAAATAAATCTACTAGTAACAGTATCACATTTAATATTTTGTTATTATAAACTATAATATTTTAAAAAATATAAATTAAAAGAACAAAAAGCAATACCATAATAATTATTTCGTTTATTAAAAAAATATTATTTAAAATAAAATTACATTTGCAATAAATTTCATTTTAATAAATACTTCTAACAAATATACAGCTCAGTTTTTAACAAAAAATATTTATGCAAATTTCTGAACTTTCATATAATTACTAAGATATATATATATATATATATATATATATTATTAAATGAATGTAATTAGATCACTGAACATATCTATGTAAGGCAAAGCATGTCCATTCCGTAAATAACAATAATTAGTTATTTCCAATCAATTACTGCATAATTGTTTCCTCTATAACAAGCCTAAACATTTTTTTGTGCAAAATATTCTTACTGTCGACTGCTCTAATGTTAAAGTAAGCTTAAACAATTTCTCAGGTAAGCTATTATGAATATTTTTTTAAGAAAAATTTTGTACTATAAAAATCTATTTTTTAAATTTTGTATATATATAAAAGCAATTAAATATGTTTACCACATATTTTGACAAAAAATTCCTTTAATGCAATTAAAGTACTGTTAAATAAGTAGAATAAGAACTTAATATATAAATAAATATAATTTGTTAAAAAAAATAAATATAGACAATTAATTAACAATAAAAATTAATATTTAGAAAGAAATAAAAAAAATGTAAAATTATTAAAAAAATTTAATTATAATTTATATTATTTTTTTATTCTAAGATTTTTAAATAAGCGTTTATTCAAAGAAGTTCAATAATTAAAAATGATATATATATATATATATATATATATATATATATACAGGGTATCCCAATAAATTTTATTCACACTAAAATATATACTTATTAAAATGTGTATATAGATATATTTGTACACTCTGTATATATATATATGTGTGTGTGTACTTTTTTTTTAATTATAAAATATAATGTTATATTTAAAGTATTTTTTTCTATACAATCACTGTTAAGTTTTGATTTAAATCCGGTTGATAAAAATCAAAAACTATTTCAGTATCGTACAGATTTGTTTTACCTTGCAAATATTTATATCCAAGAATAACAATATTGTTTTTATTTTTAAAACGACAGTACACTTCCAAATGAGATATAAGTTACATACGTCAATTTTTTTATAAAACATTTCTAATTTGATATGAGTTCACGCCTTCTTTCTAATATTCTCACATGTGTTTTAAGCTACAAATATAAAAAGCCGACAATAACCTTTAATAAAAACTAATTAAAAAACCCAGAAGCATGTTATGAATTATAAAACTGTTTCTTAATAGAATCAATGATCAGTATTCGACTAATCTTAAGTTCAGCATCAATAGACAGATCCACAAATCATTTCGCATTTCTTATAGAACAAAATCGATAATTAAATGTAGACAAAGTATGAAATAGTCTATCGACTTTTCTTTTAAAAGGCATAGTAGGTGGATATATACTAGATACGATATATATATATATATATATATATATATATATATATATATATATAACGACTTTCATGTCCAAGACGAGACATAACTGCTATTGTATTTTTTTCTTCTATTCCTACTACGCCACGAACGAGTCTATGATATTTTTGTTGATACTGATATTTTTTTTCTAAAAAATACTCTTACTTCTTGATCTATTAGATTGTTGGGGCAGCTTGTTTTGAATCTAGTACATCTGGTTATGTGACACCTCGAACGAAAGTGGAATGATATGATTTACATGATTTATATGTTGTATGTTCATCACGCGATTGGCCTTCGGTATCACATCGTGACTTCGTTATTAAAAATTCTTTAGTTTTTGAATTTAATTTATACAGCGGTCGTAAAAAGTATTTGACATTATTCAATTAGTTGGACTTTAATGTCGCTCTTTAGATAAAATCATATACACTATACGTATAATTACTATTTGTTTGTGGTATAAATAATTGCAAATAATTTAGCATTAACTACTGTTTTTATTCGAGTATTAATTTTGATTTATTGTGATTCACGGGCGTGGACCACTTTTTGTAAGACATTTGCAAAAGACATTTTCAATTTTATGTGATTAAATATGCTTTATTTGAAATTGAAAAAAAATATTTACATATAATAAAAATATATTTTTAATTATAAAAAAGTAATCTTAGTTTTAATAAAAATTTCCAATTTGAATAATGACTTTATTTAAAAATATGATCTTAATAATAAACAGGAAATATTAACATTCATATATCAGACTGTTTAATTTAAATTTTTAAATGAATGTTAAAAAAGATAATTTGTGTTTTAATCAAATCGTTTATTCATTTTCTGCTCTGCTATTACAAATTTATACAAGTAGTAAATTACAAAAATGTTATTAAAAATTTATGCATAGAGTAAAATCTTGCAAATATTTAAAATAAACATGTTTAATTTTTAATTATATTTTTTTCATTGTTTAAAATCACATGAAAATAAAACTTTACTCTATTTTAAAATAACTAATAATTTCTTTAAGACATTAACTAGAAAAAATCAACTTATGGTAATGGAATTTTAAAAAAATTTGTCTAATTTTTCAAATTCGACCAAAAAATCTTATATTGAATAAGTCAACAAGCTTCCTGGTGAATATTTACAAATCATTGCATATAATTGTGATTGTATATTTGATTAAGATTCATTTATTATTTTATAGAAATAAAACTAAAGAACAGAAACGGAAGTTATTTATTATTCAGTTCAATTAAATCGTAATTTAGTTGTCAATAAAAATTTTAATTCAAATTATCATTCAGCATGGATCTAAAATTCGTAATTTTATTTTAATTTAAATATTAAATTACAAAATTAAAAAAGAAAAAAATCTAACGTTTTTTTTTAAAACACGGGAAATAAAAATATTTTATTTGATATTCGAACGATATAACTGGAAATAATTTATATAGATCTAAATACTTAAAACAACGTTAACAGTAAACGTCATTTTTTTGTAATCACTTCATGTTTAAATAAGCGATACATCTCCATTTATTTGAAATTATTTAGTTACAGTGTAATAAAAATGTCAAACACTTTCACGAAATTTTTGTTTACTATTTCGAACCAATAAATTATTGAAAAGAATTTGCTTCCATTCAGAAGTGTGGTAAATCTATGAAGAACCCATAAAGCTATCAAAACAGGTACTTTAAACGCACATTATCGCATATAAAAATACTATCAAATATATTAACACACTGTCATCTTATTCCACGTGTCCAACGTTTTATATTTACTGACTTTATACAAACGTTCGTATTTAAGCTGTATTAACGAAGCATAAATCGTTTTAGTTTGTGCTTTTAGTATGGATGTAATATAGGTTTTGATCTTATCTCATTATATATTCAAAATATATATTTTATTACGCTATTAAATGTCATAGAAATATTTTAAATGAATTTTTCACACATTCAACGTACAAACGCTAGTTAAATGAATACTAAAATTTCTATATATTTATATATATATATATATATATATATATATATTTATATATACATGTAATTTATACTCTACCTTAACTATTTGCATATTGACCTTATTTTTTTCGATAACCTTAAAATGTTACTATATATAATTACAATTTTTTAAAAAAAAATTGATATACATTAAAATTTAAATAAATTATGAAAATAAGTAATTTATAAAAAAAATATTTTGATACTCATTAATCATAAAAACACTAATTTTCATTTTCATCATAATATTGTAAAAAATATCATAATTTTTTCAATTATATTATATATTTTTAGATTAAAATATCGATATATAAACAAAACAAATTTTAAAATAATATTTTAAAAAAATCAATTCTATAAATTATTTTTTGATGAAAATAAAAATATATATCGTCATCAAATAACATAAATAACTTCACTAAAATTATTTTGTACGTTATTTTATTATTTGTTTAAATGTTAATATACATTTTTGTTATTCATTAAATAAATAGACTTTATTCATGCATTAAAAAACAATTTGTCTACTTTGAAAAAAAATATTTCCTATTATATTAAATTGCCACCGTTTGGGTTTTTCAATAAGCATATCAGAAATTTAAGTGGAAATAAAATAAAAAATTAATTAATTAATTATTTTATTTATTTTTAAGCATATTCTATGGCATTAGTGATGAAATATAATTTTCATTAGCATAAACCAATGATTTCACATAACTCCGCAAAAAATAATCCAATGGAGTTAGATCGCAAGATCTTGGTAGCCAATTGATGGGTCCATTTAGTGAAATAATGGACTCATTAAACTTTAATTACAATAATTCTATTGAAGTTTTTACAATTTCTAAACACTGTTTAAATATCAATTGTCACATGATAATTTACCAAACTATTGAGTTGAAATGTCAAAATTAACCTAAAAACAAATTTATACATGATTGCCACCAGCTATCAAAGTTCTAACATTCTTATTAAAGGACCCTATATACGAGTATTTGATAAAAATATATTACTTGTAATATAGGTGACCCAAATGAGACTAAATAATTTAAATATACAATTACTTGGTTATTTTTTCTTTACTATTTTTCAATCCATTTAAGCCACCCTATAAATATGTTTATTATAATTTTTTTAAAAAAAATATATAATTCTATTCCTAGTTTACTTACATTCAATATTTTATTATAAAATGGTTACATTTAAAAAAAATATTTATCATGACATAAATATTAAAGATATGCATAAAAGGTTAAATTATTCATTAAATACCAACATTTCTAAATGATTGTTAAAATAACTATAATCGTCGTTCTTTATTAATTAAAATATATTCATAATTCGTTATATTACGAAAACACGCATTGTTATTTATTTGCATATAAATCTTTTGAATTATAATTTAAATGTCAAATTGATAAAACGTATTTGAATATCTTTTATTGATTATCTAATATTTATATAGACGCATATATAACACAATGAAAGCGACTACATGGATTTAAATTGGGTTTTATCTTTATGAATTTATTATTATATTTTATCAACATTTTTTATTTTGATAACTTGAAATGTTATTATTAGAAAGTGATTTGGTGTTGGATTAGATTTCATTAGATAGTTGCAGAAAAAGATACTGTATTTTTTGTGTTATGCAAAAAAAAAATAACAAGATATATTACAAATATATTCAACTAATTTTCATAAATTTCTAAATATTCATTTTTATTAAAAAATAATTTTGTATTTTAAATTTATATGGAAATATATGAATTATAGGAATTCAGTTTTTTAAATTGGCTGTTTATTTAAAAATATATATCTTTTAATATATATATTAAATTATGGTTATGTCCAATAAAATACTTTTTATTTTGATTTTTTATTTGCTGTACAGCAGTCTGCCCTGTTTGTTCTATTCTTGTTATCGATTTATTTTATTAATCTTGTTTAAAATAAGTTTGTATTCAGATATATATATATATATATATATATATATATATATATATATATATATATGCATACATATATTCACGTACATAATAAATAGTACAGTCATTATAAAATCATATAATTTCATTGATATCTGACCGTTGTTCATTTATAAACGCTATATATGTATGTAAGTACACTATATTAGGTAGTCTTTAACATATTTGGCGGCATGACGCTGTACTTAATAACTTATGAAGTGTTTTATAAATTTAAATACGGTCGTTAGTGTGATATGAACGAGCTGTTTGGTGAAACCGGCTTATAATTTATGTAAATAAAACTACCAGATCTATTTCAGTAATTTGATGAACCTAGCAACGCGTTTCGTAAATTTATGATATCGTTTCGCGTGTTGCTTTTGAATATTTTTACCATTTTTCGCACCAGGAGGGCGATGTCTTGCCAGAAATGATTAAAACGATTCGTATATATGAATATTGGATACAGGCATACATATATATATATATATATATATATATATATCGATCTGCATATTCATGTTTCATTTGCATGAAAATTTATATTTCAATTTTTACTTACCTTTAATGAAAAATATATACGATATATAAGTAAAGCTATTAAAAGTATTGAACAATTAAAAAAACATTTAATATTGTTACAAAAATACAGAATAAATATATGTGATTAAATTATGTTTGTATACATATATTTAAAATACAAATCAGCTACATTACTTCATATATATATGAAGTATACATATTTATGTTTATTACATACATAAAAAAATAATTTATATCCTTTATTCAAGTACTGAATTTCCTTCTGTACAAATAAAATGATAAAGTAGTTATTAAAAATCTAGTAAACAATATTAACATATTTATTATGTAAAAATTAAAAAGTTAATTTTTATATAGAAAAATTTTACAATACTTTTTTTAAAAAATAACATATTTTTTTAGTAAATGTAATATAGTGCTTTTTTAAGCGTAATAGAATTTTAAATTGTACCTTTACCGAAACTTCTGTCTAACCTAAAAAACATTTTTTATTATATACATACATACACACATGTATATATAAAGAGTGTTTTAGGTTAAATTGTACTTTTGATAGGGATTTAATTTAAAGTTCTATCATGCTTAAAAAACATTCTATAAAAAATATTCGTTGATACATGTAAATACTAACATTTTTTCATTTAATCTCATAAAATAATTAACAAAAATAAAATTTTCTGTAACAGATTTTAAAATAATTTAAAAATGTTTATTGAAAAAATATTCTGTAAGTTTCAATTTATATTCAAGTTAGATTTTTATTTAAAAACTTGTCTAGTAAAAATAGTATCCTGAACTATATTATTCAAATTACTGCCTAGACAAAGTCACAATAATAAAAAAATTAAATAAGTACATTTTTTTTATAAACTAATAAATAAAATTGCATGGACATTTCAATCTAAAAATACTCATTTTGTATATGAAAAAATTTTTTCTTAAATATCTATGTTTAATATACAGAGAATATTATTTTAATAAAGTCAAGAAAATGTTAATCATTTCAATATATTTTGAAGCAATAAATTACACACTTGAAATTTATTTCGTGCAACTAATTAAAAACAGGTCTTTGTCCATTTCCGTTTTTATGTCAACTGACAAATATGAAGTTTTCATCATTAATTTTATTTCATTAATTATAAATAATTTTAAAAAGTAGGTTCGTATGTAAATATATATTAAGCACAAAAAATATTTGAAATTTATTATTATAAAATATTTACTGTTGTATTAATTGACATTTTATGACTAGAATATTGATTATTTTTTAAAAATTAGTTATTTTCTCAAATTTATTTATCTATATATAATTTTTTTTATAACATTTATTCAAATTATATTAAATTTTATGTCAACTCAACTTATGTAGGTATTTTTTAAGAATGATAGAATTTTAAATTGAATCTCTATAGAAATTCTATCCAACCTTAAAAAACAATTTATATATAGATGTTTATGTATGTATATATAAAAATATGATAGAGGATGTTTTTTAAATCAGATAGGACTTTCGATACAAATTCAATTTAAAGTTTTATCACGTTTAAAAAAAAACACCCTATATTAAAACCATTATATATTCAAAGTGAGGATCAATTTTTATAACGATATGATTTGCTTTCTCTTTGAATTCATTCAAAATGAGATGCAACGGTGGTAAAAGCATATTTCTCGACAAACTCCCACAAGAATTAATTTTAGATCAAGAAATGGAAAGGTCGATAGAAGAAAACTTTTTATTTAATCAAACTGTCAAGAAGTGGGTTGTTCTGATGGTCAATTCTGCAATTATAATTTTCAAAGTCATCAAAAAAAGATTTTTTTTAATTGTGTGTTTTTTGTGATACAGTTTTGTATGTCTTTATTTTAAGTTCTCTTTTTTAATAGCTCAATTCTTTTAATACAGCATGTATGTATTTATTAATGGTTCAATAAACTGTTATCTCGTTTATCAGATACGATCAGATAGTTGATTTTATATTAAATAAAATAAAATTAAAGTGAAACTAAACATGTGTGTCACATCTTACTTTGTTCATCAGCGATGTACTGGTTAACAAATTAATTGCGCTGCACAATGGCGGGCGGTGGAGGCGGCCACGCCATTGCCTCCAGCGACAGTGAAAGGAAGGGCAACTACTAGCATAGACTACCGGCTGCCTGGTGGCTAATATACACGCGCATACTACACACAAATTAATAATGTGTAGTATTCTCATACATACATACATAACTATCACATTTACAAATATATATATATATATATATATATATATATATATATTGTGTGTGTGTATACGTCGTTGGACTAACCTCCTTTTTGTGTCTAATAATTTTGAACTGGCTCGTGTCTTCGCAACGTTTTATCCAAGGTTTCTTAGTGAACTGATCTCGAGGAAATGGTCAGCTGTGAGCAATAAAACTAATAACTGAATAACATTTAAATTTGAAACTAATTGGAATTAATATATGTTTCTCATCTGCGCATCAAAACATTTATTCCGTATTCATTAACATCGGTATAATTATTTATAATACATCTTCTAATTGAAAAAATATTTAGACATGATCGTATTGAACTCATATTAAAATATAATTGGTATATTGTGAATTTAATTGCATTCGTGTATTTTCAAGATATAAGGTCATGTGTTAAAGAAAGAAATATAAAAATATACATTTGGAAATATCTTTGTAATGTTGTTTTGAAAAATCGATTTATTTTATTATTATAATTGTTTCATAATTGTAATAACACTAAACCTCACTATTTTTTCTTAACAAGTTATTTTATCAGTCATTTTTATTAATATAAAAAAATGTCTTCTTAATGGAATAAAATTAACATTTATAACAAACTATATTTTTAAAATAATTAGAATAATATTTAATCATTATTAAGAATTTTTCACGAATATACTTATCATTTTTTAAAAACTAATTTTTTTTATTATAAAAACATTTTAGGAATGACTAAACATTTATTTTAATTTCAAACAGAATGAAAATGTCAGTCCCTTTGTTTATATTATATAGGGGCATCCAATTAGGTCTAGATTTATGTTTTATTCAAAAGAAACTATACACATATTTCCCTATACACCACCCTTTACACATGTTTCTTTTTAATAAAACATAAATTTAGGCGTCACATTTGGATGACTCTACATTTTTATTTTTTTTAAAAAAATTCTAGGTACCTAAAAAAATATCTAAATAGGTTAAAAAATTCTTATGAAGCCACAAAAATTCAATAAAGTTTTGTTATTGAAAATTAGTATTTTTTTAATAACATTTAAAGTAGTTCCAAAAATTATGAAATAAATATTTGAAATTTGATTAAAACTTGTAGTATTAATATTTTTTATATGCAATTTTATATATATATATATATATATATATATATATATATATATGTGTGTGTGTGTGTGTGTGTATACCTCCAATGCAGGATTTATCTAAAGGTTTGACTAAATAAAGCCTAGAGCCTCAAAATTTAAGGGGACTTCGGTCAAGGTGTATAATATTCTTTCTTTAATAACAAGAATGGAGGATTGGAAGGACTCAAAGACCTCACAAATGAAATAGTCTAGCATAATGATGGCAAACCTATGACCCGCAGGTCACATATTTACCCACGCAACTATTTTAAGCTACCCACATGTCATTTTTGTTATTATTTCTTTCATTCGTGTTAATATTTATTTTTTCTTTCATTCATATGTATCTTTTACTTTTTTAATTACTCATATAATAACTGAATCACGACTCTGTTTAATAAAAAATTGAATTCAATTTTGACTCACTTATCAAAAAGGTTCTCCATCATCATCATCAGTGGTCTAGGACCTTTTCATTCTAAATCCGGCTCTGTGTACCTCTGTTTTTGTGTCTGTATATATATATATATATATATATATATATATATATATATATATATATATATATATATGAATGTATACATTTATTAATTTCGAGTTTATAATTGAATAGATGAAATGAAATTCAATAAAAATAATTACTCTGAATGAATGAATCTTTTATATGAATTAAAAATCAAATTATTGTTTTAAAATTCATACTAAGACAAAGAAACCAATACATCTAACTATAATAAATCAAAAAGAATAAACTGAAATCCCCGCTTATAAAATATAAATTTACTTTCTATAATTATACAAAACATTTGCATATATATATATATATATATATATATATATATATATATATCGATGAAACCTGCTTGGTAATAAACACACGAAAATAAATTGGACCAACACTGGTCCCATCAGATTCCGCGCACACAGTGTATCATTCAGTGAGATATATTAATCACTTACAAACGTTACAACATATGAGCTCGCTTTGTCATTGGAAAGCGCTATGTCTGCCGCTGCAGGGCGCCGCCTTGCGTCCCCCGGGCGTTGGTGAGCGGGATCGGACCGCGCCCTCGCCTGGGGACACCATCGTTGTCGTGTAACACGTAGCGATTGCGATAAAATCCGATAAACGCACTCGCGACTAAAACACATACACATGTATAAGCCATATTATCATATGTATGTATATGTGTGTATATGGTAGTTGCGAGGTTATTGCTTGATATTATCTTTAGATTAGAGAGACTCTTAAGTAATTTTACGCTAGAATAGATTTTATATATATATATATATAAATATATATATATATATATATATATATACATATACATATGTGTAATAAAAGATAAGAGAGATCTCTATAAACGAATGTATAGTAGACCGGACGTCTGATTGTGAGGTCGAACAAGGGGAGGGTCAGAAAAGAACATTTTTTTATTTATAAATCATTATCTCATGATAAAAACACTTTGCACCAAATATGTTGAATGTCGAAATTGTTAAAATAATGATTTAATGTTTCACAATGGAAAGAATCGCAAATGTTGATAATTCAAACGGATCTATTTTTAAAACTGTTAGTTGAAAGTGAGTTCAGTTGAGAAATTAACTACAACGATATATGATAATAAATTGTATTGCTATTTAATATGTTATATATATATATATATATATATATATATATATATATATATATATATATAATCAAAATGTGATAAATTAGGTTTTTAATATCCATGAAACTTTTATATGTTAAAAGCTTTATCAACTAACAATTTTTCATACAAATCTTGATTTTGATATTATATGTTAATTATTTAAATTCCAACTATTAAATTTTCAAATTTTCCAAGTAATATTTTTTATTGATAAAATTTTCCTTAAACCCTTTTTTTAATCTAAAATAGCTTATAAAATATTAAGGTTGATTATGATATTTTTAAATATTTTAATTATGTGTAATAAATTAATCACATAATCACCATAAATAAGATAAATCATTTCAAGTCAAATTTCTTATAAAGAGTAGTAATGTGGTCATGTTTTTTTTTACTCGATAAGCCCATGGGGTATAGAGATTTGATGAGAAAATAATATCACTTCCGTTTTATTTCTATCTGTCAATATAGAATCGAAATAATTACCATCTTAATTCCAGCTCGTTCAATATTTTCTCTTATTTATTCCAACGATTGATTATTTGTTCCTTGATCTCATTTAAAACAACAGATTTGTTGAACGGAAATTTATAAAAAAAAATCAACAGATAATCTTTGATTATTGATAGCCGAACAATTAATTTTAATAATATTCAAAAAAACCATCGACTAGTTTTCAAAAGTGAAATCCATAATTGATAAATTCAGGAAATTAATAATAGTTATAATGTGAAATAACTAAGTATCATATATGGAATATTGGAAAGGAAACCGTTATTAATTTAACAGTTGTAACGCACTGTTATCGGTGACCAAATCGAAATGATCTGGTTTCGATTCTCGCCCGTTGAACAATGTAATTCCGCTGTCAGTCATTTAAGAAATATTTGATATTTGTAACGTTGGTATTTCTTTTTTATTTATCTTGCCCGGTTTTAATTGGCCAGCTTGTTTATGAAAGCGGTACGCATTTATTTATTTTTTTAAACTGTCAATATATAATGCTCATAAATTGTATCTTGATTAAATTGTTTTCAATATCAAATTCAGTAATCGTACTGAAGATTGGACTCGAAAGAATCCCATGCATGAATTGCGTTTTTTAAACGTTGTGAAATTAGCATTCAATACGAAACTGTTTTGCATTTTTTGAATATTTAATAAAAGAAATATATATTCTTATATAAGAAATGTATTGTGAATGAAATAATTGTGCTCTTGTATCATGTTTTATTCAGTAATGTGCAGATTTTTTGTTATCAATCTTTATAAAGTCGTTTATAATTTCAGTAACAATTAAATCCTTACTTATATAGCGTGACCTGAATGAAACTGAAGAGTAATAAATCTTAATAAGAAATTAAATTTATATATACATATATATCAAAATAGGGCATTATCCGATTCAATTCTCATCCAATTAAAAATCCATTCATAATTTCTTAGTCATAAAAATAATTAAAAATCTAATAATTTAATTTTCATCTGATTAATCATGAAGTTTAGTCATTTTTAACTAAAAAAATAATCTAATAAACATTTAATCGAGTAAAATATAAAAAATCGACTAAAATCACAATTAAATTTTTTCTTCCCTTAAGTATTTTTTTCTTCAAAAATGAATTTCTTTGTTAAATAAAATTCATCCTATTTCACTACCTAAAAGATGAGATAAAAAATGTAAATTAAATCCTTATTTGTGTATTATTTTAACTGTTTTACATACTCCCTTGAAAATAATTTAAAAATTATTGTATTTCATTATTATTGATTTATTATAAAATTAAATTTCATTAAAAATTATTTGCAATTTTTTCAAACAAAATAATTTCATTTGAAAATTTGATTTTTAAATTTCAAATAATTTTTCGTGACTACTTAATTAATAGTCGTATTCATTACTCATTGAAAAAAATGAGACGAAAAATTATTTTTTCAATTTTATTAACAGAAACAATAATTACTATAATTGACATTTTTTTAAAAAAAAAAACCGTCCACTTTGCAAAAATCTAACAACAATTTTTATAAAGAATAACCATCTGTTCTGTATTGATTTTGTAATTGAACCACTGACATTTAAAATTTTATTTGTATAATTTTAATTATAGTTGATATTTAATTACAAAACCAAAACATGGCTATTCATTCAAAATTTCGCCTACGGATGTTACTAGCCATTGATAAAACTGGCCAAGTAAGGAACTACGATCTCTAAACATTTTTTCAATAATAGATTGCTGAAATTTTTTTCTTATGTCTAATAATTTTTTGAAATTTATCATTACTAATAATTATGTTGTGTAGGAAACAGTCAAGTTGCTTCGAAAATAAAAATGTGGTTAATAATATATATATTAGAGTGATTTATAACAAGTTAAAAAATAATATAATCTATACATAAAACACTGAAAGTTCAAATAAATCAACATCAAATACGTAAACATATAATCTTTCGAAATTAAAAATCTGCGCGATAAAAACGTTTACTGAATTAATAGTAAAAAATTTGATATATTAGAACGAAATGATTTTTTCTTGTTAAGATATAGCGAATTCTTCTCTTATTATGGTAAGTCGATTGGAATTGATATACACTCTGCTAGTAACACGTTCCAATGCGGAATGTTTGCGCATAACAAGTGCAAGCTGACGTGCGACAAGAACACCTCGAAGTCCGTACATGACTTCGTGAAGTGCCATCGACGATTTGTTGTACTTAAAAATTAAACAAACCGCGTTCGCGGATGAACGACTCGATAATTTCGTACTGATTTTACTCTCTGAACAGGTTGCAGTATCAAGTTATTGTACTCTTTCTTCATTCATGACGTTTTTATTATTTGCGAAAAAAAAATACACGTCCTTACACACTCACGTACACAAATACGAGACTTGAAAAAACTTATTTACAACGTTCAGTTTCTTTAAACATATTTAAAAATGTCACTTACAGTGAATTAGACATGGCAGTTATTTTAAAATTTGTTGTAAAATTCTCTTCGATTATATATCAAAAATATTGTAAATTGTGTAGAGAATCATTAATTTCAAGAGAATAAAAATATATATGAACATATATATAATCTCCAATAAGTCATTTAAAATATTAAAGATATTAAATTTATTTCTTGTATTAAAAATAATAACTTTTAAAATATTTTAGAGGCAGAAAATAAATTTTAAACTTTAAATGACAAATTATTTTTTACAAATTATTTATACTTGTGTAAATTGTGAATTTCAATAAAACACTTTATTTAAAAATTTACTTATTCATTGATATATTTATTACTTTTATTATAATATATATTAATTGGATTTTCTTATTAATATATTTGTTATTATTATTATATTTTAATTGAACTAAAAATACAAATATTTTTTTTAACTGAAAATTGAGTATGGGGTTGACAATCTCATCATTTTTAAACACATATCTATCTTATGGCTCTAGCTTTGTCAGAGAGACCTGGACTGTACTGAATTATAATGTATAGTCATCCAAATGTGATGTCTAGATTTCACAAATCTAGGCGTCACATTTGGATGACCTCATAGTACTTGTTAATGGATAGAATTTTTCATTTTATATTTCATAGGAAAATTATTTTTTAATCTAAGATTAATTTCGATTTTTCAACTATCTAAAGAAAAATATATTTAATATTATTCTTGTTTACGTTTCAAATGAAGGCCAATTAATTAATTAATTTATTCTTCAATGATTTTTTTCAAATATTTCATTTTGGTTTTTCTGTTTTATTTCTTTGTTGACTAAAATAAATTCTCCAAAATCAAAAATTTCATTCTGTTACAACAAAATAATTCGAGATGAATGAAAATCAGGTATAAATTAAAAACTTGGCAGAAATTCTATAAAACATAAAAAATATTTGAAAATTTTGTGTTTAGAATTTTAATTAAATAAAATTTTAAAAATGTTAAGAATTGATCAATAATCAATATTTATAGAAAATATAATTTTCATTTAAATTTATTTTTTGTTCTTATTATTTTTTAAATGAATATGATTTGGAATTTAACACAAATGAATTATCACCTTCAACACCATAATATGTATTGCTGTGATGTTGGAGATGGATAATTAATTTGTGTTAAATGAATTTAGTACAATTTCAAAACAAGCATGTCTTGGAATATTTTCTTTAAATATTTGAGTTATTTATAGGCTATTTTTATTTATTTGGGGTTTTCCAATAAGAATATCAAAACTTTGACAGCTAGTGGCAGACATGTGTAATTTCTTTTTAACCTCATTCTGATATTTCAACTCAGTATAGTTTGGAAAATTATCATAGAACGTTTAATACTTGAAATTGAACCACAATTATGTGAAAGACTGACTAAAATTGTATTCCATCATTAATGCCACACAATATGCTCAAAAATAAAAATAAAAAAAAAACTAATTAATTAAATACTTTTTGTTTGATTTCCATTTAAACTTCTGAAGTGCTTATTGGAAAACCCTATATAATTAGAAATTTTAAATACCATAGTAATATAAATAATAATTGATAAATGACAATTAAGATCCTAATAAGCATTCATCTTTATTTAAGATTATAATTGTTCCTTTTTTGTATTTTATTTCATCTTTTACAAAAACTAATTCATTTTTTTCTCTTTTAAAATTGAATTTATAATGATCTTTAACAATTAATCATTGAATGTTATTTGTTAATAAATTTTCTTTCTATATTTTGTTGTAATTTTTAATATATCGAACTAAAGTCACTTTAATTTAAAAAAAATCAATCTATCAGTGTAAGTGTGTGTGTACATGTATTTTATTTGTACAAAGTACATTAAATCCTTCTTCCCACGTATAATGTTTGATTTGATACAGTCGAGGAAAATTCTAATAGAATTAATAGCAGATTTCTTTATATACACATACATACATACACACATATATAATATATACATACAGATAATTATTATTTAAAAAATATCTGATATATGAATGCCATCAAGTGAATTCGATCTATTAACGTATAACATCTGAAACTGAATGCTAAAACAGTGTTAATGATGACCAATTGAATTCGTTGAAAACATCCCAGCTGTACAAGTCCGTACTCAATTTCGTGCAAGTCTAGAACGTGCCATAATTCACGTTGTTCCACATTGAAATGTACAGAGCTCACTGATCTAATGCTGTTTTACATTTATCAATATGTCAATAAAGCAGATAAATTGAATTCATTTGAATATATCACCTGTAGAGTTCGCTGATTAACAAAATGGATACACAATTTTATTAATAGATATATTATTTTGCTGTTAATAGACTTTTTTTGTACGAAACAGTGATCCGAGTATATGTTTTATATGCGATTATTGAATTAAGTATAAATCAAATTAGGTGTGTTTAATGCGAGGCGAGTGGATTAAATTATTCATTTTTGTTCATTATGAATTATTAACAGTTTTCGTTCATTTTTTTCCAAACCTATACTTAGTGATAATTAATAATAATTTTGAAGAGTCATATAACATTCATTCAGAAATTCCATTGAAAATACAAGTCTGGTATTTCATTAAATTTCGTCATATTCATTTTCATTTTATAAAATGTCGAGGAAAAAAAGTGTATGTATCCTGTTTATTTATTATATAGACTTTTCTATGAATAATTATTATTAACTCGTACAATATTCACAGATATATGTTATACAATATTTAAATATATATATCTTATTATGTCTAATCGACGTTTCTTCTGCATCCGTTCTCATTTTGTTAATCAAATATTTATAACAACATATACAATATTCAATGAATTGAATTTTAATTAATTTTATATAAGCAATTTTGTATAGAATAATTTCTTTTAACAACTTTTTATTTAACATTTTTTATAACAAAAAAAATCTTGTCAAATTTGATAATACATTTTTATTCCATTTTTAATAAATAAATTAAATCAAAATATCCAAATTTTAAACTTCAATAGCTTTGTTTTATAGATATATAGAGCCATCCAAATGTAACGCCTAGATTTGTGTTTTATATATATTTTTATAAAAAAAGAATAAAATCGACAAGTACTCATTGCTGTACACAAAATAACTTTTTAGTAACTTGTAAAATATTTTCGTTATTGATTTAAAAAAAATAAAATCTATATAATATATATGGGTTTTATCTCAAATTCAGTTCTTCAGTAACCAAACTTAATACTATTTCCATAATACAACAAATATTTTGCTTTTTATATAGGATCATCCAAATGTGACGCCTAGATTTACGTTTTATTAAAAATAAACTATACACATGTTTTTTTTTTTAATAAAACATAAATCTAGGCGTCACATTTGGATGACCGTATATCTATTCCATAAATATTATTGAATATTTTTAAACTGTATTGCAAGAACACTTAATCATAAAATGAAGTGAACAATTTGTATTATTAATCTTTTTAAAAGACCCAATTACTCGTCGTCTCTACAAAGACACGACCTTAAATTTTAACTCCTGATAAATGTTATTCGTGATCAAAAATAATCAGAAACAATAACTGGATTGACATTAAACCTATTAACACAGTTACGTCTGTTTATCTGGCTTTCATATTGACAGTTATCACTTTTAATATTCAAATCAATTTTATGGAACTGGAAACAATGTACATGTATCTCCATGAATCGTGTAAAATTTATTTTACTGGATATAAATGTCGATACTCTCTCTTTCTCCCACATACAAACATATATATAAATGTGTGTGTGTAAAAACATTTTTTATATAAATTTCAAAACAATCTAAAATAATGTTTGAAGAAAAAAATTTTTAAATTATTACAGAATTAAAATAAAAACTGTATATTTTGAATTCATATCACGCAAGTACATAAAATTATTTTTGAACGTCCAGTCACGCCCCAAGTACTTGAATTTAATTTTCGTAAACGCACAAAGACACCGTAGTTTCGACCATAAATCGTCTGTATTTTATCAACAACCAAAAATTAAATTTCACTATAATTTCAACGTTATAAATTTGTCAATGTTTTGCCGAAAACAAATGTTGCTTTATTCAGTATTTCGGTAACAAATTGTACTCCACAAGTGGGTAATTACTATAAAATTCAGTTTATTTTATTACAATGGTTGTTTAATGTTGTACATACAAACACACACTTTATATATATATAAAATACCAAACAAAAACTCTTTTTGAATTATAATATTTTTTTAATTTTAAAAGATCATGCTAACTCAGAAGATCGAAAAATTCGATTTTTGGATTTATTACAATCAAATACTCAAAAAATTCTATATATCCTTCTATTATATAGAAAAAAAAACTAATAAATAAGTTTACAATTTTTTACATAAATTATACAAGTTATATTTTAAAATATCAACATTTTTATACAGGAGTAAATTATTTTTAAGCAATATAAAACTTATTCCATTTTTTACTTAAAGTCTGTTAAAGGATAAAATTATTTGTTACACACAATTCTTCCTTTATATTCATTGCCATTCTCATTCATTCAAGCGAAAAATGTAGGAAAAAAAATCTGACAGGAAATACGAATTAAAGATTAGACGTTCTTTGTTTAAAGTGTAGTATATTTTAATTAAATTTTAATAAATACTATAGTAAAACTAATTGATATTATACGGACGAATATTAGAATTTCCAAATTATATATTGACAATTGTTCTTTATACAAGTTAACTTTTTTAAAAATGAAATATTTAAAAAATCATTTTTTACAGTATAAAAAATCATTTTTGAAAAGTGTTTATGAAATATTATTATATTCTAAATATCAGTTATTAATTATATCCGGAATAACTCATTTTAGTTTAAGTAAAAATATTAATCTTTTATAATGTTCATAATTTTTCGATGATCCTGTAAAATACAAAAAATATTTATTTGATTTTAAATAATAAAAAAATCAAATGAAAAAGATAGATAAAATTCTATAAACATATTTATCTTAATATTTTAAAATTGGAATACAATTTGGATATTTTTGAATAAAAGTCTTAAATATGAAATAAAATAATACAAAAAAATAATAACAATTTTATAAAAGTTCAATAGCTTATAAAAATAAATGTTGTAAGGATTTCAAGAAAAATCTTGAATAATATTTTCAAGATATTTAAATTATTACTTCAAGTTTGAAAGAAATAATTTAAATTTTAAATCTGCATTATTTATTATAAGCTACATATGTGAATATATACAGAGCTGGACTTAGATGAAGAGAAGCTAGAGATTATTCCACTTGTAAGACCTCTGATATTACATGTGTAAGATAAATCTATAACATTATCAAAAATATTATACATCTTGACCAAAGGCCCTTAGATTTTGATGCTCTAGGCTTCAGTCTGTCAAACCTATAAATAAATCCGATACTGAATATATATAAATGTAACATATTTTTAATTTTTCAAAAAATAAAATTTTATAGAATAAAAAAATATATCACTGAATATTTTTTTTGTAGAACCAATATGACTATCATATTTTCTATAGTATTACTCGTATATTATGTTATCATAAAAATGTTAATTAAAAAATATAAATTAAATGTTCTTGGTTTTAAATTAAATTAAAATAATAAAATAAAATATCACGAAAATGTAGTCATTAATTGTAATTGCATAATGTGTGTATGAAATTGTTGGAGTCGATTTATAAAATAAATAATTATTTTATTACCACTTTGAACTACTTACACATATTTACAACACTTAAAACTGTTAGAAATTTACTGACTTCATGGAGTTAAATACAATTTCTTGAAGTTTGGTTATACTTTAACGCTCTGTCTATTACATTTAACATATGTCGAGAAATAAATAAATCAATTTCATTTATAAAACATAAACTGTTTCTAAATTTATTACACGCATAAAATTATATTGAAAATGTATATTACATACATACATACATATATATATTATCATATTTATTCAAAACATCCGTGTAACAATGTCAGTTGTTCTAAAAATAAGAAAAAAATATATGAACATATTTTTATAATGACTATAAAACTGAAAAACAAACCCGGAACATAATAATATACATTATCAGCTGCTTGACAAACAGGATATCATCATAGAAAAAAAATCACCTACTCAAGTCACTCTCATTTTCTACATAAGAAAAATAAGATCAGTAAAGTGGAACGAACTAGTCTTACGAATTAATCAATACCTTCTTAAAATCCATGAAATCGTACACAAACAAATACATTTTATACATATTATCCGTATCGTAACAACCATTTAAACATAGTACTCGTAAGAAAACGTCATGTTAATCAAACCGTATTAGAACGAAAATTATAATCGACTTCCATTCCACAGTTCTAGACAGATCGGTCAATAATGGACGATATGTGTTTAATTCATTGTTGGTTATTTACGTTTGTGCGCATACATTTGCATCCGATTTTATTTGTTGATAAAGTAAATGAGATACTCATCTTAAGAACCAACGAGATCGGGCGTGGTCATTCGATCTAGTTAGGGCAATATCAAGTAATAAGTGACTGAGGTTGTTCTTTATGATAGAATCAACAGTATTAAGTCAATGTGTTGAAATAGAATACATTTAAATATTATTTATATTTACTTTCAATTTTATTAATGAAAAACTCCATTGACTGACAAGATTTAATAACGTTTTTATTTATGATAATGGATTAATAAGAATTATATATTTGACTTTGTAATACATATACATATATATATATATATATATATATATATATATATATATATATATATATATATAAGATAAATATTAATTAGATGAACAGATAAAAAGTATTTGCTTAAAACAACATTTTTCTTAAAACTTACAGTAGATCAATAAAAAATTAAAAGCTGAAAAATATGTTACAACTGTCAAAACATCATCAAAAATTAATAATCTAGATCAATTTTTCAAAATATTTGAATTAAAATTTAACTTTTTTTAAGACAAATGAATTAAAATATTTTCTGGGTAGTAAAAAAATATTCATTTTAAATAAATTATCATCCAGATTGATTTAATTGAAATTATTTAACAACATAATCTATAATTTCGAATCGAAAAAACGATTTATTTTGTTTTTTTGACAAATTCATTTTAACATAAAAGAATTACTTATCACAACACTAGATAAATAAAAAATTAAAAGCTGAAAAATATGTTAACTATCAAAACATCATCAAAAATTAATAAACTAGATCAATTTTTCAAAATATTTGAATTAAAATTTAATTTTTTTTTAGAGAAATGAATTATAATATTTTCTGGATAGTAAAAAAATATTTATTTTAAATAAATTATCATCCAGATTGATTTAAATAAAATTATTTAAGAACATAACCTATAATTTCGAATTGAAAATGTCTATTCATTTTAATTTTGTGACAAATTTATTTTAACATAAAATAATTATTTATCACAATATTAGATTTTATAAAAACGTTAAATAAGGCTTATAATTAACGATATTATTATAAAAATATCAATCAGCAAATAAATCATTCTTGTATTGACATTTTTAATGAACAAGAGATTATTGTACATTTTTTATGAAACCTTGTAATGCTGAATGATTCAATTATCTTAAAAACAACATTTTTTTCTACAAGATTTTGTTACTTTTCAATAATTATTTACTGGATTTTTATACAATATTAATAAATAGTATGTTATTAAGGAGTGATTATTAGAAAAATATCACATTACATAATTACTGATTGTTATTAAAATAATTTAGAAATTTTTTCCAAAAAAATTGAATTATTTTTTAAATTTATCTAAAAAAATAATTAGAATGTTTTCTGGATGTTAAACAAAAAAATCATTATAAATTAATTGTCCTCAAGATTAATTTAATTAAAATTGTTTAAGAACATAAACTATAATTTCGCATTAAAGAAAACTATTCATTTTGGTGTTGTGACAAATTCATTTTAACACAAAAGAATTACTCATCACAACACAAAATCTTATAACAATGTTTAATGAAATTTATAATTAACGATATTATCATAAAAATATGAATCAGCAAATAAATCATTATTGTTTTGACATGTTTAATGAACAAGAGATTATTGTACACATTTTATAAAATCATGTAGCACTGAATAATTCAACTATGTTAAAAACATTTTCTACAACAAGATTTTGTTACTTTTCAATAATTATTTACTGGTTATTTGTACATTGTTATAAAACAATAATAAAATGGTATGTTATTAAAGAGTGATTATTAAAAAAATGTCACATTATCAAATTACTGAATGTCATTAAAATAATTCAAACATAAAATCATCAATGTTTTATCCAACAATGATCTTCTTTTCTTACTATTTTAAAATTTTCACTTTTAATATAACATCTGTAACTTTGATTTTCTTTCAAATCCACACGTTTCTATTTCTGTCTATAAGTTATTTCTTATATGATCTTTCCATACTTATTTGTACTATTTGTTTAAAAAATATTTTTGCATTTAAAAATCACATTTTATTACTATAAATGAGAAGAGGTAGAAGGAATTAATCAAAAACTTGTTCTTCAAACTGATTAATATTCAATTTCATTATAAAATAATTTCTTCCGAATTATTGTCATCCTATTTTCCTATTCACTTCATTTATAAATGTTTCTTTCGTGTTAATAAGTTGTCCTAAATATATAATGTATATATAATTTTAAAAAAAAAATAAAAATCAATAATTTTTAAAATATGCAAACTAGTCTTATTTCCAAATCGTGTCAATAAATAACACATGTAAATAAAAGCAAATGGTGTTTATTTTGAGCATATGTACCAATATGCAAAAACGAAACCAAATCATTCAAAGAATCAACTGAAATTAGATCAGGTGAAATCTTTCGCTTTTCTGTATAAATGAATGATGTATTGAGACATCAATATTTTCGACGTAATGTAACCTAAAGCAATGCCACGTAGACATTTTGTACCCGAAAACAAGTTCCCAATGCTTATAAATTATGTACCGTCAATTCATCATAGTATTTTGTCGGCGTGAAATGTGACTCTACAGCTTTGACGGTGGATATAATTAAGTGTTAGTAAACCAAACAACGGCCAGTGAGGGACATGTGCCTCGCTGACTATGGAAAATTGGTCCAGATATATAACAAGCGTAGCAGCGGCTTTCTTTTCACACTGACAAATTAGTAGATTTCGTATAAAGCAAAACGCCTCAAATCTGACCATGTCTGTTATATAATTTAATATGAGGGCGTTTTAATGAATATGGTTACATGTACCATTAGACTGAGTCACTTCTGTCTTATGTATTTGCAATTTTATTTTTATTTTGTGCAATTTATCTTTGATACACATTTATGTACATATTAATTTATATTTTCACTTCTGAATACTTAAATAAAAATTCCAAATCCATATTTAACACATAAAATAGAATCGTTTAAAGCAAATATATTATATAGGTCCATCCAAATGTAACGCCTAGATTTGTGTTTCATTAAAAAGAAACAAAAAAAAATTGTACACATGTTTCTTTCTAATAAAACACAAATGTAGGCGTCACATTTGGATGACCCTTTACTAGAATTTGTTCCACATCAATCAGATTATTCAAGTGATTTTTCCAAAAATTTTCATTCGATTAAAAAACTGAATAACTTGCTTCAAAATAAAAATATGCAAAAATGTCAAAACACATCATCAGGTTATTCTTCAAGAATGAAAACAAGATTTTTATAAGAATGAAATTTATAACTAAATAATAACAGAAATATAATACTATAAAAATTTCATTTTAAAATCCTCTATATTTATTTGATAAATAAAAAGAACTGATTTCCAACTCGTTTTGTAAATACAATGTTGTAGATGCTTCAGACTTATATACATGTGCGTGTGTTATGTATATAAACACATATGATCCTGCAAAAGTGAATTGCTGGAAGAGATCGTACAAGAAATTATATATCTTACATAAGACAATCGTCACAAGATACACAGCACATAAATGGACATTATGGTTATTTATTTTAATGTTTGTGCTCTCTGTACGTCGAATGTAACATTATCTGTAACACTGGCATTGCGTGCATTAGATCGAACATTTATACAGTTCGATTAATATCACATCATTCGTTCTTTATTACTTCTATAATTATTCTTCATACAAAAAAAACAACGTACACAAATCACTCTTTTCGGTTTTTTCAGTATATAATTAGCGGTTTGTAATTATTTCCTTAATATTTATTATTATATTGTTAAGTCATGCAGTGCAAAATGACACAGTTTATTTCTATGACTCAAATTATACACATTCGGTTTCATCATCGGTTTGTTTAACTTCTGTATCTCTATAAACATAATTTGTAAAGATCATATTTGTAATTGTTGGAATTTTGCAATCAAATTGATTTAGAATTTTAATAATTTTTTCAATACAGGGTTTTCTAATAAGCACTTCAGAAGTTTAAGTGGAAATAAAACAAAAAATATTTAATTAGTTATTTTTATTATTAAACATATTCTATGGCAATAATGATGGAACACAATTTTACTCATATAACCACCACGACTTCATTTGACATAGTGCATTCGTTTAATCCAATTTTTAGCCACTATTATCCACATACACAAACACACACACACACATACATACATATATATATATATATATATATATATATATATATATATTAAAAAATAAACTGTCATTTCATTTTTAAAAAAATTAAATGAAAGTGATATACAATATATTTTTAAAAGATCATTAATCTTTATAGTTACATAAAGTTATTAATATTTTCAGCATTTGTATACAAAATGATTACGCATTATATAAAAATATTCGTTTAAAAGTGACTTAAAAATATTACATTTAACTGAAATTATATATATTTTTTTAAAAAAAAACAAATCGTAAATAATCAATAATAAAATGTAAAAATTTGTGTAATATCAGAATGCAAAAAACCAAACTCACGAATAGTTGTGCAAATTGACTTTGTGACCACACCACGATCCGCGTGGTCATTGCTGCGTACAAGAATTACAACATCTGGACCAATATCTCATAGCGTTTTTACAATGGTCACATTCATGTTACACAGTGGAAGCTCTTATTGCCACTCGATTTCACCTCTGTCGTATTTTCTCTATTAGTTTGATATATACTATATTTACACTTTCATAATAATCAGTTACATTTGCTAAACACTATTATCAATCATTCTGTGATAAACACACAATGGTTTTTATTGGAAAAAATAATACATTCTTGGTACCATTTTTGAAATAAATACTAATATAGAGAATTTAATACAAACTTTGAACTATAATACATATATATATATATATAATTTATTGAAATAAATAAAATTAATATTTTTCAAATAAATAATAACGTTATAGAAACATTTATTTGCTGTATTATTAAAGCACTAGGAAAAGTTTATTTATTTTTAAAGCACAAAGTAAACCAATAAAATTAAATAATATATAGAGAGAAATATATATATAAATAAAAATATGTTCTTAAAATTATTTTAATATATATTTACTCTATTTTTTATTCTACATATATTTATTGATCAAAACCATTTTATTAAATAAGCAAAATTCAATTTATAAGAAATAATTTTGTTACAGATGTTGCAGATTTACACCTCCATTTATATAAGAGTAAGTACTTTTTTATATTTTTATATGGTATTTGTATATTTTTAAAATTCCTAGTTTAATTCATCAAAAAATTGATATGCATTAATAAAAAATTCTAATAATATCCAATAGATTAAATAATTAATTAATATTTATTAAATAAATAATATTTCAATAAACTGATGATTTTATTCTTCCATTAGTATATAAAATTACTAAACATATATTAAGTTAAATAATTTTTTTTTGAAACATCATTTTCATTTATAATTACTTTTATATTCCATAGATTAATTTCTTGTGATTATAAGATTTATCAATAATTATAAATTAAATACTAAATTAGGCATTATTTTTTTTAAAAAAAAACAGTCTTTTTATTCAAAATATTTTTTAAAAAAATCAACATTTGTTACAATATTTGGTATCATTAAAATATTTTTTTATTTAATTTAATTAATTATGAATTTAGTTATAATATACAGTAGCTTTAAATAACAATGCTTTTTTAAAAAATACTCTTATTCAATTATTTTTATTTTTTTAAAAAAAATATTTATGTAATAATATTTGGTATGGTTCAAATATTTTTTTATCAATTTAATTTTTTTTATTAAATTGAATATGAATTTTGTTGAGGTACACTTTTGGATTTTTTTAATAATGATTAGGTTTTTCAATTTTGTCTTCAAACAGAAATTATTTCATTTTTTATTTTCACATTTAATTTTAGTAATTAAATTATTATTTAATTTAAAAATATGACACTATTTTTAAAATGTACTATAAAAAAATATAAATGTACACTATTATTAAAAAATGACAATATTAAAAATAAAAAGTGTTCCAAAAATAAGCTTTGATTTAATATATTATAAAATTAACGAACTTTATTTTTAACTACAAATTAATTATAAATTTTGAAAATAATTTAAATATTAAAAAAAATGATTTTAGGAAATAAACATACAAAATTCAGAACAAACAAGTTCTTGCAAAATATGTTACTTAATTCTTTTCTTTTATATGTACATAATATATATTAAATTTCAATATTTTTTTTCTTTTTATCATATCAAATTAAAATATACATACACATACACACACACACATATATATATAAGCATAGAAAAAAAATTAAAAATACTGTTTAAAAAATCTTCATTTCATATAGAAGTACAATAGATAAATTTAGAATATCTGATTTTTTAATTTTATTAAATTTTTAATAATTATATTTTTTTATTTATTGAAATTATAATATTTAACTAAAAAAAATCCTTAATTCTACAATAGTAATATATTTTTTATAAATCTAACAGAAATATACTTCCTTATTAAATAAAAATAATCTACTATCTATTACATTGAAAATAATATTTGCAAATCCATCGCTAGACCTTTTCATTAATTTTCAATTTAATATTCTATACAACTTTCGAATCTTACATTCTCATCTCAGATTTAATCTTTATTGTCTAGAATTTCAGGCGACTAGCATATATATATATATATATATATATATATATATATATATATATATATATATATATATATATATATATATTAAGTATCATATATGCAGATAACGAAACAGTCACATTTATATTGCCATAGATTAAAAAATTGCATAAGTCATTTTTACTCATTGTGTCAAGATTACTCCATGGCCTTATTTTAACAGTTACAAACTCTGTAAAAAATGACATCACGTGTAATTATAAATCACGGATTTATTGAAAATGTGACCGTCGTAAAATATTCTTAAAGGAATGTGAATGAGTTCGCCACCTGTCAAAATTATATCCAGATAATACATCAACTACATTTTATCAATCATGCGGGTCGTTTAGTGAAAAGTAATCTCGTAATTAATTGATCAATTACAAAGTAATTGCCACTTTATTGAACGACATTTCTGGTTAATTCACCTTCTACAATTTTCATGTCGAAAACCGGACCGTAACAAATATTTTTGCTCGGCTGACAAAAAAATGTACACCAATCTACTTGTATTATATATTTTTTTCTGATTTGGTCATAAATTTAGAACAAGTTTGTAAATATTTGTAGTCTAAAATGAACATGTTCACCTGAAAAGATTTCAAGTGACGGAAGTACAAAAAAAAAAAAAGTTTCTTTCATCATATATATTTTTAAATTACTTTTTATTTTTTTAACACGTTACATTTACATATTATTTTTCAATTATATTTTTAATTACTAATTTTTTTTTGTATTGACGATTATAATTCTAAAAACATTTGTAGTCATTTTTTGTATTAACAATTAAAGAATTTTTGTAAAGAAAATTATTGAATATTTTTATAAAAGTAAAAAATATGCAACAGAATTATTCTCAAATAATATTTTTTTATTTATGGAAATGTA
This sequence comes from Neoneuromus ignobilis, assembly GCA_029203775.1. Lineage (NCBI taxonomy): Eukaryota > Metazoa > Arthropoda > Insecta > Megaloptera > Corydalidae > Neoneuromus > Neoneuromus ignobilis. Next base: position 37,380,657 of record CP092092.1, read on the forward strand.
CAATTATATATATAATTAAATATCTTTACCATGTAGTAAAAACACATTTTATTTTTTATCAATCATTATTAAAAAAATAATCGAATAGTTTTATATCAATAATTATTTCAATCTTATTATTACAGTTTAAAAAATATATTAAACAATTTTTATATAGACAAAAAGTTCAACTTTAATTGTGGAAAATTAATGATTTCTGATCGAAGATAAACCGTTTTTTTTTTATTAAAATTAGTGTATGATAATTATAACCTGTTATTGCTTGACCAAAACATAATTTTCTATTAATATTTCATTGTACAAAAAAATACGTTAAATTAATTTCAACAGATGCTCGTTTTTCTTAACACAAGGTCGTCAAAATCGTACATTTCCAAGTACCATATTGGAATTAGTTATTGTCGGTTGTCTGTTACACATCAATTTTTTTAATTAGTATTATCATATTTCAATTTTTTGTATTTATGTATTTGGTAATAAATCGAAAACATTTTTTTATAATCATTTTAGATACCAATTTATTATTTTTTTATAAAATTAATTAACATAAACTCGTTGCTATTAAAAATGATTATGTTTTTCATTTAAATTCTTAACATGAATTATCTACTACTGAACATTAATTTACAATTATCTTTATAAAAAAATAATCTGTCTTATATTATCATAATAACCCTAGCAATATTTGAAAAAAAAAATTGAAAATAAAACATATACATATTAAAAATACTATAATAATACAACAAAATATTTTTAATAGTTTTTAATATTTTTTTTAACAAACAGATCTCTGACGATGATGGCATAGCCACCGAAATGCCCATTAGCTCATTATTGTTATAAATAATTATTGAATATTATATAATAAATTGTGGTCTTGAAACTGATAATTTATTTGTGTTAGAGTACATATTAAAATTTTATTTCATCTAAAATACATTTTTTATTAATGCCATTTTTTACTTTATTAAATTTTATACAATATCATTTAATCATAAAATATGATAATAATAAAATTGCTGTTATTATCAATCATTTTCTAAATATTTTTTTTTACAAAACTACTTTTGACCACCCATTCCATATAGTCAAATTTTCACATGCCTCTATCTCATTTATCACTGGATTTTTAAATCCCTTTTAAATTTCCAAATTCAAAATCAATAATTTCAATTTCGATCGATGGTCTCTTTTCACTATATGACCATTCCATTTTCATTTTAAAATTTTCACTGTTATTATAATACCTTTAAATCTTTTTTTCTTTTGAATCTACTCGTTTCTTTTCTTGTCTCTTTATATTATTTTTAATATTCATCTCTCCATATTTTTCTATATTGTCTGATATATATATATATATATATATATATATATATTTATATATGTGTGTGTATGTATGTATATGTCTATATATGTTATATAATGTATTGCAGGTACATGAATAAATGATCTTGTTATCTCGCTCGCTCAAAGCAAACATCTGTAAAACCAAACCGTGACAACGATATCACCATAAATAAGTCACACCGTGATATTTTACATACACGATTTGACCATTTGCATCTAGTTAGCTCTGGACCAGTGCACCATACATTTTCATCCCTAAACAAATACTCTCGTCCCGTTTCAATCCGCACGTTCATACGGCCATTCCGAGCGAGAGAGAACGATCATTAATGTACATTTTATTGACAACTTGAACAAAAATTAAACACAAATTATGGTATTACCATTCACATCGATATTTTAATAATAATGCTATCTCGTACTATCTAATCTCAACGTATGTCGAAACGAGAGAGAAACATATATCTATATTATTGTTGCTTAAGTACGTATGAAATTTATTTAGAACGCACATGATGAGTAATTCTTTATCATAGCACGAGCTTACATTGACAAGCCCAACAGACCATATCAACAATGGATCTGTATTTCGTATAATAATTGTGGAATAATTCATTCGGGCGATTATGTATGTACTGATTTCTATGTTCGATGTATGTAAGCACATTGTGGGTGGTATATTAGCTCTAGGAATCTTGTTAGTTTTCTTTTAAAAGTCTATTATGATATATGGTGAACGTAAGAAACAGCAAGAATTAAATATCATGCACACATATTTATAAAGTTCTACACACACACACGCATATAATCGAATGTATATACATTTTTTATACGTTTACGATTTATATACAGAGAATGTCTTTGAAAATAATTCCTTTTTTGAAAAGTCATGTTTGTATAACATCTGATGAATTTTCTATTATAAATCTTAATCTTGTTTACTATTTTTATTTTTATTTATTATTTTTTTTTTTTTTGGAAATTTCTTCAATAGTTGTATAAAAATTGTTTCGTTTATAGAAATATGTGTAGGTAAATAACATTTAATCTTTGTTAATAAAAACAGAATTGTTACTTTCAACGAATAAAAAATGAGAACGCAGTGTGGTCTCTTAAAATTTTATATCGTAAAAGTTCGTATTACACCTACAAACATTACCCACAAAAATTACAAAATTTGTATTATTGCATTTATTTTAATTATTAGATTTTATACAATAAATATATACAGAAAAAATTAACAAAAAATATCAGAAATTTTTTCTCTATCGATCAAAGTTTCCAGACAGTTTTCTTTTTTAATAATACTGGAAAATGAAAAAAAAATCAAATTCAATTATTTAATAATATACAACATTTCAGTTATTATTAAAAACTTATCAAACTCTAAATTCATCAACTATTCAAATAAATAAATTTATTGAAAAAAATGTCTTTATTAACTGCATCAATATTGAATTAAATATACACAAAGATTATTTTATATAGTGTAGGATCACTAAAACTGGATGATGCAATGTTATTTATATTGTTTTAATTCTTATTAATCATTTTGTAGTTCAAGGTAGAAGACATACACACACACACTTATATATATATATATATATATATATATATATATATATATATATATATTAGATTGTATCACATGGAATGTCCAATTTCGGACTTTTTATGTTTGCATACACACAAAACGTTTTTTTACAGGTTTATTCCTGTTTTGTCATTGTTTACTATAAAAGCATCTACTTCACTCCTAGTGTTGTTAATATTCAAGTACTTCAACAAGTGATTTCTTTGCTAACACTAGAAAATATTTTATCTGTGAATCAAAAATGAATTCTTTTTTATACGAATTTAAATTGGGGCATCGAATTTTTTATACGAATTTTATTTGGGCTTTACCATAGTGTTTTTACTACATGGTAAAGATATTTTATTATATATATCATTGTACATTTCCATAAATAAAAAAATATTATTCGAGAATAATTCTGTTGTATATTTTTTAATTTTATAAAAATATTGAATAATTTTCTTTACAAAAATTCTTTAATTGTTAGTAAAAAAAATTACTACAAATGTTTAAGAATTATTATCGTTAATACAAATCGAAGCAAAAAGAACCATCAATTTAACATGCAAAGAAGAAACTGTTAATTAACGAAAAATACGAAGTTGGTTTCAAAAATTTCAAACTGGCAATCTGAGCGAAAGATCCACAATCACCCTAAATAATGACAGATTTTAAAAATCAAATAGGATTATAATACGAGAACTTGCTGTACAATACATCTAGGAGTTTCATCCATGACGATTTCTTATTATTTAGGAAAGATAAAAAATTGATAAATGGATGTCACGTGAATTAAGGGAAAGTCAGAAACACCTACTCTTGAAATTTTGTTCAACACTGGTTATTCGAAATAAAAATCGCCTATTTTTGGATTTATTCTGATAAAAATATAATCTGAACAATGGTTGAACTCAAATAAAGCACCAAAGTATTTCCCGAAGCCATCGTCATATCAACATAAAGTTATGGAAACTGTGTGGTGGTTTACAAAATGAATCATATATAGAATCATCCAAATGTGACACCATGATTTGTGTTCTATTAAGAACATTTATATAGTTTCTTTTCAATAAAACACAAATCTAGGCGTCACATTTGGATGATCCTACACTATTCATTTTTGCCACAAGGACAATTCATTATTGCTGCATATTACTGTCAAAAAATTGAGTAATGCATAGACAACCTGGACTAATCAACAAAGATAGACCAATATTGCTTAACCACTACCTCTTTAATCACTGTATAGAAATTAACAGAGTTGGGTTAGGAAAATTTTACAAAATTCTCCATATTCACCCTACTTGTTACCAAATAATTTTCATCTTTTCAAACATCTTGATATCTTTCTTCGAAATAAAATATTTATAAATAAAAAGACAATAATTCATGCATCTACACATTTCATTTCTTCTAATAATAAAGTCAGAATTTTGACAGATGATGGCAGTCATATTGAATTTTTTTTTAAATTTATTTTGATATTTCAATTCAATATAGTTTAGCAAATTATTACAAAACGTTTAATACTTGAACAACACTTAGAAATTGTAAAAACTTCAATAGACTTATTGAAACAAGAGTTTAATGAGTCCATTATTCCACGAAATGGACCCATCAATTGGCCACCAAGATCATGAGAACTAAATCCATTGGATTATTTTCTGTAGGATTATGTGAAATCATTGATTTATGCTGATAAACCACAAACAACTAAATCACTTAAAATAAACATTGAAGGTGTAATTCATGAAATTAGACCACAATTATGTGAAAAAGTGATTAAACAAATCCACTATGTCAAATGAAGTCGTGTTGATCATATGAGTGAAATTGGAAATTGTATTCAATTATTAATGTCATAGAATATTTTTAAAAATAAAAAATATATAAATAAATTAATTAATTAATTAAATATTTTTTGTTTTATTTCCATTGAAATTTCTGAACCGCTTATTGAAAAACTCTATATATTAAATTGTAGACATTATTATAATTACTTAGAAGCTTACTACTATAACAAGTATTTTAAAACGTAAATTAGTTATATTAAAAAAAATAATACAAACATGCAATTAATTTCCTTTCTAGATTTGATCAAACATAAATTTATTTTCTTTTTTTTTTGATTAAATCTCATATGCTTATTTATTGATATATGTTAATATCTGTAAGTGTATATGTATGAAATGCAAATAAATGCATTTAGAAGGTAATTAACAATGGTGTCAAGAAAGCAAACCATATCAAATCAATTAAACATTGATAACGTGAAATATGAATATGAACATTGATTACAGTTAGACAGTTTATTATAAAATATTGCTTTTTGGAAAAGTAATTCTGTGATTGCATCATCGTCTCAAACAATGTTTGCTAGGAAATTTGACATTTGAGCTGTTTAGGAATAAAATTTATATATATATATATATATATATATATATATATATATAAATATGTAAAAGTCGATATGTATGTATGTATGTATATTGCCATTGTTTGATATTATTGACATTTCATTTTGCTCCGAGAATAAAAACCGACATCCTAAAAATAAACTAACCATTGCTCACAACCTAACGAATAGAAACATTTTCCTCGACTAGACACGACCTTGCCGAATACATAACAGCGGGTATGGAGAGAAGGCAGCTTGCTGCCGGTTGTGTATTTATTTGTAAGGTCACGCGTACTGTCTTTTTTTTTGTTTGTTGTTGTCGTTGTAACAAGACGACGCAGCGCGTCCGAGGAAAAGTGGCTGCAGCCTCGGGCGACGGAGTGGCTCGGCGATACTCACTCACTTACTTACTCACTTCTCGTTCACTCGATCTACTATTGCCTCCTCGGTAGACCTTGACGCGTCTATACCGTTATAGTTTTCTTAGAGTATAGCAACAGAACAAGACGTGGATTTAATTGTTGTAATTAACAGAACGAAAAGTTGCGGTTTTAAGCAAATGTTGTTTATAATTTTTTTTTAATCTGTAAATCGATTTAAATACAGCCTTGTAATATTTATTCTCATTTTTCAATAAATCTTTATTGTCACTTAATTCATTTACACAGAAAAATATAAATATCAATATTTTGTTATATACAATACATATAAAGAGCCATCCAAATGTGACGCCTAGATTTGTGTTTGATTAAAAGGAAACATGTGTATAGCTTCTTTTCTTCTATTTTAATAAAACACAAATCTAGACGTCGCATTTGGATGACCCTATACATTAAAATAATACAAAAGTATTAAAAATTATCTTTATCATTTAATTATATTATTTATTTCCATAAACAATTTTTATTAAAAAAAATAATTAATTTTTTTGTATATCCAGAAATTTTCATTTCTGTTTAAATTCTCAATCTCTTATACTTTTTTTCATTTATTTTTTACAAGGATTTGTAGATGCAGGAAATATTAAAAACAGATTTGTATTTTATTTTAAATTAATTTATTGATAAAATTATTTCACGAATGGAAATAATTATCAAATCGATTAGAATAACCTATAAATTAAAAATAAATAATTTATTATTTCTTTTACAAAGGACTTAAATAACTGTTTAAATATATAAAAATTTCACTAGAATTTAATAAACTGAAATTTAATTATCTACTGTAATTAGTTATTTTTTATTTAAAATAATTGAATTATTTAAAATAATAAAAAATAGAATTTCATAATGAAAAATTCTGAAATAATAATTTTTTTCAAGAAATGTTTAAATTGTTTTATGATAAAATAATACAGCTACTGTTTGTTTTAAAACTAGAGCAAATTCATATTATAACAAATTTTCAACTCCAACACCACAATATGTTACAAAGTGTCCAATAATCACTTTTTGGTCTCTTTGTTGTGATAAACTTTCTAATGAAAAACTCACAACAGAAAACAAATTTATTTTCGAGTATATTTTTAAATATATAATGTTCAAAATTTTAAATTTTTTCTAAAAAAAACGTTTGAATGCATTTTTCAATAATTTAATACATCAATTTTTTCCAGAATCAAAATGCTAATTAACCCATTGTTGTTATAAACAACAAAGTGAACAAAATGTGATTATTGAACACTTTACAACATATTGTGATGTTGGGGGTGAAAATTCATTCGTGTTGAACATAAATACAGTCACAATTGTTTATCTATTGATTTTTTTACCTGTATATTAAAAAACTGCTTCTGGAACTCTGTTAGTTAAACAACATCAAACAATTTTTCAAGAGTTGTGAAAATTATTCCAAAATTTTATACAATTTATCAATTTGAGAGATTAAATTATAAATTGATATTAAAAATTGACTTCACGATTTTTAACTTAAAAATAGGCCATATTAAAAAATAGAGTTCTTTTAAATTTTTTAGGACCTTTTCAAAAAACACATATTGATATTTACTTTTTATATCATTTTAATAATATTACATTATTTTTATATTTGGTGTTGAAAAGTTAAGTAAATTAAAAAAATATAAATTAAAAAAAAATACGAAATTAATTATTTATATAGCTATATTTAATTTCAAAAAATAAAAAAATAATGACAATTCTTAAATAATATTATCAGTATTTATAACAAATTGTCTGAAAATAAATTCTACCTAAAATCCATTCTACAAAATCCATTTAACATAAACTTAGTCTAAGGTGATCGGGCACAGCAAAAAGGCCACACCTAGAAGAGAAGCGACATACAACGCCCGCGAATATAATAGAAGTTATATCGGCCATAACTAGAACAAAACTGAATAAAAACAAGTCAATATATAATTATTTCACATCAATGTTCCGATTATTAAAAACTAGACATTATCGATCGAGCAGAACTAGAAAAAAATCGAAAATTCAATTAAAACTATAAAAAAGCTTTATTGATACATTCATAAAATACAAGTATATTAAACACTAAGACTGTTTTAAGTCTGTATCATTTCATTCGAGTTAAAATGATAGTAAGAGAAATCAGTATAAAGAGAATTTAAAATCATATGGTTTTTGAAATAATAATAGTTGCTTAAAAATAGTAGTATTTAAAAAGTTTTCATTTATAAATAATTAATAGATTTTGAGAATAGCATTAAATTACTAGTAATTAGAATATTTTAATTTTTCAGATATAAAATTTCAATTTAACACAAAAAAAATACTCATTCCAACATTACAAGATTTTATAAAAGTGTTTATTAATAATTGATTACTTCCTTTATCTGATGAATATTTAACAGAACAGGGCATTATTCGACTAAATTTTCATCCGATTAAATATCCAACTAAAAAAAATGTCCTGTATTTTAGTCGTTTTTTAACTAAAAAAATAATCAAATAAAAATTTAGTCGGTTAAAAAATTAAAAAAAAATATTAAAATGTCAAATTTTTCTTCTCCCTTATATATTTGCTTCTTTTTGGAAATGAATTTCTTTATTAAACAGAATTCATCTCATTTCACTGTCTAGAAGATTGGGATGAAAAATGTGAATAAAATTCTTAATTGTACTTTATTTTCACTGTTTTACATAATTTAAAAATTATTATTTTTCATTAATATTCATTTAAAATTCAATTTCATTAAAAAATATTTGTAATTTCTTCGAACAAAGAATTTTAATTGAAAATTTGATTTTTAAGTTTTAAATAATTTTTCTTAACGATTTAATTAATATTTCATTTAACAAATTTTGCACAATTTTGAATATTCAAATCAGTCGGTTTATAAACATTTTAAAACGATTGATGACTAAAAAATAAATCACGATTAATGATTAATTTTTTAATCGTTAGTCACCGGTTGATTTAAAAATGACTAATTTTAAATTAATCTTTGTATCAATCACTTGAAACGATTAACGACTAATAAATTAATCATAATTAAAGATTAATTTTACACAATTAAAATTTTAGTCATTAGTCGTCAATTGAATACGTTTTTCCCCAATTTGATATTTGGATAATCATACCGTAGTCATTTGATAAAATAGCATTTCAATACTGTAATATTTTAATGTCTAATAAATAACTGATCAGTTATTGTTAACCAATTTTATTGAAATAAAAATTTAACAATATGTTTTTAAAGAGATAAATCTTTCTTAAATTGTTATCTAAAACACAATTATATTTTAAACACAATTCATACTTTGTAATAGTAATCTAAATTTAAATCTTCATTTCAAAACTTATCTACAATTTTCCAATTAAAATCAACTGAAACTCACAATAGTCATTTCAGAATTGAAAACTCACTGTAACGATTATACAGTATTTTTTTGAAAGTATATAAGATTTATTGGCCGTTATCTTCTATCCACAATATTGAAATAATGTAAATTATGTCTAAAAACGTACACTCGATTAGTTTCTTTGTCATTACACAATCACTTTCGCATCGATGATGATAATGCTGTGCGTAAAAGACAAAAAATGTGCTAAGTAACTGTTGATACGGTTTGATTTTGATTTTTTTCGCATGATTGATTTCAAAAACGAAAGTTTAAGTGGATTTCTATGACAATGCAGTTTTTATTTACGATTATCACTATATCGAAATATGTTTTTGTATCGATATCTTACATTCAAAGCACGTAACACGAGTTTTACAACGAGATCAGTTTTATTAAACATATTAAATGAACGATTAAATTGAACGCATTCAGTAGTCAGTTGATAAAATTAGAAAAGAAAATCATAATTCAATTTATACTATGCGTATCTCTAGTCAGTTTTAAAATTAAATCGATTAAAAATCTAACTTATTTACTTAAATATACACGAAACACTTGGAAAAAAATGTATGTTAAATTTACATACGAATATTAAATTTGAATCGGTGTTGTTTGAAAATAAACATAATTAAATTTTAATGATGACTAGAATTATTTTGTATAGAAGTGCTATGAAAATTGATTACTTGTTTATACCTAACACCTGGTGTAAGCTTTACAGTAGCCGAAAGTCATGCATTAATGTTAATTTCTCCTGTTTTGAATATTAATTCTCAAGATTAATAACTTTAATTTACTTTCTAAGATTGATTTTTGCATTCGCCAACGTACATTTTTCATAATTAATATTTTAATAGAGTAACAGTCAAAAAAAACATACATTGCCACACTTAATCAAACATATTATTTATGCACAGTAGGTTACTTTATATTAACTATACGAATAAATCTGCACTGTCAAGAAATTAGATCTAATTGTGGTGAAAAAATACAGTAATGCTAGCTTTAGGAAAAAGTAGACTATTATATAAACTGAAATTTAAATTGAGATTCGAAAAAAATCAGATATTTAAAACATACAGTACATTATATATACTTTTTTTATTTTGGTACAAAGCTGATTGCGTAAATATTAAAAATTTCAAATATAAAAAAATAAATCTACAATTTGTAATCATTTATATCAAAGTTCTTTAAAATCTAGTACAAAATTAAAATCATTTAATAAAATTCCTCATATAGAATTTTAATAGAGATAAGCTTTGATTATTTTATGTTTTTAATATAAAAAATTAAATAAAATATCTACTATAAATTAGTCTCTATATTTCAATATGCTATCACTACAGATGAATTTTATAACATCATATTTGATATATTTAAAAATATTGTATATATTCTTTTGCATAAAAATCCAATGTATAATCAAAAAAAATTATGATATTACAACTGATATCTCATCAATTTTCTACAATATTCTAATTTAAATCCTTATATTATAAAGTTTAGTAAAATGGAAATAAAATTACGAAAACTAACGAATTGTAAATATAAAAAGTTTTCAAAATAATTGCAAATCAATAAAATCTTATAGAGAAAAAAATATTACCAGAAGATGTAATTGATGTTAATTAAAGAAATAAAAAATAATTTTTGATATTCAATAATTTATAATATTTAAAGATAAATATTTATTACTAATAAAAATTAATCTTAAAATAATTTTCCAGTCTCAACTGAACATAAAATATCATAAGACCAATGATAAATCTGGTGATATTATCAATAAAATAATTTAATTGAATCTGATAAAAATGTTTGAGCTTTTGTCAGGTACAATTGGTTTTTATATATGATTTGGTATGCTTTTTTGTGTTTAAAAATCAATTTTAATGATTATTTTATGTTTGCAAATTAATGATATTTAAGAATAACGAATGTAAGAGGTTTTTATAAAAATATTTAAATGAAATTGATTTATAAAAATAATTGAGTACTGTTTTTATAAGAAATAAATTATATTAATGAAGACTTTTTAAACTAGTTTCGATGCTTATTATATTTAAAACATGTATCGAATACAGAACATATATCTCCTCTTACATCATGCAATTATAATATCTATTATAACAAACAATTTGAAGATTGATGCAGTAATTTATTACCCGAATAATCATTAATAACATCTGAAGTAAGTGAACTTTAGTATCCGATGAAACGACATTTCTTCATGACTGCATGTGCAAGATTTCTAAATCAAATTGTTGAATCTCTTATACGCACATTAGTCACTATAGCTCAGTAATATAAATTAACATGGACTGTGCAATGGACAGCGACTAGAGTGTGATCACAGGGCAAGCTGTGGGTGGGCTATAACATCTTACAAGACGCTACCGACAGAATGTTGACGCTCTGCTCTGATTTTAAATAAACATTCTTATACATATTAAATGCGTATTAATTCAACGATGATTATACGAGACAAGAGAAATATTATATTTACATACATATACATAAAAGGAAATATTTAGATAAGAATGTAGATAGACAAATTAAATCTTGGAAATAAATCTTACGACAGGAAAGAAAAACGTCATTGACTAAGTAAATTGATTCTACTTTTATGAATATTCAAAATAACACACATATATTTCAATCATTTAATCATTCAATCATATAAATAAAATAGAATATTTTTTTCAATTGATAAATAAAAATTAAGTTATTAAATAATAAATCACTATAAAAAAAATCAAAGAAACACTTTAACAAACCATTAATATAAAAAAGATATTTTTATTCAAATTTTTAATTTATTTAATAATAAACTCAATCATGAATTAAGTTAATGTTGAAGATATTTCGTCGATAAAAATCTAAAATGAATAATAATCAGTTATTAATTTTTTTTAAATCATTACATGTTCGATAACTATCTTTACGTGATTTAAATAATTAAATATATTTTCTTCCAAAAACAGGTTCAGACTTCACAAAATCTGTATTCATATTTAAAATTTTACAGTTCATAAAATCCTCTCGTCATTTATAAACAAACTGTATTTAATTCCAATCGACCTACCTATATCCTAATTTTTAACTGTTTATTTCTATACAGAAATGTTTTCTATAAAAACTCTATTTATTACGACAATAAAAATATAAAACACAAACGGATCCGTAATTGAAACATAAATTATATAATAATAAATTACAATAAGTTTAAAAATTCGTGCCATGAACGACCTTGACGTTAATTAGTTCAAGTTTTCGCAAATCTGTTGTAACGCAGTGTAACAGAGATTTAATTACCTTTAAAGTTGCCACATCTTACTTACTTTAAAAAAAATATTTTATTTATAAATAAACGATTTTTTTAAAAAAAATATTTAATAACTTTTCTCAAAAGTTTCAAGTCAAATAATTATTAATATTGTAATATTTAAAAATTATCTCAAATTTTTACATTTATTATTTTTTTAAAAAAAGAAAAATTGATAAAACAATTTCTTGTCAGTTCTTAATCTTCTAATTTTTATATCAATATTATTATTAATAAGATAAGTTTTTTTTAATAGATTGTAATATTTTTTCCTGTCAGATTTAATCTAAAAAAATAAAATTATTATTTTACTTAGATAAAAATGAATTACATATCTCAAGGTTTTTCTTTATTTATATATTTTCCTATTAGCTTATTCAATTATTTTGAGTCCTTGAAATATAAAAAATCATTGGATAATATGATTAATAATATTATTATTTTGATTTATTTTATTTATATTTTATAAGAAACTTTCCAATTTCATAATATATGTACATTTATATATAAAGCTAATATATTAAAATGAAAAAAGTATCATGAATTAATTAGTTATGTTCATATGTCTATGTTAACAAAAACTAAGAATATTAAAATCAGATCTAAATATATATTTTCCACAGTCTTTAGATATATTATTAATTCTCTAAGTATTTTTCTGGTTCATTAAAAAATAACAATAACAGAAACAGTGTTTCTTCAAAGACTTAAAAATCAAATATTTTTCAGCTAAATTGATATTTTTTTAAATTTTGGAATATAAATCCTTCTAATGGTTGAATATCAATAATTATTTTTTATTTCATTTATTTATATAAATTGCATTTTCTGGTAATATTTTTTCTCTCTAAGTTTTTATTGACTTCTAATTTTTTTATTATTCTTTATATTTACAATTTATTAGTTTTTTTATTTTTTTTATTTTACTAAACTTAAAAAAATATTTTTTACTTATTGTTAAATAAAATTTATTTGAATTATAATTGTTTTAAAATTTCAAAATAAAATATATTATTTGATTTTTTACTGCACAATTAAAAATAAAACTCTTCTTTGAAATATTGTCTTTCTAAAATCATTATGTTATTTAATTTTTTTTATATTCAAAATGTATTTATAAAACAGTCTAGTCCATATTTTCTATTTTATCAAATTTTCACATTTGGTCATTACTAATTAGTATCAATATAATTTTTATTATCTTTTTACTTATTTATTAAATAAGATTCCTTTACATTTTTTTAAAAAATATAATATTTGATTTTTTTACTATATTATTATAAATAAGATTCTTCTTTGAAAAATCATTGTATCATTTAATATTTTTTCTGTATTCAAAATGTTTTTACAAAACAGTCTAATTGTAACTTTCATTCTATCTACCTATATTTTTTATTTTATCGAGTTTCTACATTTTGAAATCACTAGGTAGTATCAATATAACTCTTATGTATCGGTATTTACATTATAATGGGCTTGAATAAAAAACATCATTCCTGAATAAAATAACAAACACCATAAAGCGTTAACAAATTAATAATTCCGAGCATAAAATTCCGTTTCATGAAATTGTGTCAACTTGCTTGATTCGTCACTGAAAAACACCAAAACGAAAACTAAATTATCGGTTTTGTTCGACGCACACGGAGTGAAATTTGTTGACGTGAACGTGTCCTTCCGCATTATTTATTTCCCGTCCCTTGTTCCCATAACGTGCGCCACTGACGTTACACGACGTAAGTGCGAATTAATCGAAAACGAAAGCGTCAGTGTTATATCTTTTTATTATTTTTGTGATCTGAATCGATCAGATCAGGTATGATTATACTTTTTTTGTAGATTGACAAGCGATAAATTAGTTAAGAAATAATACAAGCACTCGTATGGAACGTAATTGTGTTGTACGCATTTTTATATGAATTCGTGCTTCAGTATTGATTGATCAATTGGGTTTTTGCACGTTTTGTTCACTGTTTACAATTGATCTAATTTTGTTAAAAGTAATATTGATACGGTTACACCCATTAACATGTATTTAGACATTATCATATTTCTTCAATTTATTTCTTAACAAAATAATTGTATATAAAATCTATCAAAAGGTATTATATCATTGAATAAAATCGAATAGTAATTTTAATAAATAAAAATATTTTTTAGCATATTATTAAAAATCATATGTATATTACAATTTAAAAATTAAACTTTTTGGTTATTTTATTTTATATTTTTTTCAAATTTTATAAATTAAATTGATATAATTCAGAAATTTATTGATCTATAAAATATCCATTAAAATACTCAAATTTAAAATCATTAAAAGTTTCCATCGTAGGATAAGAAAATGTAAAATGATATTTAATAAATTATCTTATAACATATTTAAATAAAAATTTAAGATAATAATCATATTTATAATCTTACAATTTTTAAACTGATTGACTAATTTATAACTGAAACAAAATTGAAAACTTGTAAAAATATTAGCTTCGTTTTCTAAACACGCAAGTTTAAACATTTAGCCTGGAAGCGAAACAGAATGCAGAAATCACAAACATCATTTTAAATATGATTAATATGAACTAATTTTATATAATATTCATATAATAAATCCAATGAAAAATAGTTTCTTAATAGAACACAAGTAACAATGTAATATACTCAACATAGTTGGTTATAAAGTTTACTTGCGTTTACCACCTGCTGGTTATTAAATCCATCAAATTAATTGGAAGATAAATAAAAATGTTTTTATTCATAGACACCTCAAATTTGTATACATACACTCACATGTATATATATAGACATATGTGTGTGTAAAAAGGTAATTGAACTTTATATATATATATATATATATATATATATATATGCGTTATCAAAACCAGACACGGATTATCATTTTTGAAAAATCGATTCAAATAATTTGATTATTTCATGTTTAACCACTATAGAAATAAATTAGATTTTTTTAAAAAAAAAATTTCATAATTAATTAAAATTATAAAAAATCTAAAACCTAATTTTAAATTTATTGTATATAATTTTTTTTAATAGCAGTTTTTGTTGTATAATCTTGACAACTTTCTCAAAGAATACATCTCTGTCTACATTCACAATACATATATTGGCTTATAAAGTTCTTATACTTAAATAATTGAGATTAGGAAGCGATATATGTAAATAGCATGTAATGAAACAGCTACTGTGTATTGAGATTATTTATTATTATAAAAGATTTGCAATGATTAGATAATACTTGTCAAAGTTAATTATAATTATGTTATCTAACTGTTTTTTTTTCATTCAGTGTAATGAATAGAATTCTTTTAGAGAAAAATATAATTAGACAAATTTGTTGAAATTTACATTATATATATATGTGTGTGTGTGTATGTATAGAAATAAAAAATTCACATATTATTTTATCAGAAACTTTAAATATTCTGAACATATTAAATCTGTAATATTTACTTTCTGTCAAGATTTTTATGCTATCTAAAAATTTTATTCTATTTTTCCAAAATTTTATTTTATCTTAATAAAAAAATAACACATTTTAAAAAATTCAATTCATTTCTAAATAACGTATAAATGTTTAAAATCAAACCAGACATTACAATGTAAATTGCGAAAAACTGTAGATATGTTTTTTATTTTATTCGAAACAAAGTGAAATATATCTTCATTTGTAACATTTTAAAACGACAGAGCCAATGTTTTATACTCAAACATATCTACGGACTCTAAGTAATATAAATTTGCAAAAAAATTACAAAACATTTTTTTTCATTTTTCACTAAAATTTTAAGGTATACACCCCTTTGTGTTTTTTTTGACCAAAAAATTTTTTTTGGAAATTTCTAAATTTAACAGTGCAGTGGGATTACTTAGGCATATAGTAATCACAATTCAATGTTAATTTTGCAAATACTTGCGTAAAACTAGAAGGGTGGAGCTTTTAAAACGTCTTACCCAAAGGAAAAATTACATAAAAATCAAAACGATTTATTATTCATATTTTTTACAATGTGAATAAAAAAAATATATACATTAATATTATTTATAAATAATGGTTAATCATATTCAAGGATATTTCAATTATATATATATATATATATATATATATATATATATATATATATATATATATAAATTAATAAAAGTAACATTCATTTAAAAATAAATATTTGCATACTAAATACATATGGATGATATAATTGTTATGAAATCCTCATTAAAAATATTTTTTGAAGATCATATGAGAGTAAAAAATATCCATTTATTAAATATCAATTCTCTCTCTATGTCAAATCAATAGTGACGTACATTTTTAGTTACGCTTCTTGAACACGAAGTATACTGAAGGTGGGATATGAACCGTTGCTAATCAGTTATGATAGGTCAACAATTTCTCCTTGGCATATAATATTATATATATATATATATATATATATATATATATATATATATATTAAATACACTTAATAAATCTATTAAAGATTTGAACTTGTTATCGTTAAATATAACTGAACATTTATTTCTCATTATCTGAAATATTTATTAACACTAATAAAATGCATATTATATATATATATATATATATATATATATATATATATATATATATATTACTATTTTGTTATCTTTTTAGAACTTTAGTATTATAAATTCTGTTAAATTATATATAAATAACGTATTCATTAAAATAGTAATGGACTTGTTTTATATTTACATAAAATCAATTTGAAATCATTTGGATCATTAAATATCCCTTAAGAGTTTTCATTTGAATTTTATAATAAATATTTAGTATTATACTCGTAAATAAACGAAGAGAGAGATATTTGAAAAATTAATATTATTTTTATTGATATATAGGATTTTCCAATATGCACTTCAGAAGTTTAAATGGAAATAAAACAAAAAGTATTTAATTAATTAGTTATTTATTTATTTGATTTTTAAGCATGAAACACAATTTCACTTATAATGGTCGTAAAGTTGATTTGTTCATAAATTAAGTACTTATATTTTGAATTTTATGATAGAATGAATACAAGTGTACACAAATGAAAATAAAATGATTTTAGTAAAAAAATAACATACATACTGAGTTAAATATATTTGTTCATTGGACGTTTATTTCAACCACCGTTGATTTCATCGAGTGTATCTAACCGTTTAACCGAACCATATCAACACAGATAGATGAAACTAGTAATGAAACACGTTGATAACCACGTATCAATTTCTACATATAATTACGACATGTTATTTTATGGATAATAGACGCGTTTTCACGCTCGTATATCGCACGTTTCCTGTACGATTCGTTGCGCTGTTGTCGAGTTTTCGTCACTTCTGCCCGTGTGCCCATTTTCACCGGCCGTTGATGACAACCTTTCCCGCATGATTGCACCTTTAGATTGCTTCTGTAATAATCATATAGTCATTGTTTGTGTTTTGCGGTCGTTTTGCACGTGATTTACGTTTTTTTTTTTTGTTCTGGTTTTTTGGTACTGGACATTTTTTTATTTTAAAATTTAGAACTACGTGTTCATTACGCAGAAATGTAAATATATTTTATAACAGGACAAATATTTTTATTATTTTTTGTATAAAAATTAAATAAAAATATTATAACTCGTCGTTCATTTAAAACAAGCAAATAAAAAATATTTCTAATTTTATTTCATTTTAAAAAAAGTGCATTTTCAAGAAATAATTCCGGAATTAAAATATGTATATTTATATAAATTAAAATAAAATATAATGAAACTAAATGTAGATTAAAGATTTATTTTATTTTAAAATTTGAAACTATGGATTCTTTATGCAGAAATATAAATATATTTCATAATTAAACATATATTTTTTTATATAAAAATTGAAAAAGAATACTACAATTCGTCGTTCAGTTGAAACAAACAAATAAAATATACTTTTATTTCATTTGAAAAAAATATATAAAGGCATCCAAATGTCTCTCCTAGATTTGTGTATTATTAAAGAGAAATATGTGTATAGAGTAGTATGTAGGGAAACATGTGTATAGTTTCTTTTATTTCTTTCTAATAAAACACAAATCTAAGCGTTACATTTGGATGACCCTATATTTTCAGAAAAAAATTCTGAACCGAAAAAATCACTTTAATACAAATAAAAATAGAATATAATAAAACTAAACTTAAATCTCATAAAAAAGTCAATATCCTTACTATTTATTTAATTAACCAATAGTATGATAACAAAAAGAAAAATATCATATAAATAAACATTCCAAATAAAATATATTGGATGATTCTTGGTACTTTTTGTATTTTATATTCTGTACGTACAAACATATCACATATACATATATATATATATATATATATATATATATATATATATGTATATATATATATATGATGTTATCTCTTGTATGCCCATGAAAGAGCACGTAATTTCCTTCTAATAGCAGAAATGTTAAATCACAAAATGTCTTCCTTTAATGTAGACAATCGCTGTGTGCTCTTTATACTTTGTTACAAATTCTACTAGACTGATTGTCTCATCATTCAATCACATGTTTACAATACTAACCATATCGACACTTGACAATAGCTCAATCAGGAATTAAGACAAGCTATTCTTGTAGACCAGTTTAGTTGTACGTCTTAATTTTCATTTTTAAATTAATATAAATTGATTTACTGTCAAATTTTTGGATGCACATGTAATAAACATTAATATAGTATTTTTTTATCACCAAATAAAATTTAATAAAAATTTGAAATAATTATTAAAACCAAAAGAGAAAATGTGTACATTTTTTCTATAAAATATTTGCACATAACTACTTTTACATAATCATTTCCATTCTCTAAAATTGATTTATTTTAAAATAATTATTTCCAGTTTAGTTCTATAACTATTTTTAATTAATAATATTTTTAATTTAAAATTATTTAATTTCATAACCATTACTAATTGTATATATATATATATATATATATATATATATATATATATAACTTTTATAAAAAAATAATCAAATACGTTCAAAGAAAGTAATTGAAATAAATAACCATAGCCTAGAGATTGAATAGTATATTTGTTTATAAAAATATTGTATTGAAATAAATCAATAATTATATTGCTGGCAGTTAATCAAATATATTAAAAAATAAAAAAAATATAAGATAAATTATTAACTTCAAAATAAAATATAAATCTGTATAATTTATTAATATACATTAGTTTATTATAAATAATAAATTTCTAAACCATTTTAAAAAAATATAAAATTTTTAAGTCGATGAAAAATATTACTTTAAATCTATTAAAATGTATTTTATAATAATTGATTATAAAAGAACATTTATCAAAAAATTAAAAAACGGTTTTGTTACTAAAAAAAGTCTATGTTTAAAATAAGGAGTTGAAAGAGCTATGATTTTTTTTCAAACCTAAATTCAACATCAATACTCAATGATAACTACTCAAATATGTACAATTGAATTATTTTTAATTTTTTAAAAAAGCAAAAGTAAAAAAATAAATAAAAGGATATTTTTATATAATTGATAATACAAGAATATTTTATCAAATAGTTAAAAAAAAACTAAATAATTTTTAACATTTCAAAAATACTAATTTGTATTTTTGAAATGTTAGATAGTTATTTAGTGCAAGAAAAATCATCATACATTATTTTTAATATGAGTATTAAATTATTCCATTCCTCATTTTACAAAAATAAATATATGAAATATAAATATAAAAAAATAAAGCAAAAGACTAAAAAAAGTAAATAAATACTTTATATTCAGTAAATAAATCAAAATTTTAAATAAAATACAATATTGTATTTTGAAATATCATCTTGAAAGTATTTGATTTTAAATATTTTCTTCTTTTATGTCTTATATACAAAAGAAAGTAAATAAATAAAACGAACAATTTAGTTTGATAATAATTTTATTTAAAAATGAATTTTTACTTGTAAACTAATTTGTCATAACCACGTTTACTATTACTCTAAAATATTTTTTAATCGTTTTTTTAATTATTAATTAAATTGATTCTAGAGTTATTAATGATTTTTTCAAAAATAAAAAAAATAAAAATATGTTTCAACAATATATTTATAAATATGTATGTATGTATAAATGCATATTCATCTGGTCGATTGTACACAAAATACTTAGTATGGACTCTTGATGACAATATCGGTACTTGATACAAATTTACGTTCGACAATTTCAATAGATACATTTTCTCCATATCGAGCGCACGTTTCCAGAACTGATGAGGTTATAATAATCACACAGTTAGGAATTTTAACAGTGATGTTCTTTAGAGAAGATCATTTAATTATAATTTTATATACATCCTTATATCCAATTTACAATAAAATACAGACAAGAATGTTAATGATAAATAATTATCGTTGTTATACGATTTATATCATTAGGAGTATATGAAAGTAATATCCTTATTTAGAATTATTTTTTAGTCTGTATAACATTTCTTACATTTGAATTAATTAATTAAATATTTTTATAAAACATTGATTTTTTTTAAAAAAAATACTAATTATATTAACAATGATATTACACAAATACTAAATCAAGTTATAAAGAATCCTTGTGAAATATTTAACAATAAAAATATGACAGCAATTAAAAGTAATCGATTTATAACATTTTTTTTCGATTAACTGTTTAAAAATAATGAAGTAAAATCTGAATTTCACAAGGTTGAATCAAAAATCACTGACCTGTTGATTGTAACTGCATTGTGATAACTACTTTTTGCAATTGCTTTAGTATCGAATTGTTTTTATAAAATGTGTAATCGGAAACTTCCGATCCGTTCACAATTTCATTTCAATTGACAATAAACTAACGATGTGTAACAGATGTATCACTGTTTTGTTGTTAAAATCAATCACTGAGTCACTTTTAGTTTAACATTGATCACGTCTTTTTCGAAGAATTAAAAACGTAAATATTTTTGTAAGAGAAATTAACTTTTTAATTATCTATGTGTGTTTTTTTTCGTTTTTAGTTAAATACAAATAAATGTTACAAATACATATGACAATTTGACACATTCAGTGAAATAGAAATGTTTTTTTAGTTCAAAAATAAAATTTATTGGATTGCAAATCTTTTTATACGATGATACAGAGGTTTTGTATAGTTTTTGAATTCTTTTATTATTTTTTAATTGTTGAAGCATTAAACAAATCTGTTTGTTTTATTTAGTGTCAGCTTGTAGCAGAATCTGTAAAAAAACATATACTATCACGTGTTTTTTAAATTTCGTAAAATATATAGACCGAATATTTTACAAAATTTTGACTAATTTAAAATAAATTTAGTTTTTATCAAAATAAATCATTATATTAGCTACTACTATTTTTAAAATACTTTATAATTTTTTATGGTTTACATCTAGCTATAAGAGATAACAGCAGAGAAATTTCAAATAAATATTCTAATAAATCAGTTAAATATAGGATCATCCAAATGTGACGCCTAGATCTGTGTTTTATTAAAAAGAAACT
Organism: Neoneuromus ignobilis; assembly: GCA_029203775.1. Lineage (NCBI taxonomy): Eukaryota > Metazoa > Arthropoda > Insecta > Megaloptera > Corydalidae > Neoneuromus > Neoneuromus ignobilis. The sequence continues at coordinate 37,402,686 of CP092092.1, forward strand.
ACACACATGTTTCTATTAAATAAAACAAATCTAGATGTCACATTTGCATGACCCTGTATTTGAAAAAAAAATCAAATGAACAATTTGAGTTTTTTAAAAAATAAGTATATTTCTTAGTTAATAAACACATGTATTAATCTTAGTATAGCAAAATTTATGTTGTAACAACGTAAATAAAATAAATAGTTTAATTATTTGTCACTTTTTGTAAATCTGTCCAATTAAATCAGTTTAAAATATAATAATGAATTCAATTATAACTTCATACAAATTAATTACTCGTTTAAACACTACAAGATTTCATAACATCATTAATGCACATTTTAATGCCCATCATTTATACACTAACATTCTAAGCGAGTAGAATTGTAAATTCTGAAATACAAATAATACATATTGACATGTACATATTATATAATTACAATTAATTATTACACATTTTGTCATGATGCTCTTAATATAAATTCTGCTAAATGAATTTTTCCTTTATTAAAAATAAATAAATTCAATTTAATGTTTCAAAACATTGATTCATTTTAATGAAATTTTGTAGAAGGTTATAAATCGTGTGGACATTCCATCTTAAATCATTAATAACAATTTCAAACTAAATGCATTGAATCATTTTATTACTGCACTATTTATGTGTATAATTTTCGATATGGTGTTTTTAAAATAGACATCCCATTAGCAACTGAAGAGTAAAACCTGTAATTTAATACTTATTTAAAGGATGTTAGAAGAATTTTGATAAGAGTGCCAATTACAACATGTATCAGTGTCGATAAAATATGCAAAATTAATGATATCTACATTTAAATTCATACAAGTACTTGTTTAGATTATATGCGATTTGAAATAAATCTATAATTATAAATTATAAATCAAATTACGTGCTACTTAGTTGATCACTTTTTTATATCGTTTATAATAGAAAAAAAATCGTCATAATCTCGTTTAGACGTACAAAGAGAACCGTTTGTAAAAAGACAACAACACGACATGGTAAAAATTTCTTATTCATTCTGTTACTTAAAAATCTATAATTGGTACAAGCTAGTACGAAAAACGTACATTGAAAACAACATCATCACGATCAGTGTTTTGTGTACATTCGTTTGTACTCAAATATCCGTATCAGATATTTCTCTTATATGAATCAATTTATGTGTATGTATGCGTGTTTGATTAGATAAATCGGTACCTGTTGTCCGTTTGGCGCGTGTAAAAACGTAACCGGCCGGTAAAAAATCCGTATCGCGGGCCGTCGATACACTTTCTCTTATGGACCTGTCACGCGACCTAGCACGCTGCCTATTGCTTGCAGTATTTACCTCTTATTGCTTCTGAACGAGAGGCTGCCGGCCGGTCCAGCCGATGATTGATAGCATTCAGGCCAGTACTGTGTCGACAAATATATGACGATCTTACCGGCTATCTGCGCTCGTTAATTTTTTTTCTTCTCGGTTTTTTCGTTACTACGTGTAGAATTAATTATCTTGTATTCTAATCGAGTCTGATATCAAACACTCGACTCGATTACATTTACACAAAAATATAAACACGAACCTGTCAAATATTGATATTCGATTTTGATATATATTTTGATAATAAAATAATACTATTTTGATAGGATTATAAATATATATAATTATCAATTGATTTAACTATTAATTTCATTATTTCTGTTTAGAATCATATCATAATACACATAGTTTATTTCTATTAACACACACACACACACAAATATTTATGTGTATATATAGAGAGAGAGAGAGGAAGGGAGTCCTATCAAGAGTGCAGATTCAACATCACTCATACAAAAAAATACATTTTATTTCAAATCAAGTTTTACGTTCCTGATAATACACCCTATATATATATATATATATATATATATATATATATATATATATATATATATATATGTACAGTGAAAAATAATAATTGCGTATAATGCACTAATATTCACATATAAATACAATGATAAAATTTTATACATTTTTATTCTGTTTTATAATACAACACTATGGTACAATGATGGTATGGATATCCAAATTCAATCAAATAAAATAATTAATTAATGATTATTAAACACTTTTATAAAATCTTGTGATGTTGAAGAAAATAATTCATTTATATTTAAGACAATTTTCCATAGTACTAAAATAAATTACAAAAATTCAATCAGCAAATGAAATAAATAATTATTAAACACTTTTATAGAATTGTATGATGTTGAAAAAATATTTTATCTGTATTGAAGTAAATTTTCCATAGTACTGAAATAAATTACATAAATTAAATCAGAAAATAAAATTATTAATAAGTAATTGTAAAACACTTTCATGAAATCTTGTGATATTAAAAAAATGTCTCATTTGTATTAAAGTAAATTTTCTGTACTATTGAAATAAATTATCCAATTTCAATCAGAAAATGAAATAAATAATAAATGATTATTAAACAATTTTATAAAATCTTGTGATGTTGAAAAAAATAATTCACTTATATTAAAATAATTGTTTCAAGGTACTAAAATAAATTACACAAATTCAATCAGCAAATGAAATAAATAATAAATGATTATTAAACAATTTTATAATATCTTGTGATGCTGAAAAAATGTTTCAATTATATTAAAATAAATTTTCCATAGTATTAAAATAAATAGTTAAAATATAAAATATATTCATCCAAAATATGTATCAATAATTCCAGTGATTTTTTCTTTACAATGTAAGAATGTAATTTTTCTTCATATTTTGCATTTTTAAAATTGATAAATTAATTTATTAACAAAATAACTAATAATAAGTATTTCTATCTCCTAATATACTCTGTTTAAAAATAGGTTGATTTAATTATAATTAATAATTAAATACAATAAATGCTATGAAAATGCATTTAACATTCAAAATGTGTTCAGCCAGAATATATTTTAATAATTTCAATGAATTTTTCTTTACAATGTAGAAATAAAAATGTTTTTCATAATATCTTGAATTTTGAAAATTGATAAATTAATCTATTAACAAAATAACTAATGAATATGAATTTCTATATCCTGATATTCTATAAAAAATGGGCTAATTTTATTATTTGAACATCATTATAAAATATAAACACAATAAATTTCCAATTTCCTTACATGTTAATTTGGTTTAATTGGAATTTAATTCAATTAACAATTTTAATTTCATCAAAATTCACCTTTATCGACCATCCCAACCAATTACCATCTAATAAATGAAAATTGTATCAAAAAATCTTTTTCAAACGATTTAAAAAATCTTAACTTTACTAAACTATCACCAAATACCTTATTTAATTTTTTTGTGCTATTATTGATTTTCGCCCTTTTTGAAACTTGTAAATTTAACAGAAACGAATATTCTGATCATTTATTTCCATTCTATTACCATAATATAAAAGATCTAAAAGAAATATTTAATTATTTTATTAATAAAATGAAACATGTCAGTATTCGACATTGAAATTAAATCTAGGGAATAAAATATAAGTTATCCAAATGTAAGGTCTAGATTTGTGTTTTATTAAAAAGAAACATGTGTATATTTTTTTTCAATAAAACACTAGGCGTCATATTTGGATGACCCTTTAGTAATATAATAATAAAATTCATATATTAATCATAAAAAAACAAGATTATTTAATTAATAAATTTATATATACTTGTATATACATTATATATATATATATATATATATATATATATATATATACACATATAAATAATTGTATATATGTATGTATGTATCTTCAACAAATACTATAAGATTTTATGAAAATTTTCAATAATCACTTACTCTTCTTTTTATTTATATACAATGTTTTGAAATTGATAATGTGGCTAGAAAAATGCTCATTATTAACTACAATACAAAAAATAATAAGTGATAAGAATGAATAACGTCCTTGATGTATAGATAAAAAAATAATAATACAATTGTCTTATTTTCGAACCTGCTTAGAAAGATATGTCTATATTTTTATGTATGTGTTTCAAATGTATGTATATATTTATTCATGTATAAATATAATAGAGTATTTATTCATTAATAACCTAACGTGAAAAATAAGTAATCTTTACAAATGACTGATGATTGTTCCTAAATAATTATGTGTAAAGATTGAGGTCTAATTTTTAAATTTAAATATTACATGCTACTTTTTGAATATACGAGTAAGTAACTATGATTAAAATATTTTCTCACGCCATTAATTTTCTTGCCATATTTTTAAAATACTACCTCGAAGCAAAACTAGTACCGTTATCATTGCTACTTTATATATATATATATATATATATATATATATATATATATATATATATGCAAAAAAAAGATAATGCTTCAGATCCGTAGTCAATTTATTCAGTAGATGACAGTTGATTGATATGTTGTAAGTACATCAATTAATCAGAGATTATTTTATGACTTTATGATAACAAGTACAAGTCGTCAATATTTTAACTCGTTTTTTAATTAAGTTTGCTTCTTTTTAAACTGATGAATGTTATTTATTATTATTGTTGTTGTTTAATTGTTTTATTGAAGTATTTATTATTAACTTTAAGAATTCTACAAAGAAGATCAATCAGTTAATATTAATCATTTGAAAATAGTCTTTTGTAAATATTGAAAAAATACTAGGAAAATGGTGATACTAAAAAATTGGTGTAATTATCATTTTAAATTTTGTTTATTAACATTCATATATCATTATATAGGGTTTTTCAATTAGAACTTTGACAGCTGGTGGTAGTCATATTTGATTTTTTTAACTCATTTCAACTCAGTATAGTTTGGTAAATTATCATGGAACGTTTAACACTTCAACAATACTAATAAATTGTAAAAAGTTCAATTGACTAATTGTAACAAGAGTTTAATGTGTGAATTTATTTCAAAAAATGGATCTATCAATTGATTACCAAATCATGTGATCTAACTCCATTTCATTATTTTCTGTGATGTTATGTGGAATCATTGGTTTATGCTGATAAACCACAAACAACAGAAGCATTAAAAAATGAACATTGAATGTGTAATTCATGAAATTGGACCACGACTAAAGTTTAATGAGTTAATTATTTCATGAAATGGACCTCAAAATTGGCCATCAAGATCATGTGATATAATTTCATTGTATTATTTTCTGTGAAGTTATGTGAAATCATTGGTTTATATTGATAAACCATAAACAACAAAAGTATTAAAAATAAACGTTGAACCTGTAATCCATGAAATTGGACTACAATTATGTAAAAAAGTGACTAAAATTGGACTAAACGAATGACTATGTCAAAGGAAGTCATAGAGTTCATATGAGTGAAATTGTATTCCATCATTAATCCCATAAAATATGTTTAAAAATTAAAAAATAAAAATCTAATTAATTAAATACTTTTTTTGTTTTATTTCCATTTAAACTCCTGAAGCGCTTATTGAAAACCCTATATATATAAAGTCATCCAAATGTCACGCCTAGATTTGTATTTTATTAAAAAAAACATGTGTATAGTTGCTTTTTAATAAAACACAAATCTAGGCGTCACTTTTGGATGATACTATATATATAGAGTGTTTTTTAAGCATGATAAAAATTAAAAAAGAATCCCTATCGAAAGTTTTATCTAACCTAAAAACATTCTTTATATGTACATACCTATGCATGTATGTATATAGAAATGTATGATAAAAATTGTTTTTTTAGGTTTGATAGCATTTTCGACAGGGATTCAATTTGAAGTTCTGCCACGTTTAAAAAAACACTCTATATATAAAAACACGTGTATACATAGAGATGAAAAGATAAACGCTCACGCAACAATCATGTACGTATTAAACAATATTTACAAATTTTCGATCTTCGCAGCGATATAAACATGTTCTAGCGATTACCAATGGATGTGAGTTTGAAACTAACTGGACCGCGAATGTGCAACGGCGACAACGAATGCACTCTGAATGCATGCACGAATATGCATGCATGCATGCATGCTTGCGTGTACACATGTGGTGCATGATACATGTGAGATTAGTTTTCTAATCGCGCGGACGGACACTCGACTTTGCCGGTCGCTCCGGTCAGCTGCGTTCTCGAGTCGTGTGGGCGTACGCCGGCCGCCGATACGGTTATTGAACCCGCGATCTCAGCAACACAAACACCGTGTCGTGTTTATCGATATTACGGAAAATCACAATTATTAATTCTTTACATACAATCGGTTTATGGACGACTTAAACGATTCACATATTGATTTTAATATTTATGTTCAATATAAATTTATATATAAACACACACACACACACACACACACACACACACACATATATATATATATATATATATATATATATATATATATATATATATATATATATGAGTCACTCATTAGTAAGAAAATCAGTCAACTCTATTAAAAAAAAAGTAGAAAAATTAATAAAATAATATACATTTTTTTTTCAAAAATTATTTTTAAAAATTAAATTCGAATAAACATTGTAAAATATATTATTACAGACATAGCTTTTATCTAACAATATAAATAATATAGGATGTTTTTTAAGCATGATTAAACTTTAAATTAAATCTCTATCGAAAGTTCTATCTAACCTACTTTAAAAAAATTTCTATCATACTTTAAAAAAATACCCTATATATAAAATATTATTCTTAGAATAATCGTTATTATTTGAACATTTTTCACATAACTAAGAAAGTTAATCGATTAAATAGGTAAAAATAAAAAAATATTTAATATCATTGAATTCATAAACAAAAAAAGTTATTACAAAAAAATCAGTATCAAATATTCTTTATTAAAGGGTTTTTGAAAAAAGCAACGATAATTGTTCGATTGCTATTACAATTATAAGGTTTTCCAATAAGCACTTCAGAAATTTAAATGGAAATAAAATAAAAAGTACTTAATTAATTAGTTATTTATTTATTTTATTTTTAAGAATATTCTATGGAATTAATTATTGAACACAATTTCACTTATATGACCACCACAACTTTGCTTGACATAGTGCATTCGTTTAGTCCAATTTTTAGTCACTCTTTCACATAATTGTAATCCAATTTCATTAATTACACATTCAATGTTTATTTTTAATGTTTCTGTTGTTTGTGGTTTATCAGCATAAACCAATGATTTCACATAACCCCACATAAAATAATCCTATGGAATCATATCACATGATCTTGGTGTCCAATTGATGGGTCAATTTCATGAAATAATGTATTCATTAAACTTCTGTTTCAGTAAGTCTATTAAAGTTTTTACAATTTCTAATCGTTGTTGAAGTATTAAACATTCCATGATAATTTGTCTAATTTTATTAATTGAAATGTTAAAATGAACCTAAAAAAATCAAACGTGGCTGCCAAAAAGTCTATATATGAACTCTTAATCTAATTTAAAAATTATAAAAAATTAAATACATATTGTACATTAATTTTGATTTATTCCTAATTTAAACATATAACATTTAAATCACATAAATAAATTTACAAGTAAAAATATTCAATATACACTTGTCTTTACAAAAAGAAAGAAAAATCAAGTCAAAAAACTACAATCGTCCATTTTAACCACGTCTTATTTATGATACCTATTTTTGTATCTTTTTTTAAATGAGGTTACGAGTGCATTCCGTAATAATTATTAATCGACATGTAATAGAATCGTTGTAAAAAGTCTCTCGGCCAGTAATTGTATAGACGTGCACTTGGTTGACGTAACAGTAGAGGAGCGTAGATCTTATCTCTGCATCGTAGTCGATCGTTAGGTCCCAGCCAACCATTGTTATTTGCCACTATTGCAGGGTTCATTAACGTTCGCATTCAAACCGATTGTTAGTGAGATGAGTCAATGCCGTTGCTTGATTTTTCACTTTTTTTCGTTATACTCGTTCAATGTTTCGAAATAATGTCAGGAGTACAGTATTGTTATTCTTATTTTATTATTATTATGATTTTTCAATACGGTGTGTATTAATAAAGCGTGACTGTATTGAATCGTAAATGAAATGGTGATGTCACACTTTAAGACATCTTTTTACATACAAAAACATATATATATATATATATATATATATATATATATATATATATATAAACATATGTGGAGAGAAAGGTTGAAAGGTAAAGTGGTAGTAATTCTTCTTAGAAAGTCTAAGAATGATTATTATAGAAATTTCGTCATTAAGAAAATATTAACAAACAAACTAATATGAAAAGTTGTAACTAAGTAAATATCTTGTTCAAATATAAAAAAAATCATCATTGATCTATTATTAAGTACTGTTATACACTTTTTAAAATTTATCATTCTAAATTTATTTTTTAAATAAAAAATACCCTGAGTTGATATTCTCAACTATTTTTCTTTTTAATATTTTATATAGTTTTTTTACAATAAAATTTTATTAAATAAAAATAAAAGTAAATTGATTGTCATTTCTTTAATTATTTTAAAATTTCGATAAACTTTTTATATCTACTCCATGATATAATTATATGCTTATAAAAATAGAAAATTATTAATTATTGAAAAAAATAAAGAAAATCTTGTAATTAAGAATTTATTATTGTTATATATGATAGATGATAGAGAAATATAAGAAAATTCGTCGGAATGAACTGGAAGAAAAAAACATGGATCAGTCAAAAGAGAAAATTTTTAGAAAGTCCTTCATACAACAGTGAATAGAAAAAGACTGATGATGATGATAATTTCAAATATTTTAAATTATATAATATAAAATATTCAATTATTTAAAATAACGCTTTTAAAAATATTAACTATAAAAATGAAATCAATCACTATAAATATTATTTTTTTAAAAAAATTATTATATAATATGATCGATATTTTTGAACAGTTTTAGCTAATAAAATATCTAGACAACAGTACAATGACTGTCGCATTCTTATCTATATTTTCTATGAGAAATGACAAATTAATAATTAATATAAGATTATTTATAAACACTTTCTATACTTCTAATGCATCCATTCGTCTAGAATGTCGATCTTTGATGTACATATATGGTATTCATTAAAAATCTTATCTGTATGAAATACATTTTATTCCGTATTTATTATATTTTGTAATACTGCTTCAGTTTCATTGTATTTACTATGTGTATGAAACAAATACAAAAAACACACACACATACACTTATATATATATATATATATATATATATATATATATATATATGAGTTAGAACAAGAGATATTACTTAGTGAAACTACAATATGCTGAGAAAATAAAAAAGTAGATTAAGGAAAAAACATATATATAAATCTAAATGAAAAATTCATCAGTCGTTATTTACCTGTTCTTACTTATATTTTTATTATAGAAAATACATAAATAAATTATTAAATTTTTTACTTGAATACTTTCAAAACAGGTACTTTATCACACAATACTCATAAATGTATTGTGGGTTTAATTTTAAATTTGTCACTTTTTGTATTGTCTATTTTAAATAATTTGATAAAAATATTAGTTTTCAAGAAAACAAATAATTATTTAAATTTTAGTTTTTTTTCACTTTTCCAATTTTGATAATTATTGAATAAGACTAGAATATTTTTATAATAAATGCATATTAAAAAATTATAAAAATATTTTGATACGATTTTTTTGAAAATCTTAAATAAAAATCATATTAAGTGTTTCTTAAAATATCATTTACACCCACATTTCGAATTGAAAGTAAAAATATGTGAAATAATAACACTAAATTTCTTCTGTTATGAAAGATTCTTTTACTGATTAATGTTAAGTATGAATGTTATTAACCTCTTGATGAAGTAATTATAATTATATTTACGTGCCAATAAATCAAAGCGATTTTTTTATTCGATTTACTTAATTCCTAGAATACAATAGCGGTATTAAAACCAGTCAATAAAGTATAAAATCCCTCATAAAATATATTAATGTTCTGTTGTCGACCTTCTTTCATCAAATACATTACTAAAGTATTTTTCTTTTCACGTTGGCGCTTTTAATTACAAACCATTTTACGTCGATCAGATACACATAAATCTGAACGTTTGCGGCCACAGAAGCATGAAAGTATGACAGTATGGATTTCCAACGCTGTCATTTTAACAAGAAATATTGATATCGGTTTCCAAATAGCTTCGACTCAACTATCCGCCTGCCTCAGTGTTATGTTTCATCACAACCCACTCTTTCGACATGAAATTGTATTAAGAATAGAAACAGATTGTTATAAGACGACCTCCTCTTCCTATTGGTGTGGTACGAACATCTGTTCGATCAAATAGGTAATGTGTTGTTCGGTGATTATTTTTTTTCATCGATAGACAAATGTTCTCATTCGCAAAAACATTGAACAGATCCTGACGTATGTAATTAACATCTACTTAATTTGTATCGTTCAATATTAATTATACACTTTTTTCCCTCGTCCTGTAATAAATAAATGTATGGTAATTGTTTATGGTGACCTTTGGACTATATCTAATAAGATAAACTGACATGCTGTATTTTTTTTATTTATCAGAACACCTTTATATAGAAACAGGTTATATATATATTTGAAATTATATCGTATGACTTTAAAGGAATTATTAAATTATAAAAGGGTGAAACTCGATTTTCAATAAATTTCAAAATCAAATAAATTTTGAAATCAACAAAGATTTTCAATCAGTTAATCGATAGATAATAGTTTTTAGCTCGATTTCTGTGATTTTCTTATGTGATCATTTTTTATTTATTAAGAGCTTAAATTCACCTTATAATATTCTTCTACTACTGATAAAAAGAACTGAAATAATACTCAAGTTATGATCATATAAATATAATCAATTTTTTTTATTATTTCTTCCAATAAATTCATGATGCACATTTCTAAAAATAACACTAATTATCATTTAAAAATTGAACAAATATAACATTACTAATTCATTTTTTTCCTGTAGTACCAAATATTATATTCATTTAAATTGTTTATTTGTAAAAAATATTTTTAAAAGTTTAAGTGGGTTAAATAATTTAATGAATTTAGAAAAAGAAAAAAATTAAAATTTTCCATGTAATATAAATATGTAGAAAAAATTAAACCTTAAAAGCAGATTAAAAAAATTATAATCATAAGAAATTATTGAAACTACAACATGAATAAATCACACATTTCAAAATACAAACGTTATAAATGTTTAATGTGCTTTAATTGAATATGCATTCTTTAATATATTTATACAAAAATTTACAATTAACAAATAAATTCATACATTTATAACACTCGAGAAAATGTTAAACGAGACAGGTATGTTAATCCGATTGGTGAATTGATTGTTGGTACGTTGTATCTTGTCGAGATTATAAAATATGGTAAACGAAATATTTTAAATATGCTAGATAGTAAATCATGGACAGATATTGAAGCTTCTATCACATAAACAAAACGTTTCGATTCATAATAAAATGTACGCGCTTGAACGATTTCAGTGATACAAGTCAACACTAACAGGTTAATAAATTAACACCAAAAAAGGAAGTACTTAATCTGTTCATATCATGTATACGTATTTTTCAGTCTTAGTGACTATTGAATAGTTTTATTTTCGATACAGATACACATTTATATTCTCATTTAATTCTACCTTGAGAAACGCTGATTTAATACAACGCTCTTTTTTCAATAAAGAGAAAAATTTGTCACTATATTTTAAATATTTTTTACTATTTATTTTCAGATGCATATATATATAAAGAGAGAGGAAAAAAAGAAAAGGGGAGAGAGAGAGTTTTCCAAGAAGTACTTCAGAAGTTTCAATGGAAATAAAAAAAAAGTATTTAATTATTTATTTTATTTTTAAGAATATTCAATGGCATTAATGATTGACTACAATTTCAAATTTTACTCATATGACCACTACGACTTTGCTTGACATAGTGCATTCGTTCAGTCCAATTTTAATCACTCTTTTACATAATTGTAGTCCAATTTCATGAATTACACGTTCAACATTTATTTTTAATACTTTTGTTGTTTATGGTTTATCAATATAAACCAATGATTTCACATAACTCCACAGAAAATAATACAATGGAATTAAATCACATGATCTTGATAGCCAATTGTTAGGTTCATTTCATGAAATAATTAACTCATTAAACTTTTATTTCAAGAAGTCTATTAAAATGTTTACAATTTCAAAGCATTGTTGAAGTGTTAAATGTTCCATGATAATTTGCCAAACTATACTAAGTTAAAATGTCGAAATGAGCTTAAAAAAATTACACATGGCTGCCACCAGCTGTCAAAATTCTAACATTATTATTGGAAAACCCCATATATACATATAATTTTATTTCATGTGTTTTTTAATTATCAATTATATTTCTAATTCACGTCTGGTATCGTAAAATAAAAGGAAATTAAATCATTTTAATTCAAATTCATTTCTAAAGTTTGAAAGTTTCTTAACTTGTAACAATTAAGAAAAAATAAAATTATAAATCCATATATGATCTAATTATGTTTCATGTATAGACACATATTGATCAACTTCCGTCGTACTAATTACTAATCTTCAAGTATTTCAGTCACAAATATTATTAAAATTATGTTAACACATTCAACCAATTCATTTATATATACGACACCGATATTTGTATAGAAACTATTAATTGAATTCCACGTACACATATCAAGTATTTTCGATACGTTATTCAACGAAAGCCGTATATAAATTACTTCCTTGCTTCAAAATTACGATTACATTTACTATTCAACATAAGTAGTTCAACAATCAAGAATATAATTTACTAAAAATCTATTAAGTGGATGCATGCGTAAATACGCGAAAATACTAACACATTTCTAGGCGTGTTTATTATTTAAATATATATATATATATGTATGTATGTGTGTATGTATGAATGTATATAATATACATTGTATGAATATATTTACAAAATCATATTAAACATTCAGAGGAAATATTAATAAGCGTAATTTATTTATGTCGAACACCACTGA